>HG995343.1:4368620-4753530 GCA_905333045.1 Lysandra bellargus
TTGGCGGCATGGTTAGGTTTGGTTGTGCAGAACTTCTAGACTAATAACTGTATCTCTTGGTTGCAGAAACCAAAGCAGCAGAATGTTTTCCTCTCAGTTACTAATACATCAGTATACAAGTTATACTTAATGAAAAGGCTATTTAGTTTTCCTTCATCTATTCATCGGATATTGTGGAAAATAAATTAATGCACACGAAACGACATTTGGGTTTTTTGCAAATGACGTATGGACAAATGGCAAAATTTTCTTTCAATGGTGTGTCAATGTCAATATTAACATTGACATAAGAGTTTTTTCTAATTACGGGCTACAGCAGAAAAAATAAAAACCAAAGGGACTTGTCCCTTGAAGCAATAACGTTATGAAAAAATAACGTTATTTGAAGCCCTGGATCATGAGACGTTTCTAGTCCCTTAATCAATCCATAGCACACTTTATAATATAACCAAAATATAACATTTGAATGTAAACTCAATTTTTGAATCATTTATCAATTTTCATTTCAATAACATGGACGAGGCACGAGGTCACGTATTACGGACGTGTCCGGTAGTTCATCGTTTTATATTGGTATCAACATTAAGAAAAAAGTCAGTGTCAACTGTCATAAGACAGCTGTCACATTTGTCACTCGTCGCTGTTCCACGGATTTCAGAATTTGGATTTACTTGCTTGGATGTATTTATTCGATAGTACGAAAATTGCTGTTTGTTGGTTAATCGTGTTCGAGCGTAACACGCATGTCGAATTTTAGCCAAAATATCGTGTTCACGGTCAATCAGCCGTCTTGAGTTTTCGTTCCGCGCGAGATAAACAAACGGGAATGTAGGCCATGGCGAAAATCTTACTCTATTTAATTCGCAAAGTTGAGTGTACAGTGTTTTTGAATTAAATATAATAATGGAAATAGTGGACGTAGAAGACGGCCAGCCTGATGTTACAGCGACGACGAGAAAGAAGAGTTTATGGGCTAAAATAAACAACAGGACGACATACAGTTACTTGTTCAACATAGTCGTGTCGATTTTGATTTTAACATGTTTAATTTTCGCCCTGTATTTTTTTAAGGAGTATTTAAAGACGATCTTGTATTGGGTGGACGCGCAAGACCCAAAGATAATATTTTTGCTGTTCATGGGACTGTTTTTGATAGTGAGTTTTCCAGTGACTATTGGATATCTAGTGTTAATTATAACTAGTGGGTACTTGTTCGGTATTATCAAGGGTTTGGGTACTGTAGTAGTGAGTGCGAACTTCGGTGTTGCGGTGGCACATTTCACTCTAAAGATGATGAGGAGCTACTTGCCTCTTGATAGACTTTTGAAGAATGAAACTGCAAGAGCACTCCTCAAAGTAATCTCTGGACCTCAAGCGTTCAAGATCGTGTTTTTCGCAAGACTGACGCCAATACCTTTTGGTCTACAGAACACAATATTTGCAGTAAGTGATTTTTTTTTGATAAGTAATATATGAAAGCTGCATATTTTTCCATCCAGCATCATCTTGTTGTGTCTACAAAAATTCTAATAAGCAACACAGGTGACTATTATTATTACTCAATAGCTCTTACATCTTATTCAATTAAGAAAAATAGATTAGAAAGTAGAATCCAAAATCATACAGATGATGTAACATTATGTTCTTATTTTATTATGTTGAATTGAATATTTTATCATAAAATGTTATAAAACATTTTGTAGAGGAGTAAAGGCAGATATGTATTACTAGAAATAAACTGCATTGTTAATAGGGGTTTATTTAATATTATAATATTGAATCATAGAATTTTTCCTCATAGAAGCTGTAGTTTTATGTAAAGGATAAACTAAGGTTACTCCCCTGGTTATCAGTGATTAACTGATAATGTGGCAATTAAAACCTTACTTTACAGTCTATTGTTATTTTATTGCTCCACAAGATAAGGAACAAAGAGTCTGAATGCCTATTATTTAAATCTAGACTACCTTACAAACATTTACCATTAACAATTTAACAGCTCTATCACTTTCATTAAATTTTCCCCCTGGCCTGGATATAATAAAATTTATATTTTTACTATATACTGTACCTATGTAACATCATGGAAAAGTGAAATAAAAGTTTAACTGCCATACTCAGAAACAAAAATTAATTATTAAGTGTAATTAAATGGCATAAGCCCTAAATACATTATCTGCCAAAGCCTTCATTAAATTAAATTTTAACTAATAACTGTCATTGAATGTCTCTGAGTGCCAGTGAGAGCTGCAAATTAAATGCCAATATTGTTAATCCGTTGATCACCAATTCCAGGAAATCTTTTGTTGTCGCGGCCCATATGGGCCTTATGGGGCTTGATGGGTTAATAAAACATTAAGCTTAGTTAAGTCTAGATAAATACTGAATTCCTGTAATTTCAGTTTCAGGATTTCAGTTTCTTTGATCCAGGATCCTTTTTGTCCTGCAAAAATGTACGGTTCCCGCGCGATAAACGAGTTTTGGCGCAACAGAGTTGCGGGCGTCATCTAGTTATATTATAATTATAATATTACTCATTTTCACTCATAATATTTTAAAGTTCCTGAATAAATAAAGTTCTTGGATATTAATAATTTAGTAGTAAATTTCTTATCAGGAGACTTGGCAATGACATGGTCTAAATTTTTATATGAATATGACATTATGTTCCTCCTCAAAACATCTGTAGAAAATTGTGTCTTGTGCATACTTTATGCATTACAAATCAAATATTAATAGCTAGCAAGTTTGATAAGATATAGTAATCATTTTAATTAAATAGAGGCATGGCAGTATCCATCGCCTTTATCTTGGTAAATAATCTCTTTATATTATAATTAATAATCTATACAAATCTTAAATCTATATAAAAATAATTGTCAGTAAAACTATTTTATGTTCAGATATATTATGAATACATTGAGATGTATGAGTCAAGGGACACCCGGACGACATAACCTGTGGACATAACTGATTCTGAGAGGGAGAGAGACAGAAACACGCGCACGCCGCACGGCTTATAACTATAGCAAAAAGCACAGACATAGATCAAGATAGATACCGCAAGTCCCTCGAAGTACATGCGGTATCTATCTTGATCTATGTATGTGGCAAAAAGTGTCTTTACAACTTTTTCCGTCTAGCCCCCTTTCGCAACGCGCGATAAGGAACTTCGTTCCAACAAAGGGGCTTTGATTGAATGTTTTATCTTTAGCTATATTTATTCTGCAGGCTGTGGCATGATCAGGAAAGATGCGAACATGATAGATTTCCTGTATCATAAAAAAATCCAAAATAATTTACACCAGCTAAAGACAGACGATGTAGCAGACGATAAAACAATTTCTTACGCAAAGTAAGCTGCTGTAAAAAATTGAGTTTTTATCGAGCCTCGAAAATTATCCGATAAATAATGCGAATGAAATCTTTGCGGATTCGATTCGCAAATTGCATATCGCGACCGTTTCAAATTGCATACAGCAACATAGTTTAAAGCGAATATAAAAGTTCAGCAGAATTTATTTCAAGCATAAGTCGCGGTTCGGATTGGCGGCGTTTGCTAGTCTCAAGCACCACTCTAAATGAGTGGTGGTTTGGTGGGAAAGCAACCAATAATAGACCCTTGTAAGCGCCGAGATGTTGCAAGCGAAGCTTTTTATTTTGAAAATATATGTAGAACTATTTATAAAACATACATAACTTTTTTATTTTAGTTTTCCATGACGCAAACGTTTTTCGAGAGTTTGGCTTTGTGTTAACTGTACGATTAATGAATTGCTTTAATTTAAAACTTACATTTATAATAATTATTAGTAATGCTTAGGGACAGGGCCGTCTCTAGCCCATGTGGCGCCCGTGTGCAAATATTACCCTAGCGCCGCCTAGCGCGCGGTCAAAATGAAATGGGTACAGACTACAGAGTACAAGTACAGAGTGTGCGATGTGAGTGGTGCGAAAACCTTAAGCCTTTAGTCCCCTAAGCAGCTTTAGCTCTCCGAAGCAGCCTTTAGTTCCCTTAGCAGCCTTAGCTCTCCGAAGTAGCCTTTAGTCCCCTAAGCGGCCTTAGCTCTCCGAAGTAGCCTTTAGTTCCCTAAGCAGCCTTTAGTCCCCTAAGCAGCCTTAGCTCTCCGAAGCAGCCTTTAGTTCCCTAAGCAGCCTTTAGTTCCCTAAGCAGCCTTTAGTCCCCTAAGCAGCCTTAGCTCTCTGAAGCAGCCTTTAGTTCCCTAAGCAGCCTTTAGTCCCCTAAGCTGCCTTAGCTCTCCGAAGCAGCCTTAGCTCTCCGAAGCAACCTTTAGTTCCCTAAGCAGCCTTTAGTCCCCTAAGAAGCCTTAGCTCTCCGAAGTAGCCTTTGGTTCCCTAAGCAGCCTTAGCTCTCCGAAGTAGCCTTTAGTTCCCTAAGCAGAATTTAGTCCCCTAAGCAGCCTTAGCTCTCCGAAGCAGCCTTTAGTTCCCTAAGCAGCCTTTAGTCCCCTAAGCAGCCTTAGCTCTCCGAAGCAGCCTTAGCTCTCCGAAGCAGCCTTTAGTTCCCTAAGCAGCCTTTAGTCCCCTAAGCAGCCTTAGCTCTCCGAAGTAGCCTTTAGTTCCCTAAGCAGCCTTAGCTCCCCAAGTAGCACACTTCAGACGCCTTAAATCTATTTATGCTTTAGGAGTACTAATCATGGTTTTTTTATAGACATAAAAGACATTGGCATTCTATACATGGTTTTAAATAAGAACTAAGTTTCTAATAGAAAAAAATATCTAGTATTCCTTGTTTTAAAACCTTTACTAGTTCATTACACTGAGTTAAGAGCAAATTGATTTGTTATGGACTATATTTGCTCTGTTAAAAGCGTTGCTGTAGTTCAATTATTATATAGACTTATTATCACAATTTATACTTTTTAGGAATTGAAATTATTTGAAGAATAATTACTCTAAAAGTAATCAAAAAGGTTTTTAGATGGATTTGTTACGTACTTTTTTAAGTCTATACTTAATAGAATCAATGACAAGACACTCAATAGTGTATACTCTAGTGAAAGTCCAGTTTCCTCCTTCATTAGGGAACTTAGGCTTAAAACATTTTATTTTAAGAGTATTAAGTATATAAAGGACAGCGTTGCAAGCATGAAGGGAGCAGGAGATATAAGAAGACAGTCCTCAGTAGGCTAAAGGAGAAATGGGGAAAAGTTGATGTAAAAAAGGTGCTGTTAGTAGACAGTCACATCAACTTTCTTTGCCTTCAAAGTCATCAGTCATCACCTCAGCAACGAATTATCAAGCTGCGAAGAAGAATTGACACCGTCTCGAAAATCGATTCTTGATGAAAACCATGATGAACTGCAGAGTACAGACTGACAATGATAGTGAAAGTGACGATTCTGGCGATGAAGTGGTGCCTATAATTTTCTTGCTTTAAAAGTACGTGTAATAAACAACTACCTACTTAATGATATTATACAGACAATAAAATATTGCGAATATTTTTGATTTGACAATATGACAATAAGACGTATTATTATAAAACAGGAAGGCCACGTAGTGATTGTATTCTCTTTGAGGAAAGCCACCAGAAATATTGGTTCTCTATGGTATTGCACTGAAAAATCACCAAAACGCGAACAAAACACCTTCTTCTTATGTCAGTCTGAATATACTCTGGTAGATAATTACGAGAAAAAATAGTTTACAAACATTTTTTTCTATAGACTACGATAGGATGGTCTTAAGAACGATTATACTATTGAAAGATTATTTTTTCTGGTGAAAGTGCAAGTTGACTTGTCATGCTCTTTAAATAACCTTTAGCTCAATTTTAGGAGTAAATCTTCTAATCAATGCTTAGTTATAGATAATTTGATCTAGAGGCCATTTTTATTAATAGAATACGAAGGTAATCGCCATTTTGGTAAAAACAAAAATTAAAGTTACAATAAAATACGCGATTTATTTATTTGAAAACATTAAAATACTTAAATATATGAAATTATTATCAAAATACATTGTTTAGGTATTTATTTTAACAAAATAAATATATGAAATTATTATCAAAATACATTGTTTAGGTATTTATTTTAACAAAATATATTTAAAAAATGTGCATTAATATTTTTTTTTATTGAAAAAATCATTTAAATTTACGAATATAATAGGCCCATAATTTTTTTAAAAGTATTTCATCAACTTTTACGATAAAATTAATTCGGCACGGAATTTGAGTCCTCCGTTCGCGTGAAACATAAAAATATATATTATATTATAAGTACTTATTTAATTTCATTTCGCCATTTAAGCTTTAACTTAAAATAATTTGAACTACGGTGCCATTAGAAAATAGGAAATGCTTTTTAAAAGAAATAACTCTTGTTGATGTTTTTATTTAGTTGATTTTGATTATTAGTGGTTTTAAAAATATTCACCTCTAGAACATCAGTAGCACAGACTACTTAGGGATACTACGTATATCAGTAGAGTAATGGTGTGATCTTAATGTTGACTACAAAACCTAATTCCTTTCTTATGTGCCTCTTATTAAGTTCTTATAATAGTTTTGTAGATATTGCCTATAGATAAATATAAATTGCTCTTATCGTTATCTTATGATGAATTCTTATGCTGCTCTTGTCATTATAGTGTGCCCATTTTTACTGAACTCGGTATATAGGATATCTTCAGGATATCTTCGGGGATTATTGACTGTTATGTAAGAATACTAACTTTAATTCTATAAAATAACTAATAGTGCTTCACTAGATATACTGGTGCTGCTTGGGTCTCCAAAACAGCCTTAGCATTATTATATTACAGCTGTAAAACTGCGTTAGGTGCTATATCGGCTGCTTATTAGGTGTTCTTTACGCTTGGTTGCTGCTTGGGTAGTGGGGCTCCGTTGTGAGGGGCGCTCGGCGCCCCTAGGACCGCGGCGCCCGTGTGCAACGCACACCCTGCACCTAAGGGAAAGACGCCCCTGCTTAGGGAATGCAATCCCGCAAGAAAATTTCAATCCCGGTATTTGCGGGACTGAACCATCACAATCCCGCTGGATCCCGGTATTTGCGGGGTCCCGCAGTGTGGGCTTAAACTTTTAAAATAAATCGAATATAATGTAATGACTTGACTTGTTTGACTCCGTTTTATTCTTAGAAACTTAAATAAAACAAACTTTGTTGGACACTTTTTACAAGGGTTTATTGATATTTAAGACTTCAGATTATATGTACATATTAAAAATTAAAGAAAAACTATTTTTTTGAAATGGATACATATATGTATACCTACACATAATAGTTAAAAAAACTTAAAAAACACGCTTATTCAATTTCATTTTACGTAAGTATTACTTAAATTAAAATTATTCATTTGTATTTCGAAAACAAATGAATAATTTTAATAGGTAAAAATCGTGCTCAAGGATTCCGTTATATACATACAGCTCAAGCTTATAAAATTATGTTAAAAAAGTTACTTGGTATTAATTGTGTCGTCTACCTAACGGCTCCTGAATCCTGATATTCGGCACAAGGTAGCCAGCAGCTGAAAAATTTCACTCAGCTTTCACGCTGGTTGGTACAATAATTGTGATTTAAAGTGAATTATATGTGAATTGAAGGTAAATTGTTTAGCGGGCTGCATGTAGCCAGTTCTTTCTTCTCGCTCCAACCCCCGCGCGCAGAATTACACGAATATAACACGCATCTTTGTAATCCCGCCAGTCCCCCGGGATCCCACTAAATTTTCGACCGGGATTAGTCCCTCAAAATGCATGCGGGATCCCGGTATCCCGGTATTGCATTCTCTAGTAGGTAATGCTCTATACTGGGATTTATTCTCGGAGAAATACAACCGCTTTACAGGTAGGTACTAGAGACCAAGTCCCCAGATGTATGCTCGCACATCCCACAGAGATGGACATTGGACACGCAGCACGCTTGATACTTGCAATTATGTGGTCGCTGCTTGCAGTATTACAAGTACTGCCCAGAGGCGCGGCTGTGAAGCTGAAGATTCTCGAAAAAATGGTATCCCAAATCGTAAAAATTTACGTATTAAAATATCACAAATGGACCTTTAAGCAAAAAAAAAAATCGGCCAAGTGCGAGTCGGACTCGCGTACGAAGGGTTCCGTACCGTTATAGAGCAAAAATAGGCTAAAATTATGTTTTGTATGGGAGCGCCCCTTTATTTTTTATTTGATTTAAATATTATTATTAATTATTAAAGTACAATTATATTTAAGGCCTTCGTGAAAGTTCAAGTGCCTACCTCTTATCATTATTGATTACGAGCAAAAGAGGCCAAAAAAATCACGTTTGTTGTATGGGAGCCCCCCTTAAATATTATTTTTATTTTTATTTTAGTATTTGTTGTTATAGCGGCACCGGAAATACACAATCTGTGAAAATTTCAGAATTCTAGCTATAGCGGTTCTTGAGATACAGCCTGGAGACAGACATCGAAGTCTCATGAATAGGGTCCCGTTTTTACCCTTTGGGTACGGAACCCTAAAAAAAGAAATTGCTCTATTGATTCGTATTTCCTTGTTTCTTCATAATTCCTCAGGGAATGTTCGAGAGATTAATTGGAATTCTGAAAGCGTGGGGTGTGGTCGTAAGTGGTAACAATGAGCTATAAAGTATGGACGTCAATATTAAAACAGGCATAAACTGTCTTACGGTCGTTAGATATCAAGGTTGGCTCATGGCTGTCTTTGTATCAGATAAGTACTTTGGATCTTTGATAAACAGTGTTAGGGCTTCTGTCATCTTAGTCTTTGGTTGACAGATTTGAGGACTTACTATAGATTTATCATATAACTATCAGAGGAACATTCAGCTTTATTGGCTCATATCATAAACCTTTCGATTTTCGATGATATTACCACATATTACCGCGATTCTCGGGCGGTCTTTCGATGATATTGCTGTGATGCTCAGGTCCAAAATCCAAATAAATTAGGAATCTCTGATTAAGCACAGAATATATATATATATATATATATATATATATATATATATATATATATATATATATATATATATATATATATATATATATATATATATTAGTAGTACCAAGATTAAGGTACTCGACATTGTCAAATGTTAGCTTCCAAATTCACTATTATTAAAGTAATTTTTTGGAAAAGAGAGATGCTGCGAATGCTTATAGCTTGTAGTTAAGGAAACCCTATAGGCTATAGTACTCTACAATCAACGAATTGACCTTTTAAATAATATAGGGAAGCTAGAAAGGGTAATTGGGGAAAACTAAACTAGCTATGAAGATTGTAACTATTTAATGCAAAAGATCACGTTTTAGCTAAGACCTGTGTCCTGATGTCCCCCTGAGTCCTGACCATACAGTAATCAGTATACAGTATACACCCAAGCCCGGCCGCACATTATCCGAATTTCTGATCAAAAAAATTCGGACGCCCCGCCCCGCTCATACATTTTGACGTCAGAATTCTGATAGTATGCGGGGTCCACAACAAAATGTATAAAAGTGCGTTACAGCGCGGGGCGTCCGAAATTTTCTGATCAGAAACTTCGGATAATGTGCGATCGGGCTAAAACTACGATTTCTCGACAAAAATCTGTTTATAAAGTCAAGATTTGAGGCGCACATTTCTCACAAAGGCCTGCGTCACACGTCCGGCTTAATATGAATACAAAATAAAATTTTCACATAAACATACTGAAGTATGTTGCATACGGCACTACTGTAAACCACTCTCTTCGGTTTTATAGGACTTGGGTTAAAAAATGTTGAAAATTATTTTAGGATTCTGTAATCAACGAAACTTTGTTGACTACGGAACCCTAAAACGGAACCTTAACCAGCTGTTTTTTTGTATATTGGTAGGTTACTAGTTAGTAGATATAATATATGTAATTTAAGAGTGACATTGTCCTACAAATAGAACAATCCATATTTTAGGACCATCAAATGAAAATAATAAATCCTTTCTATCTCTGTTAGCTACCACTTACGACAATTTTCGCAGAGGAAATTGTTGTTCATCTTATCAAAATTAAGCTCACAAAAAATTTGCTTGATAGTAATAAAAAAATGTTCTAGGGAAACCTGTACATTAATGCAAAAAAAAAAACTACATTAGTTATTGTGTTCTTCCACTCACGACTTCAATTATTATACGTACTAAAGTAACTTTGCGATAGTAGGAATCTAGGTCCATGGTCCATTGATTAAATCGTTGATTGTTATTTACGATGTATTACGTACATACAGTGTGTATTAAATGAGTAAACAAATGAGTATTAAAATTAATTTAACTAAACTCGGTCGCATAATATCTTAGAATTGCGTTTTTAACCTTATCAATTAACCCCATCTTAAAACGAGCATTACCCACCTTTAACTAAGGGTCTACACAGACGGACCGCATTTCAACTGCAATCCAACTGCGAATTGCAGTTCAAGTGCAGTTTGAATGCAGTTGACACGACTGCAATACGACTGCAATAGAACTGCAAACCAAACAGTTCACACGACTGCACGCCGACTGCAACTGAACTGCAATCTGACTGCGCGTTTGGTTTTCAGTTCTATTGCAGTCGTGTCAACTGCATTCAAACTGCAATTTACAGTTGGATTGCAGTTGAAATGCGGTTCGTCTGTGTAGACCCTAAGTGTCCCCTGGCGGCCAATAAGGGTAGCGTTTTCTTACAATTTTACTAATAACTAAGGCTTATAATAATTATGTCATTTCAATCCTTAGTCTAAACGTGTCACACCGCACACGTTAGGATTGGTGAATGTGTAAATGACTTCAATAGATTATAAAATATACATAACATAATATCCTGTAGGTATGTATGCGCTGGCTTTACACTGATGTTCTTTTTCGCCTTAAGTTGTAGTCATAGTCAATGATATTTCATATTTAAAAAATGTCCTAGTTTTTCCCTCGAAGATGGTTACTTGGCTGAGTTCAAAATAACGCTGTATACACAGTCGTTTCAGTTTGCTCATAAAATGTTTATTTCTCTATATTTACCCGTGAGCCTCGTGAGGCTTAAATTATATATGTACGTTGTTAAGCATTCGTGTACTAAGGCTGGTATAAATAGTCAGTACTCAAGATGCATCTCGGTCTCAAGAGTCAAGACACGGTTCAGGCTCTGTGATTGGCTGTCAAAATTTGGACCAATCACAGAGCCGAACCGCGTCTTGAGACCGGGTCGTATCTTAAGGATTATTTATACCAGCCTAAGTACTAACCCACAAAAAACTAAGTATTGAGTTATGAATGCAGTTATGTTCTTTAGATCAGCCTTTCCCAAAGTGGGCGATAACCCCCCCAGGTGGGCGCTGAATTCTGAAGGTGTGGGTCCCATAAAAAAATGGGGGCGTTGTGTAGAGGCTTGGGGGGTGATTTATTTCATCTGAATGCATTTTAAATTAAAACAAAGGGGGCGGTAAACATAATTTGTGCTCAAAGTGGGCGGTAGAGAAAACAACAAAAAAAATTGTGGCTTGGGACACTAATGATTAACAGCGATCATATTATGTATAATTATTATTGTGAGTCAGTGAGGATAGGAATTATATAGATCATCATATACTAGATGACGCCCGCAACTCCATTTATGCAAAATTAGTTTATCGCACAGGAACCGTTAATTTTTAGGGTTCCGTACCCAAAGGGTAAAAACGGGACCCTATTACTAAGACTTCGTTGTCTGTCCGTCTGTCTGTCTGTCTGTCTGTCTGTCTGTCTGTCTGTCCGTCTGTCTCCAGGCTGTAACTCAATAACGGTAATAGCTAGAGAGTTGAAATTTTCAGAGATTATGTATATCTGTTGCCGCTATAACAACAAATACTAAAAACAAAAGAAAATTAATATTTAAGGGATACATACAAGAAACGTGATATTTTTTGGCTTTTTTTGCTCTATATCAATAATGGCAACAGGTAGGTACTTGATTTTTTCTCGAAGTCCTCAGTTATATGTCTTCTTTAATATTTAATAATAATCTATATTTATTATAAAACAAAGTCGCCTTTTTTTCCTCATGTCCCTTTGTTCCCTTTAATCTTTAAAACTACACAACGGATTTTGATGATTCTTTCAGTGTTAGGTAGCCTATTTATCGAGGAAGGTTATAGGCTATATTTTATCACGCTAAGACTAATAGGAGCGAAGAAATAGAGGAAAATGGGGAAAATTATTTGAAAGGGCTAACTTGAACGCGCTAATCTCAGGAACTACTGGTCCGATTCGAAAAATTATTTCAGTGTTAAATAGCCCATTTATTGAGGAAGTCTATAGGCAATATTTTATCACGCTAATACTAATAGGAGAATGTGAAAAAAACGGGGCGAATTATTTGAAAGGGCTTATCTCGCGAAGTACTGGAGCAATTTTTATGTTATTTGGCACAGATAAGAAGTAGACCACTCACCACGTGAAGGATCATAGGCTATCCATTTTAATCATTTTTTCAGTGGCTATATATTTTATACCCGTGCGACGCCGGGGCGGGTCGCTAGTATTAAAATAAAATAAAAAATTAAGGGCGGCTCCCATACAAAAAACACAATTTTTGGCCTGATTTTGCTCTATAATGGTACGGAACCCTTCGCGCGCGAATCCGACTCGCAGATGGCCGATTATTACGAGATATCAATCAACTGTCATCGTATCTCCATACCAAATTTCAGGAGTTTGGGCGTGAAGAGGTAACAGACAGACACACTTTTCAGGTTTATAATATTAGTATGGATGATGCCCACAACATTTCGTTTCATTCACTTATGTCACCGTATTCGTTTCATACATAACCTATATTGTAGGTAATATCACTGCTCTTAGTGTATGGTAAGCACCTGCATCATTATGACATACATTCATAAAAGTGACATCAGCAGCAGCTGCAGTCTTAAGATTGTTGTTAAGCTCTTTAGGCCATCCTCCGAGCAAACGACCTTGACCATACATTGCCGAGATCGCACAAAAATACTATTTTCTTAACTTATCTAATATCTTAGTTCAAAATTGTTTTTTTTTAATGAAATAAGGGGCAAACGAGCAAACGGGTCACCTGATGGAAAGCAACTTCCGTCGCTCATGGACACTCGCAGCATCAGAAGAGCTGCAGGTGCGTTGCCGGCCTTTTAAGAGGGGATAGGGTAATAGGGGAGGATAGGGATGGGAAGGGAAGGGAATAGGGGAGGAAAGGGATTAGTTTCAAATAAACGTAATTTGTAAATATTAGGGAAATTCTGAAAGTATGCTTCAATTTTAATAAATGGTATTACTTTGGAAGCTAATATCATGAGTATAATAAACGAAAATAGAAAATTTAAAACGGGGAAAGGAATGTTGATATACTGAAGATTATTGCTGTATTTTTATTATAACATTGTAGCTTGCAAATTATGAGTTTACAAGGATCTAAATACGGTAAATTGCGGAATCTCCGTAGGGGAAGGGCCTTAAGTTGGAGCTAAATTTTGGCATAATAAAAGACCTTACTAAAGAAAGAAAGCCAGTTTGTACGTAGTTGTACCATTATAAGCAGACTGATAGAACGGAAAGTTGGAAAATACAGTGTTTTGTATGTAGCGTGCAAAATGCTTGTAGAAATAATTACTTTGGAGTGCATGCGCCAAGTACGATATGTTTTACTGCACAGTGCACATATAGGGGGTTTCCTTTTAAAAAAATCATTTTTTTAAGGTATTTTTTTTTACTTCCCCTTAAAAGTTTTACTTTAAAGGTTTAAGGAGTTTGGTGCCGAGATACTTTTGTGTTTGGACGTCAATCATAATTATTCTAACAACAGAAAAAATAAACACGTCTGACTTTCGAATAAGAATCTATCGACCTTCGGCAAAATATATGAGTTGAAAGTCCATTTTTATTTTTTTTCTTAGCCGGTGCTATTTTCAGCACATCAAGTTTTAAACTAGACTAAGCAGGCTGTCGACCTAAAAACATACACAATAGCATTATGTAGCATTATCTGCAACTTAACTTTCACACGTATATCACTAGCCTAGTAATATAGGATATAGGTCTTAGTTTTTGTATCTTCTCACGTGAAATGTCTTTCGAATATCTCTACTCTACATCTCTAATACTGTGAACCGTGAGGCACTAGATTGCTAATATTAATTTCTACATTGAAAAATTAATTTTTGAATAGTTTTGATGTAAAAAAAAAATACAAAAGTTGCTGTTTTGTTTATAAATTGAGCGTAGGCAAAAAGAATTTATTTTTTTACACTTGACCGACTTCTAAGAATATTTCAAGACCAAAATATACCAAATCGGTTCAGCCATTGTCGAGTTTTAACGAGACAAACAAAATTGAAAATTTATTTTTATAATATTTTCACACAAAATACATAAATTGAAACCCCTTTACAGTATAAAGAGGTACACATTCGTATATTAGTATGGATTACTCAAACTTTTATAATATTAACTACGACAACAATAATTACCAGTAACTGCAAATTGCATGTAATTACTTTAATACTTCATTACGCTTATTTGTTTGTCGTTAATTTTAGATAAGTGTTGCACTTAATTGGGTGTTTAAAATAAATTGCCCTGGCGTTTGAAAGCCTCCATTTAATTAAGTTGAGTCTACTTCTTAATTTAATGGAGCCTTTAAAAAAATCTTTCTGTTTACTTGCGCAGAGTTGTAACTTTGGATTAAATGTGATATATTTCTCGTCTTCGTTTTCGTTTCGAGCGAAATATGGAAAAATACGTGTGGCACTCGGGGACTGCCGCGGTAAAGCTATTGCATAGCATTTTTATCAACTTATGCAATTATAATTCGCATACGTCTAGTCGCTTGCACACAAAAGGTGCTGAAATCTGGCTACGCCGCGCCGCACCGCCGCACTGTGCCAGTCGGAGTAGGGTGTGTTAGGTTTTTTTGTTGCGGAATTTCTTTATCGGTCGCCGATCTCAAAGTCTGCGATAAAAACTATGCAATAACTTAAATAACGCAGGATTTAAACAACTGTAACACAAATCTGTGCAAACTAAGGTGTCTATTCGAACTGTAGCCACAATTTGCTGATCCTACAACGAGCAACTGGGGCATTATCCTCCATTTTGTTTTGTTCACTATGGTATTTTTCCAGGTGAGCGACGTCCGCGGCTGGGGCTACCACCTGGCGACGCTGCTGGGGCTGCTGCCGGCGCAAGTCATCAATGTGTACCTCGGCTCCACTCTCCGCTCCATGCACGACGTCTTGCACAAGTCGCACGTGACGGGATATATCGTGTTCGCTTTCCAGGTGAGTGATCTCCAGGTGATAGATACGAAACATCCTGTATTTACTTAGCAGCAGGCGAGACAGAGAAAGGAGGCTGGTTGCAACGAGATGAAATATGTGACTTATTTTGAGTTAGATATTTTGAGTCATCAAGATTCAAGACTAAGACTGGCAGTTGCATCTAATCGCTAGTAGCAACTCGCAAGAGCAACCTGATGCAACTTGGCACAGGGCAACTTATCTTTATGGCTAGCTGTAGGGTGTATTCACCTTTATTCTATTCTATTCTATTGCCATTAATTGACTTACAAGAGGTCGGCCTCGGCGACAGTGAGTAGCAGTCATTTACGAACAAACAATTTTAAACTACTTGTATGATTTTTAATCACATACCCTGGTAAAAGTACCTTTTTTAAGTCAAAAAATTGCGGACAAAATGAACCAATAATGACGCAAGTAAAAGATGGTACAGAACTATTTTTTTAATGTGGTATCTCGAATCTCGATGCATCAGCCGTTTTCCTGTAGCGGCCGGCTGAGTCTCGAGCTCGGGTCTCCGAGGGTTAAATCAATTACTTTATTAAATTAAACGCGATAATACGCTGAACGACGTCACGTCGCTTAACCTATTTATCTACCGGTTTATTGACGTTTGCTAAGTGGAGTGAAAAGAAGTTCCGTTGAAGTCTGGAGAGGGTGATTTTTTGAAGTGAAAACTTCTTTAGCGGCGTTGAGCACTTTTGTGGGATTCGTAAAAACTGTGAAACTCGCGTCAGATTCTCGTGCTGATCAAAAAACCGTAAGACGGTTGGAGAGTAGTGTTGTAACATCGAAATCGATTAATCGAACAATCGATTGTTTTTTCCGATTGTCGATATTTTTTAATCGGTTGTAAGGGTTTCGAATCTTTCGATTAATTAAAAAAATCGATTTTTTTAAAATCGATTTGCATAAAAAATGGGTTAAAAATTTAATCAATTGTAAGGGTTTCGATTAATTTAAAAAAACATTTTTTAAAAATCGATTTTCATTAAAAATGGGTTAAAAAAATGTAAGGGTTTCGATTAATTAAAAAAATCAATTTTCATAAAAAATGGGTTAAAATTTAATCGATCGTAAAGGTTTCGATTAATTTAAAAAATCGATTTTCATAATAAATGGGTTAAAAAAATAATGCACAACGTTAATAATCAAGTTTTCACTTCTGCCGGCACTCCCGGAGTGCAACCCGTCTTTTTTACGGAGATATTATTTTGCATACAAGGTTAATAATTGACTAACGAAAAACGAGAAAATGGTAGAATTAAAGGAGCAAAATATCTATCACTCTCCATAATGGAGAAAAATAAGATTTTTGAGTATTTTTGAGAAAATGAACCCAAGGGCCAAGACATATATTTTCTGTAACTTGTAAAACTCAAGAAAATGTACATAGGGAATTAACAAGACTTGCTAACGTTTCCATTGATTATAATTGCGAGTCCTGTCTAACCAACCAATTAACTATTCCTCGCGCGACGTGCAAATTACAATGCAGCTGTACTGCTTGCGTTTTGACATTTGGCGGTGATTCCCCGACAGCATAATAAGACAGCGTGTACAGAACATAGAAAGCAAGGTTTATTGCAGTATTTTCCTTTAGTTTATCCTATAAATTATACCTACCTAGGTTTTCCTTATTTCCATTCTGTGCATGTAAAATGTTTTTGATACAAATTCACTCGATCCCGACACCCAACGCTAAACGAGAAAATTTTTTGCTTTTCAAAAATTGGCTTTGCATACGCAGATCATCCCTATCTATGACTTTGGAGTTGGACGAATCTTCGGAAATTGGACTCAATGTCTATGGCCCAAAAAAGCCCCCCCCCCCCCCCTACAAGAGCAATCGGTCCCTATCCTAATGCTTACGATTTTCATACCTAAACGTGGAGCGGAGGGAGTTGATTAATTTCTCTGATAGTACTGGTACAAGAAGAGTACAAGTTATTGACTTTACTCTTGTACCTACATAGTACAATAAGTTCTCGTAACATCTGACGCCGTTGTGGCTAGACGCCGTGGCGCTTTGACTGAAACATTAATTTTGAACTCAGGGTGTGTTGTTTAGTCCATTGTTGAGCGAATTTTTGTGTTCAAGGTACATCTAGAAAAATTAAAAATTTTTATATATCCCTCGGTGGTAACCCTAAAATCGATTTTCACTTGAATTAGCAATTATTTGGGTTTCTACGTGAATCGTGATAAGTTCTGAAAAAATATACAATGATGTGAAAATCTTTCACGTACTTATTCAGAATAAACAAGAGTTCTACAATAAATAACACTACTAAGAAACATATTTTTTTTATTTTTTTTTATTTAAAAAAGGGTTTGCGGCTTTCTGACGCCCTTTTTACTATAGTTGGGGTAGTATAAATTGCGTCAAACCCTTCCCAGTAGGTTTACTGACTGACAGTTCTTGAGGCGTGGATGCGCCGCAAGAAGAAACCCCTCACCTTCCGCCTTACACAGGTTCTCACCGGGCTTCGGTGAGTACCTGTGTAGGGTTGCCAGGAGAGACCCAACGCCAGCCTGCCATGAATGTGGCGCTGCGGAGGACACGACCCAGCATACTCTTGAGGTGTGCGATCGTTAGGCCGTGCAGCGCCACGATCTCGTGGCAGTGCTGGGTGGAGACCTCTCGCTCCCGAGCATGGTACGCTGCATGCTCGAGAGCGATGAGGCCTGGCGGGTTTCTTTCTGTGAAACCGTCCTTTCACAGTAAGAGGCCGGCGCCGAGGGGAACGCTTTAGTTTGCCTAAGCGTTCCCTAACTTGGTGTAAGTCCGGTCCCTTGTGAGGTAGACCGGCCGGTCGTGGAGGGAGTCCTGTGTTAGACAGATCCAGGATATCCCTCCGTATACGGCTGAAGGCAAACCGCAGGTGGTTTTAGTGGGTAAACCCAAAGTCGGGAGTCCCACATACCCCCGGGGTGCTTCAGCTTAACTGAGGCACATCCCCAACCCGGGGCACCCATAAAGGGTTTCCCCTGCGCGTCAAAAAAAAAAAAAGGTTTACTGACTGAGACAAGACCTCGACCACATAAAACTGTTGAAACACCTTGACCCTAATAACAGGATAAACTACTTATCAGCTACTAATACTCATATTATAAACTCAGTCCTTATGAACGATTTCCTAAACTACTGAAAGTTACCAAAAAAAGTAAAGAGAAAAAAAGGTCAGCGTAGTGGTGACCTATTTTTCCCTCCGTCTGATCGGTTTGGAGTTGCTCTCTGTCTATCAAGCGATGGATATTGTATAGCCGTCAGGGGACTTAACGTTACTCAACTAGACACATATACCGAAAATCTCCCAAGAGCAACATTCGGTCTGGCCGCTTGCAAATATGCTAGTGCTATTGCCTATTTAGGTTTAAACTTGTACCTAGGCTTTTTACACGTACATTTTTGACCGGTAAGTTAAGCACTTGTAAACTTTTAAAAGAATGAGCATTACACTAAAGAATTTTATCAGGCCTGTCCTAATTTTTTAATTGTTTCAAAGTGAATTGAAAAATATGAGCCATTGCTAAGAAATACGACTGTATGTTATTTGCATACAACGGGAATGACGTAGGTAAACTCGCACGTTTACACTTTACAGTCATTTTATAGTCCAAACAACAAAATTCTTACACCAAAATACATCACGAGAATATTATATTTTTTCGTAGGCCATCATTCCCGAATCCAGATGTTGGAACTGAATCTGGGTTTATCGTAAAATTATAATATAAAGTTCTATTTCCTTTGGGTCGATTGTAAGTATAAAAGTTATGCCTCAATGTTTTTTTTTTAAAGAATTAACCAAAATTTAAATTTAACAGTTTTCTATGAGTTCTTAAAGCGGCTTGAATCGCAGAAATTTTGAGGCCTTTGTCCTACTTCGTTTTGGAGTCTGTTGTAGAAAATAATTCTAAATTCTAATGCCATAGTTCGATGCGCCGCGTCGCCCGCGCTGGCGACATTTTAATGGCGTCTGCCCAAGTAGGTAACGGATCCAAGGCATTGACACCGATGGCTAGCTCCTCACAAATAATTTGCAATCCAGTTAGCACACAGTATTGTCTTCTCCTGGTTACAAATTTTTCACAAACTAGTATATTTTTGTAATTCAAATTTATTTTTAATTGCGGAGCAATATTGAGTCGTGTCAACGCCGCGCCGGTAGTCTCCTTAATTAATTTCCCAACAATATCTTCACTGTTATAAACCTCATCATCATTAGCACCATCTTCATGAGGCATTCAGATGCCTGTAACTTTTAATTTCAAAACATTCAGCTGACATTCAACCACGACTCATACTTTCAGGATTTGGCGCAACGACAAAAACTATTTAATTCCTACTACTCAGTTAAATTTCCCTTTTGCGCAGTCGGTTGGCCAAACGAATTTCCTCCTCGCGGTCGTCATTATGTAGGGAGCTAATTTCCTCATATCCTGCGCATTCGAGGGTAACGCCGCGCTGTCGAATTGCCAACGAAAATGGCGGAGATTGGCGAAAGATAAGATTCGTTTGCTTGAGTCATTTTTGTGTTTACTAGGGATCTAAGCACCTAGCAAAGACTCTAAATTAGCATTTATGCTCATGTTATTGGGATCTAACAAGCAACAGCAAATAATCTAGTAGCATCTAACTCTTGTCTTGGTCCCTCAAAAATGTTTTCCAATAATTTTGGTTTGTATTTTCTTGTAGTACAGATGAACTACCCTCCTGGGTAATATAATTGTACTCTAATTTTGACTGCATGCTGCATCTCTCTCTACATCAATACCATGTATCACACTTATATAATCATATTGTCATCGTGAACTCGTGAGTCCTCTGTTATCATTTTCTATTACGCTTGATAAGCGCTCAATTAAAATTTGACACATGATTTTCAGCTCTCTCTGCATGTTATTGGAGTTCAATCTTGAATGCTGGGCTCAAGGCATTTTCAGTTGCTATGCTCCTTTAGATATGAGCGCCGATGGGTAAACGGCCGGCGACGGCGCGCCGACTTTTTGTGATCGGCGGCGGCGGCGCAGTCGGCGGCGTGCCTCAAATGCGACTTTAATCTGTTTTTAGGGTTCCGTACCCCAAGGGTAAAGACGGGATCTATTACTTAGACTTCGATATCTAAATTAAACAATTAAGCGTGGCTTCTATACAAAAACCCAATTTTCAGCATATTTTTGCTTTCTATTGGTACGGAATCCTTCGTGCGTGACACAGCGAACATTTTGTTCTTTTAATGACGACGAAAAAGACGCCATTTTGATGCAAGCGAATATTGCTCCTCTACACAATGGACCATCGCCATCAAAATATGGCGCATGCGATGGCTATACAATGGTTGCAATGCATCTACACGATGGCCGCGTTCAGTTGTGATCTAAACGTCTTTCAAGATGGACATGTAAGCATTAGCCATTGCGGCAATGCAAAACGCACATTTAAAAAAATTTCTTAACTTCACCAAATAACCTAGTAAAATTCGTAACACTTTCCCTCCTAATATGAACCTTCCCTGAACTTCTACGAATAATTATTTCGAGACTAAAATTAGAATAATGATTTATGGTTAATGATGATAATAATTATGAATGTAATAATAGCATTATATGCTTTCCGTTCTTAAGACAACGCCGAAACTCCCAAACTTGTCTTTAAAGTGTCAGAAGTTCTCTCTCAATAAGGGAAATACGTACAAAATGGCATGTACGGACAAAATGACATAGTGCCCTTATTTCAAAATTGGGGGCTTTTAGACACATTTCCTCGATTGTATCACGTGACGGTAGTCATATTAACAATCCTGCCAGACTTTCAGCGTCATTCTCACAGTTGCGCCGAATTAAGCAGATCAAACGTGTTTCTCGCCTTCAAAAGTTTATTTATCAAATGGTTTTCTCCTGTTTTCTGGCGAGTTAGTTGCTGTCATTTGTTGTAATTTGTATTAAAATCGATGAACTATGCTAGTAGCCAGTGATTTCTATGAACTTTATTGCAAGCATTAAATTATTTGATGGAATTTTGATATTTATTTGTTTTTGGTTACATTTGGACAAAATGAAATACAAACAATATGGACAAAATGACATACCATGTTACATGTACAGTGTTTCTGATAGTTAACATTTATTATTTTGTTATGGGGATATGCCGCGAAACTACGAAAGAAAAACTAATCGGCAGTCTTGGAGCCAAGAATCCATGAGTATGGCCATAGTATGGATATTGAAGCATGGAAGGAAAAAATGGGATGGGAATTGGCAGCAAAAACATTAATCGGTTTCTCAGGCGACGCTTAGAAGATAATTATGCACTCAGTATGAACAAAATCTTGAATTGTAACTCTAAGGATTAGAAAGAATCTCAAACGATTTAATTATTGTGGTTATTTAAAATGTGTATGTCATTTTGTCCATACTATATGGACAAAATGGTTTTTGTGATTAGTCATATTTTTTCTTTTTGTATGTTTTATTATAGTTCCTACTTAATTAAAATACTGTATTACTGATAGTCAATGAACCTAAGATAACGTTAAACCGTTGAGACTACTTATAATGTCATTAAATTAAAAAATATGATTGAAAAACAAAACCCCCTGTCATTTTGTCCGTACTTCCCCTACCTTCCGAACATTGGTATACCAGATAGGTACACCTCAGTGCAAAATCTTACTTGTTGTTAGCATATTATTATGCTTAGAATACTTCCCACGAAATCGACGTCACCACATGTTTCCATATAAATTTTGAGGAGTCCCCTCGATTACTTATGGATTTCTTCATGAGGTCACGATTTTTGTGAACATGGTACCAAATTAGGATGATAATATCCTATAAACCAAAAGAAAAATGTTGAAAATTGATTCACAAACGGCGGAGTAATCATTGAACACAAAACAGACGGACAGACATCGAAGTATCAGTAGGTCCTGTTTTTACCCTTTGGGTACGGACCCTAAAAACGAACATAACAGTCATAACACGTCCTTCATTTTGAAAGTCGGTTAAAATTTTAGCCTATGTGTATTCTGATGTATATAAGCTATATCATTGTAAAGTTTTATTAAAATCCGTTCAGTAGTTTTTGAGTAAAAGAGTAACAAATATTCATACAAACATACAAACTTTCGCCGTTATAATATTAAAATATTTAAACTTCATTCATTATGAGAGTTGAGACCACGTACTCGTCATTTTGAACGAAATTCGAAAAAAATTTGCGACGTCCTCACTCGTCCGCGTTCGGGCACTGCAGACTGTGGTATGGGCCACGTCACACGTGTAGATGCGTACCGCCATCGCTAGGCCATTCTTTTTGATATGCGGCCGAAAAACTGACACCGACGTCATTCCACGAGCATTGCTCGCGCCGTCGGCCTCCGACACCACTAAGTCCTCCACACGCTGGACCTTCGTGATGGTCCACTATGACGGGCCATCGTATAGAGGCGCTATTACCATACACATATATAACAATGAGTTCGTTCGTACTGAATACTGATTCATTGAATCTTATTCCAGATATGAAAATTGTATTCAGTGGAAGACGCTGGGAGCTGTGTCACAGTCTTTTAGTATTGAATGACTTTCTGACTTAGTATTGAATGATTTACTTATTTCGTATTGAAATTATCTTAAATATGCCTTATTTATAAGCTTTTGAATGTATATGATTTTTAAAAAAATCCTCTCGCTCGGCGCGCCGCTACTTTTTCGCGGCGGCGGCGGCGCGCCGGCGCGGCGCTCATATCTATTTCCTTACATATTGGATTTGTCTCGCTTCGGGCTTGAAAAATCATTTTTCTACGGTACTTATTATGATTTAACCACATCTTTCAGTTCTTTTGTACCTTTTGCCTAGGTGAAACTTTAATTTTGTGAACAATTTACCAGAACTCTTTTCAACTTGGCACATTCGATATTGCGCTCAACCATATACTTAGGTTGGAACTTGGAAGACCTTAGGGACCAGTGTAAAGGCCATTAATTGGTAATTGGTATAGCTTGTTATCGGTTACGCAATAGGCAATTGTTCTGCAGCTACAAGACACGTGTATCAAGATCCAAGAAGAGTAGCAAATACATAATTCAGCGCGACCTTTCAAAAAGGTCGCGGTTCAGTTATAAATACACCCCCGATAAATGTAAATATCATCCGACACCATATTGATTCATCTGATGGAAATATATTTGGTATTGGAGGAAATGCAATACGTTTTATCGCTACTAGAGAGATGGGTGGCGCAAGCGTGAAATTATAAAGTAGGAAACGTAGAAGCTTGCGATTTGTTTCATCATCATCAGGCATCGTCCATTGTCGAGGCGTTTGTTGGGTTTTTTGAACAGAAATCCTGAAAAGTTGATATTTTCTTCGTACGTTCGTTCAGGGTACAAACCGTTCACCGCATGTTTGAGTAGCTAGGAAAGAAGAGCATTAAATCATAAATGTATGAAGTAACAACCTCATCTTCATATATTTTTTTTTGTTTTCTGTCACTTAGTACTTTTAATCAGACTCTGGTTCCTTATCAATTGATTTTGACCTCTTGAGTATTTTCAACTGCTTTTTATTTTGACCTTTTGAACTTCGATGATTTTAACGTGATGTTATTGAATTTCAGATACTCATAGGCGTCACGCTGATGGTGTGGGTGGTGCAAAAGGCACGAAAAGAACTGACAATCGCCATTATGGCCGCCGAGTTGGGCCGCGACACTCTCTCCACCAGCAGCTCCTCCAGCTAGCCCACTGCCCCACTGTCGGACGTGGACACGGGAAGCGACAGCTAGGGCCAGCTCCCCGGGTGTTTCGCCCGGCATTGTGAGACTTATGTGTGATAGTGGTAGGACTTTTCCATTATCCTCGAAGGAATGGTAGTAATGGTACAAGCGAAACTGAGTTCTATTGTTGTGAACTCAAAGTTTCCATTTCAGTGATCAACGCACTCGTGACTCCGCAAGTATGCGGTTCGGAGCAGTTCGAGTGATATACGCCGTGCAAGCCAATATGTGACTTTTACCCATAAGTATAAAGTCGCAAACTGTGATATTAACGTTATGTAGAGATTGTAGAAGGATAGACGGTAGCGTTTCTGTTCCTAATTTAAATTTCTATATTAAATCAAATCTGTCAAAGTGACAGAATAGTCTTGATACTTGTATTTATTTCTTTTATTGCTCAATAATTTGATATTGCAACGGGGCAATGATGCTTAGGTATAAATACAAATAATTCGTGTTTAAAGTAACAATATGTGTAACATATTAATTATTATGTATTATAATATCATCATACATAATGTATTTATACGTTTATTAGCATAAGATGCGTGTACATACTTAATAATAAAACGTTTCCATTAATTTAGTTGAAATACAATTATTGATTATTGATTGATCAAAACTGAAAAATGCTACGTTGTCGTTTCGTATTGTTGGAGGTTATTGATAATGATCATATTTATTATAACTTTTTTCATTCGAAACTGAAACTAACGTGAGGAAATGGTAATCAAAACCAAATTTAACCGAAATCAAGGCAAAAGCAATGAATATAATCAGCTTAATTAACTCCAGAGTTATGTATATGTCCGAGAATAAAATAAATTATGGTAACACTCGCGTGCCCTACAAACTTACGAGTTACTTTTTCATTTGACGTACTATACACGCAAACTCCTTGAACACTATCGTGAAATCTTTTTCCTTGTTGAAAATAAACCTTTTTTTCTACCTAGTAGGTAGATAATATAAATGTTTTTTTTTGTTATCATGTCTGCTAAAATTAATTATTATGCTTTCATATTGTCATATTTTTTGGGTCGTCCTTGTAAATTCGTACGAAAACTTATAACGTAAGTTACGAATGTTATTTAAACCATAGTAGGATTAATACAGTTTTTCGTTAAACTGTGATTATTAATACTTTCAATAAATAAACGCTGGCATTAATTCAACTGAAAACATAAAAATGCGGGTAATATGTTTATTGGATATCCGCCAAACGGTATAATATTGCATATATTTTTATATCTGTTATTTGTAGGCTGGAACAGAATGTGACAGGCAAGCATTCGGTAAAAATAAACTTTGGGCCGTCTAACAACCTTTCTTTGTACATTTTCAATTCCGTTTAAATCCCAAATATTTCCTTGGCACTTGGCATGCTCATGTTAGATTGGTATTTGGCATGCCACCGCTAAGTTTAAAGGACCTTAACCCCAAAATTGGCAAAGTCTGGCGGGGATTGAGTTATATATATTAGAGAAAAGATGAATTTGGTAGACTGAAAAAGTAATAAATTCCAATTTCATTTTTTTAATACTTTGAATTTAAGTATTTTGTAATTCATTGAGTATCCTTATAAATTATTTCGAAATTTATATCAAAAGTCCCTTTCGTAATTTTTCGAACCCCTATTTTAACCCTGAAATCAAAACAATAAAATAGATTGCGTGACACGATTATTACGTTTATTTTTAGTATATATTATTAAAAAGGTCCTTGCGTTCGCGTTCTTATTTCGTTATTTCCTCCTGATAAGTAAGATAACCTATCGCAATTTTAGCGTGGAATTGTAATTTTTGGACAATCAATTATCTTCGGTCATGTGAAGTGCCATCGATCAGCTCAAATTACGTTATCAGTTATCACATACGTGTTATCAGTGTTTGTACTAAAATTTGCCTAAATACGAAGCAACATACGAATTATGATTACAAATCTATATAATATATATGTTTTGTTGCGTTGTTCTTTTCTTTGTCGTGAGAAACTGTCAGGGATTAAAATTAGTTGGTCACTCTGTCTATACCGTGGTCTATACTATACGTCATTAATCATTATTGTATTGTTCAATATTTTTAAGTTGTTTTTTTAGGTAAACTTTTAATGCAATCACAAATTATATTATTAACTTATCGACTAACTTACTCTATAAGTCACGTTTTTCAAATCTATACTAATATTATAAAGCGGAAGAGTTTGTTAGTTAGTTGGTTAGTTTGTTTGTTTGTTTGAACGCGCTAATCTCAGGAACTACTGGCCCGATTTGAAAAATTATTTCAGTGTTAGATAGTCCATTTATCGAGGAAGGCTATAGGCTATATTTTATTATGCTAATACTGATAGGGGCGAAGAAACAGAGAAAAGTGTGGAAAAAACGGGGGAAATTATTTGAAAGGGCTTATTTGAACGCGATAATCTCAGGAACTACTGGTTCGATTTGAAAAATTTATTTCAGTGTTAGATAGCTCATTTATCGAGAAAGGCTACATTTTATGCCGCTAAGACTAATAGGAGCTAATAAATAGAGGAAAATGTGGAAAAAACGGGGGAAATTATATACTACCGAAGCAATTTTTATGTTATTTGGCAAACACGAAGAATAGACCAAAGAATAGACGTGAAGGGACATAGGCTATTTTTTTGCGGAAAAATGTACGGTTGCGTGAAATTCCTAAATTACGCGGGCGAAACCGCGCGGAACATCTAAATAAAATAAAATCGTAAGAAGGTCAATTCTGTACATTTAATATTTTTGTACATGTACAATAATATTGGGACGTGATCTAATATGCTAACGCGGACGAAGTCGCGGGCAACAGCTAGTCTACAATAAACATAGTAAGTGTACAGAGGCAATCAATCCCGGCGTACAACGGGACACCTTTGGGCCTTATTTTTAAATAAGAATAAGATCGAATGTGGTACACAATATGACAATACCCAAGAAACAAGACTTGTCGATAACCATAGTTCACATCGCTCTGTATTCTATAAGTAGCTAAGTACATATTATATGTGTTACGGGTAATGCTAGAAGGTGGAGTAAACCTAGGTTTACCCGGGTTGACTTAGTATTACCACAGAATACATATTATTTGTACCAAGTATTACCCAAGTATTTTGGGTAAAGTCCGAATAATAAGAAAAATAAATTTTAACTCGGGGTTTACCCATACTCACCTAGGTCTACCCAACTCTGGCTGGGTAATGTTGAAAATATGTCCAGTTAATTACTAAAATTAATATCCAAGGGGTATTTTAAACAATTATTTAAAAAACATACAAAGGCAAACGTAATTTCTCGAAGAGCATAAACTTAAAAGCTTCAATGGCAAAAACTAATTAGCGGTTGTTGTAATTAAAATTGAAATTATTTATTCGAGCAAGATAAACTGCTGTGACATTTTGAATTGCACAAGTTTTCTGCAGCTTTGCATGAACACGTCGTTGTAGCACATTTTGTTTTACAATTACAACTTTTATAACCCTGGCCTCCTAAAAGCGGCTGTCATTTGCAAGCTGTCGTAAACTTTTTTTTTCGGGTGATATATTTTCTATATCAATCAGTTTATCATGACAAACTAAAAACTGATTCTTTGAGAACATTTCCTCAATAGTAGCGGGGGAACGCGGGCCTCCGAGTTTTATGCCACAGGCTCGAAAATTACGCAACACCTAACATTACCCAGCCAGAGTTGGGTAGACCTAGGTGAGTATGGGTAAACGCCGAATTAAAATTTATTTTTCATATTATTCGGACTTTACCCAAAAGACTTGGGTAATACTAAGTCAACCCGGGTAAACCTAGGTTTACTCCACCTTCTAGCATTACCCGTAACATATGCACTATGAAGCTCTAATTAAGTTCATCAAAATGATATTTAAAAAAAAAGTAATTCTTTCAAAATTATTAACTATCAAATACGCTTGATGCTAAATATTAACGTCAAAGTCAAAAGAGAAATCTTCCTCGCAACTATCAAGACTGTCGACAGTAGAATCCAAATTGTAGTTTTTGTAAATCTTTACAAAGGAACAATATAATATTTTTATTTTATTATTAGTAGTTGAATGTGATGATATTCTATCATTTTCCTTTATCGTTACGAAGTCTGTTTCATGGGACCATTAATTTATTTATGTAAATGCATTAATTCGAGGCCTGTATTATGCCCACCGATGTATTTAAGTTTGACATACTTTGAATAAGGTAGTTAAAAGTATTGTAAAACCTCTTTTGACTTTGACTGGCCACAAAGCACATTTTATGAAGTGATAATAATTACTATATTATCTTACACTGACTGAAGTTTATCCAATCAAAAGGCGTTTTTGAAAACTTCAAAGTACTGACCTATCATCACTGACCTCCATTATACAAATACGCTGGACTGATGATACCCTTTGAAATGACAGCTATTTCTTGTGCCTATTTGAAGCAGAATCAGCGCCCCCATTATGGGGGCTGAGAACTAAATCTGACATAAAAATGACGTTTGAAGCCGCCATATTGGCGCTGATAGCACTGTAGTGAGAGTACTTGGAACTAATACTAGTGATGACAACTGTTGTTATTGGTTGTGGTTACCTCAGATTTAGTTTTCAGCCTCCATAATGGGGGCGCTGATTCCGCTTCAAATAGGCACAAAAAGCAGGTCGGTATCATCGATCCAGCTTACTTGTATAATAGAGATCAGTGCCTATCATCAATGCTGTTGAATAGATAAACTACTATCAAAAACCTTTAAACAACGGCCATAATGGCATAATTTTATAATAATTATGATTTATGCTTTAAAAAATGTATTATTAGAGTAACACAATATACACTAAAATCTAAATTATGCTTAAAGTAGTAATGAGGCTGGTTTTATGTTCTGTTACATTTCTTGCAACCATAATAAATTAATAATATGAAGAGAAGAGCTTCATATTATTAATTTATTATGGTTAGCCAACTTAGAAAGATCTATGTTATCAAAAAATAAGTCATGTTATTCTATGATTTGCCCCTACGTTTTAAAATATGCATTATTTTGTTGCGTCAATGCAAATTAAACAAATAAATACAAGTACATAATTTTAATATTCTTATGAGGTGGTATTTTTCATAGATTCACGGAGGTTGCGTTTTAAAAATAAAATATTTTAAAACTAAGTATATTTATATATTAGTATTAAAATATTTTATTTTTATTTTTTTCGAATTAATTATAATTAATTCGAAAAAATAAAACAAAAGATTTTAATGATAATATTAATATATAGTAACACTTAATAGCTAAACATTTGTTGTTTGCTCCCTTATGTTTGTATAATGCATAATCCTGTAATGTAAGAAAGAGACAGTCCTGTAAATGTTGTCAACATAACCACCCTACATCACAGAAGAGTTAGAAGTTTTTGAACAATATTTTACATCGCCTGCCACTTCATTTGTTTATCTACCTTGACGCAGAAATTAAATTTGCACCTACTTCCATACAATTTTCTTAGAACATGGTGCCCATTTAACTTCTACGTTTTATCGTAATTTATTATCTTAGTAGCCTTCCTTAAAAATAATTTCTTGTCTATGTAAAGATCGAAAAGTATTTATTTATGTGCCAAATTTTTATACGTATTTTATTTACAACGATTTTATTTTAATCAAATCAGCAAAATATAATTTTAGAAAGCACGTAGCATTATCTACCAAGTCAGCAATGGTATGTAGATTCATATTGTAAAGTATTTTATTACTTATCAACTTCAATAATAATATTTATTACTGTTGTAAATCAATAATTATTTTTTAAGTAAAACTAAAACCTTTCTTACCACACACCTTATAAAACGCTTATTCTGTCGGACTGAACTGAAATGTGCGAGATATATTTTTATAAGTTGATTTCGATTTTCGACGATCCCACTTCTGAATTCCAATTTTGAAATTAAACCATAGACAATCGTAATCCACATGTTAGCAGCTAGTTGTTACCATGGGCGTAGCTAGGATTCTATAGGGGGAGGCATAGGTCCTAGACTTCGAATTCGTGATTTTTAACTTAAGAATATCTCACAAACTATTGTGAGATACTGTTAAGTTAAAAATCACGAATTATATTTACCTCACCTTCTAGTTGAAGGTGAGGTAAATAATAAAAACAAAATATGAGCGAGCGAACTGGTATTGAATGCCTCCCCTCTCACCCCGCAACTCTCCGCTCCACTTGGCTCCACGTTAAGATGTGAAACTCGTGAGCATTAGCGACCGCTCGCTCTTGTCCTCTTGACTTGTCCCCCCCCCGTACCTCGTTAGGCCCATGGTTGTTTAGTGGTGTTCTAAGTCGTGTCTATAATATATTTTATCTACTTATTATAGTATTATACTACATATACATATATTGTTAATTGATTGTCTATTGCTTAAGTGTTTCTACTCTGTACATTTTATAGGTCTACTAGGATCCGCGGGGCTAAAATAGTCGCTTTGTTGAATCATGATATGAATCATAATATGATTCAATTCTTTAAAATCGCAAAATGCAACTCTGCTTGCAATTCATTTCTGTATTTTTGTACTGATTTGACATTTGTCAGTTTGACAGTTTTGACAATTCATTTGCTGAATTGATTGAGAGGAATTGCTAAATGTGACCATTTTAGTCCCGCTGATGGCAGATTATCAAAAAATATCCTTGATCATTGGATAATTTTTATATTTGCATGGTTCACACACAGAATCAGCCACTATAAGGAAAAAAAAGGATCAAAATGTTTTATTCTAGTTACCTCGGTATTGCCAGAGTCAATTTATTTTCTCACTTTTTGTCATCAGATTCTGGTAGACCTACACATATTATAATATCTAATCAAAGGTTGTTTGTGTACCAGTTATGTTCAAAATTTCAAATGTGTGATGCTTATAGCTAAAATGTATGCTCAGTCTCTCCTAAAATACCTACTTATCTATTTTTGTAATAATATAGCGTAAGTAATAAGTATGCATTTATTGTTAACGAATTTATTTTTGTGTTACTGTGAATATTATACTCTCTCGTTACTTTAATTTTAACTATTTGTTAATAAAAATAAACAAGCCATTTAAATGTATATTGTAGTTTGATTTATTACTGTTATAGTTAACTATTAAGTAGGATTTTTTCTCAACTGAGTGATATTTCGTGCTCAAGATAAATCGGTATGAGTCATAAAGTTAATATACCTATCGGAATAGAGAAACAAAGGCCTGAGTAAGCGAGATGTCACTATCAGTAACACTGCGTGGTAGAAAGAGAAGCGTGATTTGAGGTTGCATAGCTTTTTTCATCTGTTTGACATTTTGTCGGACCCTGTGCCGATCGTTGTTTATTTGGGCTCTCAGAAAAATTGTGATTTTGAATGTTAATTTTTTTTTTTTTTTTTATAAAATGTAGAGGTCCGATAGCAGTAAAAAATACAATAAAAGTACTTTGGTGATATATTAAAATAGAACTTTGTTCTTTGCATAGGTCGATTTGAAAGAAATACATCGAAATAACTTTAGGTTACAGTCGAAAAAGTTTGTTTCTATTTATAGAGATTCAGAAGCGAGGGTTAAGGGGTTAAGGATAGTTGAACGTGACAACGTCATACGTTGTCACGTTCAACTATCGTCAGTAAACCGACTTTACAGACAACCGATTTTTTTTCTAACTTAAAATACATTGTTTAACGTATTTTATATATTAAATAATGCAATAAATAACGAAAACCTCTCTAAATACGATAAACGCACCAATTGCGTTGGTGGCACTGGTGAGACAAATCCAATCACAAGTGCCACTCAACGCACCACTTACGTTGACGCTTTTGTTTTAATTGAACTGTGTTATGCAAGATAGTGGGTAGCTGAATAATTTTTAAATACAGGTAGGTTTTTTCTACATACAGTTAACCGCTTATCAAGCTACCCATGGTAATTCAAAGTCCTTTCTCCCCTTCATTCTTTGAAAAAAAAAACTGAAAATTGAAATAAAATCCTTATAAAATAAATAAAATCCTTACTTATTTGAAGTATTTTTTTTTCTTAAATATTGAAAAATACAACTGGTCAGCTAGTAAAGAATTTTGTATCAATTTAATTATAAATACAACGAATGGTTGGTAAAATTTACTAATTTGAACGTGTTGCGTCATGCATGAAACCATCCAACAAAATTCGCCGCTAAAATGCCATTGAACGCACCATTTGCGTTATGGTAATTTTATTCATAAAATATACCATGAATCGAATAAAAATTGTAATATACCTAAATATATTGCTTACTTTTATGTTCTTAGTCAAAAACTTCTCACTCTAATTCAATAAAACTGAAAATATGTTGAATTGAAATCAGGCAGTTTTTGGGCTAACGGTTTTTTCGCTGTCAAAAAAAGAGGGGAAGTCCAGACCAAAAACCGACAGTGTCACCACATGTAAAATATATCTCCAGTAGCTAATGAGGCCAAAGATTCAAACTAAATATAGCCATTTTAAAGAAAAACCGGGAAAAATATCAAAGGTACCTCAACGCATTTGGTGCGTTGGTGGCACCAGAAAGTAAACTCGCAAAACGCAAATGGTGCCTTGCTGGCACTGAATGGGAGGTACAGTGCGTTTCATCGAATAGTTCCTTTGCCGTCATGTTGGCATTTCTGTCTGTCAATAATGTAAACAAGGTTGACATGTTCTGCGAGTTTTGATAATTTCACTGTGATTTCGTGAGAAAATCATGCCGAAAACATTAAAGAGTGGTGAAAGAATGATGGTGCTAAGAGTGAAAGAGTTTTGTGAACGTGAAATACGTAACTAGGCCCCAATAATTCCATTAAACTCGGGTTGCCGCCGTTACGGCTTAGTGGAATAGGGTTACCAGCGTCAGTTTAATCACCCTTAAACACAGTAAAACTTATGAATACATGTAGGGCGTGTCTACCGTGTTTACGTTGTTAACAGAGAATGGCAACATAATGGCAAAGGAACTATTTGACGAAACGCACTTCTAGTAACGAAAACTACATACACGCGAATGAAGGCGCGGGTAAAAGCTAGTACAATAATATTATCAGGGTGAGCGAAGCGAGCCCTAGTACTTCTCACAACCTGTACACTTTACGGACAAACTATCACGCCCATTGATTTGTGCTTTAACATAGTATTTACATGTAAATGTGTTATCATCAGTCAGTGAAGGTGTGATGACGCGAGCCCTTTGCTGGTTACGCCTTCACACATAAAGTACTAAGTGAATCATCATAAAACTTTCATAGGTACACGTTGTCTGGAACTCTGGAGTATGGAGAAGGACATAGGGTACCTTTTATCCCGGGAAAAATAACGGTATCCGAGGGATAGACGTTAACGTAGGCAGAGCCGCGGGCGAAAGCTGTTAGAATTATTTACAATTTTCTTTAAGTGCATTTTGTGATAACAACAACGTTGTTATCTCTCCTAATTTAAGGTAGCACAGTAAGGGTAATGTGGCAACATTAATTTGCATTAGTACCAACATGACGGCAAAGGAACTATTTGATGAAACGCACTATAGACGATTTATACAGTGTCGGTGTTATAAAAAAATGTCATAGGGTGTACATGTAACATATCCTACTAATATTATAAAAGTGAAAGCTTGAATGTATGGATGTTTGTTACTCTTTCACGCAAAACCTACTGAACGGATTTTAATGAAACTTTACATTAATGTAGCTATCAGAATAACACAGGCTACAATTTTAACCGACTTTCAAAGTGGAGGAGGTGTTATGTTCGTTTTTTATGTTCAACGATTACTCCGCCGTTTGTGAACCGATTTTCAAATTTTTTCTTTTGGTGTTTACAACCTTTATGTTATTATCCCATTTTGATACCGTATTCATAAAAGTGATGACCTGATGAAGGGATTCATAAGAAATCGAGGGAACTCCTCAAAATTTACATGGAAACATGTGATGACTTCGGTTTCGTGAGCAGTATTCTAAGCATATGCTACCAACAAGTAAGATTTTGCACGGGTATACTATGGTTTGGAAGGTGCTGAGAGAACTTCTGACTCTTTATAGATACAAGTTTGGGAATTTCGACGTTGTTTTAAGAACGGAAAGCATATGCTACTACGCAAATTACATTCATCATCATCATCACCAATCATTACCATAATTCGTTAAAGAACCATGTATCGTCCCGTTTTGACCCTATTATTGGTACTTTTCAAAGTTTTTGGTGCTATGAAGAAATTAAGAGAAGCAAAAGGTCGACATATTGACAACCTTTTACATGAAACTACATTTTAGACCAAGACTAATAATTTTAAAACAAAAAAAATATGGTAGGATGAAACCCATTAGAATATTATAATAATTAAGGGAAAAATAATTTACGGGCGATCTGAGGTGTTAAGGGGGACAAACGGTTTATCTTGATTGCCGGCAAAACTAATATTCCAATGAAATAAAGTCAAATGGCAAAGTTGTAGGTAAGAAAAAAATCTTAAACTTTTGTAGTCACGCCTTTTTCATATTATAACCTCAAAATTTATGTGAAAAATTAAAAAAAAAACGTCTTTGGTTTTTTATTAATCTTTAAAAAAAATTTTTTTCATGAAATTCGGTGAAAACTTACCTTTTTATGTACCAAATACGCTGTAATTTATTTGATAAGAAATATTAATTTTTTCACCTTATTTCGAATTTATATCAAAAAATACCCTAATTTTCAATCGAAAATTCACCCGTCAAAATATCAGCTTTTTAAAAAAAATTGGTATGCTTTCTATTCGGTGAAATCTTTACTTTCCAATGGTGAAAGATATATTAGTATATTAATGGTATATTATACTATAGTAAATCTTTTCAGAAAATGCAAAAAATCGAAAAAAAAAACTCAAAAAAACTCTTTGAAAAATCTTTATTAATTTTATTTAAAAATGTGGATTGCTGCAATTTGTTGTAATTAAAAAGTTGATTTATTTAATTTACATTTCTGTCACAGAAAATCTCATTATATATAAATATGATTTTATTTGAAGCACTTAAATGCGTATCCAATTATTTTTAATCAGCAGCCAAAAATAAACTTTCATGTTTTTAACTTAAGAAATAACGGAATTTCATTTAAACCATCAACCCCTATTTCACCTCCTTGGGGGTAGAATTTCCAGAAACGCTTAAATACGTATCCATTCATTTTTAATCAGTAGCCCAAAAATAAACTTTCATGTTTCTAACTTAAGAAATGACTGACTTTCATTCAAACTTTCAACTCCTATTTCACCCCCTTCGTGGTAAAATTTACGAAATTTTCTTCTTTAGTGGGTGTCTACTTAATAAAACAGCCCTACTCACCAAATTTTGTGGCTGTAACTTAAACAGTTTTTGCTCAGCGATAATGAATCAGTCAGTCAGTCAGGACATATTAAAAGTATAGATTTTCATTTATATTTATATATAATGAAATTCTACATGACAGAAATGTAATTATAATCAAATAATTAATCAACTTTTTAATTACAACAAATTGCAGTAATCACATTTTTAAATTAAATTAATAAAGAATTTTCAAATTTGAGTTTTTTTAGATTTTTTGCATTTTCTGAGAAGATTTACTATAGTATAATATATTTTTTTTACCATTGGAAAGGACGAATTTCAACGAATAGGAAGCATACCAATTTTTTTAAAACAGCTGATATTTTGACGGGTGAATTTTCGATTGAAAATTAGGGTATGTTTTCGATATAATTTCGAAATAAGGTGATAAAATAAAATATATTTCTTTTCAAATAAATTACAGCGTATTTGGTACAAAAAAAGGTAAATTTTCACGGAATTTCGTGAAAAAAAATATTTCTTTAAAGATAGTGATAAAAAACCAAAAACGTTTTTTTTTTATTTTTCACATAAATTTTAAAGTTATGTGGAAAAAGCATGACTACAAAAGTTTTAGATCTTTCTATTACCTACAACTTTGCAATGTAACTTTTTTCCATAGGACTTTTATAGGAGTTAAATTGTTTTTAGGGTTCCGTACCCAAAGGGTGAAAACGGGACTCTATTACTGAGACTTGTCTGTCCGTCTGTCCGTCTGTCCGTCCGTCCGTCTGTCTCCAGGCTGTAACTCAAGAATGGTAATAGCTAAAAAAATTTTTCACAAATTGTGTATTTCTGTTGCCGCTATAACAACAAATACTAAAAACAAAATAAATTAAATATTTAAGGGGGGCCCTCATACAACAAACGTAATTTTTCAAACGTTTTTTGCTCGGTATCAATGATGACAATAGGTAGGCACTTGAAATTTTCACATAAGCCCTAATTATATGTCTACTTTATTAATTAATAAAAATATTTAAATAAAATAAAAAATTAAGGAGGGCTCCCATACAAAAAACACCATTTTTGGCCTATTTTTGCTCTATAACGGTACGGAACCCTTCGTGCGCGAGTCCGACTCGCACTTGGCCGATTATTTACTCTTAAAAACCCACCCCCACACCCTTCCCGAACTCAGATCACCCGTAAATTATTTTTCCCTTAATTTTTATATTACTCTCCCCCTTTTTTAATGGGATTCATCCTACTATTATTCTTTTTCACTTTTTTATTTTTGAAGGTATCGGCACTAATCTACATTGTCTTAATTTTACTTAAAATTATGAATCTCTTAAATTATAAGTATTTTTTATTATTCTGTAATGTTCTTGATTTGTTTAAGTGTAATTAGAACCTAAAATATTGAACAAAACGTTTTTACTGTATCCAATGAGTAAATACTCATACAATAAAGTAAATACTCAGTATTCACTGAGTTTGAGTTTTTACTCTGACTCAGTTTTTACTGCCTTACCCATCCCTACCTACCAATGTTTTGCATTGCATTTGATTGGCATCTTATTGAAAGCCGTATAAAGCTAGTCTATCATAATAGTGTATAAAGTTTATGATAAAAAAGGTACGCTGTCATTCATCGTTTGCCCATTTGACACTGACATATCACATATGACATTCAAGTTTCAAAAATATAGCTGTCATAACTAGTTCTTGATCTGTGGCTGTCATTTGTAATACAATGGCGGAGGACGAAGATGGTGTTTCGGACAAAAATTCGCCACAAAATTCAAACAACACCTCGTCTTCACAAGACAATAAACAAAATACGATAAAGCCAGATTTAGGTATCGAAGAAGCAAAATACGATATTCAAGAAAATGGCGACACGGCCGCCGCAGAACCTTCAAGTTCTACTTCCAGTGAGTGTTTTTGATGTTGTTTTTTGTTATCTAAATATAAAAAAAATTCTTCACTGGTGCTTTTTATTTTCACAGAGTCCACGGGTGCTATACGCAAGGAGGAGAATCCATTTTCCTTTCGACACTTTCTAAAACGAGACCTGTCTTTGCCGGGCAACTCGACTTACGAAAACACTGGTGCCCGACCCAAAGTTTACGCCAATACTGTGCAACATTCTCCAACAAAAATAGACATTCATTCCGAATCGAGAAGGGACAAAACTCGCTCGAGTGAACCCCAAGCCAAAGAGAGACAGAGTGACGTTTACCGTAGCAGTGATCACGCGTCTTCTAGTAGCTCTGTAGAATTACCTTATAATGTAGCAGATAACTCCGATTCTAAACACAACTTGTACTCTAATAGCTCAGACGGTCCATTCTTCCATCGACCGAACCTAGCTTCTGAACCCTTAGGTATGCCGTCTTTGCCTGACTTTGTACAAGATCACCTATTAGTGGAGCAGGCGTACTCGAATTTGAATGGCCCTATATCTGTGGATCTAGATAATTTACCCGACTTTACGTTTAACACGAGTTATAACTCCGGTTCCCCTGTGGGCAGGCACAAAAAACAAAATTATAGTAATAATAGAGGTTATGATTATAATCCGTACGACGGAGAGAGATCTGAGGCTGGTTCATCGAGGAATATACCACTGGACCTCCCAGAGGGTGCTGCGGGCCCGGTGCCTTTGGACCTTGGATTAAATTTAGATCTCACAGAATCTGTCAATCAGTCGGATCGAAGGAATGTCTCACCTAGAAACAGTTTCCCTCTAGATCTGCCACCGAACGCTGGTGAGTTCCTAAGAATGTATATTAATTTGAGTAGAATCTAATTGTTCCTAAACAAATTAGGATTTTGGTAAGTGAAAGTTTTGCTTTTTAGTAATCAATAGTTATTAGAGTGGACTATTAGCATTACCCTACTTTTGGTGTTACTCTTTGACCTCTGTAGAATATTGTTTAAATTTTTTACAAGTGGCATGTTTGGCTAATTTAAAATTAAAATATCCTTTAAATAGCCACATTTCTTTTTTTAATGTCTTAAAATTGTATTTTTTTTGTACTATCACTATTCAAATATATTGAAATATGTGTATGCAGGCCATAATTTAAGTTAACACCTCCATCGTGAGTATCACAGACACAATGGATTTTCAATTGTCATGCGGCAGCCGGCTGCCGCTTGAGGATTGATGGGTTAAATCAAAGAAGCATGTAATCTATTGCTTACATTTTCATTTCAATAAATGAAATTGTGAAAACCAAGTGGTAACTATGAAGATTATCATATTAGATCCATTTACCCAGAATGTATTCAGCTGTTGTCAGTATTTTGACCGGCAAGGGCAATAAGATGATGAAATAAAGCAAATGTGCTTGTGATATAAACAATTACTAACACCTTGTTTGCTGTATTGTCAAAATTCAAATTACTTTAGTCTGGACAGATGCAATAATAATAATATCTATGGACACTACACACCACGTCAGTCTGGCCCCGTGCTAAGTACCTGAAGGACTTGTGTTACAGGTACCAAACAACGGAAATATATTTAATACTTTTATACTATACATACATTTAAAATTTTATTATATGGTACACATATTTAATACACATCCATGACCCAGGAACCTTATAAACTTTTTTTTGTTCCGTCGGTGGGACTCGAACCCGCAACCTCCGGCTTGAGCTACCAATGCGCTCACCACTGCGCCACACAGGTCGTCAAATAGGCCTTAGTATATTCTATGTAATGTATCTGTACTGAGCCCATAAAAGTCCCTTTCATTAAAAATAATGACAAAATTCGTTATCAAAATGTATGAGATTTGACATTAGTCTTTGCAAGCAAAATGTCATTTAGCGATGAGTTATGTCAAACTGCATACATTTTGATACCGAATTTCGTATCGTTTTTAACGAAAGATACTTTGTCTAGGGCCTCTGATCTGGTGCAGAACTAAAAAATTAATCAGAATTCCAGCTTCCTTCATGCCTCACACAATTCCAGGTGCAGAGTCCAGGCGGCTGCCGGATTTAATGCCCGTTCATCCGGGGCGGACCTCCCCAGAGCCGGAGCATCAGGATGAGCAGCTGCAGCAGATCATAGCCGAGTTGGAGAGAGCTAGGTGAGCAGGTTATAAGCTTTTTAGTTTTACTCCAAATCAAGCAAAAACCACCGTGTGGTCCGCAAAACTCACAGCGCGAAGGATCGCATTGAGCCGGCTCGATGTTTCCTTCGAACATACTTGACGTGAGCTGTCAAGCTTTACTCAAGCGTGTGACTTTAAGTGGCGCGAGTCGACCTTCTCCTTAGTTGAACAGACATGTTTTGGCTCGAACGGTTCATGGAATACTGAATGGCGAGCTTACTTGATAGAGTAATGCTGAATGTGTGGACGAAATCCCAAGCTGTGGGATTTTGCTCGACGTGATTGCTTGATTGAGTAAATTAATAAATGAAACATGAAGTATGAAACCGTATGTATCTAGCATTAGAATAAAATGATGATTCTACTTGACTCTATTGAACAGCTTTGCTTATATTTCATATGTTTCAAATTTCTTCATGCGATACAATCATGTTGCTGTTTTCATCAAAAACCTTGATCATAAATTAATAATAATTATGTAAATATAATTATGAATAATATAATCTATACTAATATTATAATTCTGCAGAGTTTGTTTGTTTGAACGCGCTAATCTCTGGAACTACTGGTCCGATTTGAAAAATTCTTTTACTGTTGGATAGCCCATTTATTGAGGAAGGCTATAGGCTATATTTTATCACGCTAAGACTAATAGGAGCGAAGAAATAGAAGAAAATGTGGAAAAAAACGGGGAAATTATATGAAAGGGCTTATTTGAACGCGCTAATCTCAGGAACTACTGGTCCGATTTGAAAAATTCTATCAGTGTTAGATAGCCCATTTATCGAGAAAGGCTATAGGCTATATTTTATCACGCTAAGACTAAAAGGAGCGAAGAAATAGAGAAAAATGTGGAAAAAACGGGGGAAATTATATGAAAATCATATTAAGAACAACTAGAGCAATTTTCATGTTATTTGGCAAACATGAAGAATAGACAACGTGAAGGGAGGGGTGTTTTTTTTGCGAAAAAAATTACGGTTGTGTGAAATTCCTAAATTACGCAAGCGAAGCCGCGCGGAACATCTTTATAATATACTTAATAAAAATCGTAGGAAGGTCAATTCTGTACATTGAATATATTTTTTTGTACAATAAAATAATAATTGGGATGTGACTATGCTATGACTATGCTAACGCGGACGAAGTCGCGGGCAACAGCTAGTTGATAATAAAATAAGCTTTCCTTGGCGATTTCTTGAGTGAGCTGTGCAATGTTTTTCTACTTGTGTCTCTCAAGCTACGTTTCTGATGTATCAAAGAAGCACGAAACAATCGTAGTATTTTAAAATCTAAGGTGCCAATAACATATTAGTGACTACAATTTCTTACCCCTATTTTTAACCGACTTCAAAAAAAGGAGGTTATCAATTAGACTGTATGCATATTGTAATATTTTCAGAACTGCCCCTAGTTTTCGTATATTATGTTAGTCTATATCAGTGTGCTTCAAAAGTGTATGTATGTACATATGTATGTTTTTATATTTGTGTTCGCATATCTCCGGAATTACAAGTATAATTTAAATGATTCTTCTTTTGTTATACGAGGCATTCTAGTTAGGTAATACTCCAAGTTTAATTAAAATCGGTTCAGTTGTTTTTGAGATATGGAATTTTAATTCTCTTTTACGTAGAATTTTGAAGTCGGTTTTATCTTAAATGCTATTAGATGACGCCCAAAATTCCGTTGCGCTAAAATTTGTTTATTGCGCGGGAACTTTACATTTTACCTAGATAAAAAGTATACGTCCCTTCCCGAAGTATCTCCATGCCAAATTTCAGCAACATCGATTCAGCGGTTTGAGCGTGAAGTGGTAACGGACTTTGCATTTATAATATTAGTAAGTATGGGTTATTATATTTTATAACTACATGTTGCAACTTGCAGGTCGGATCTGTTCGCCGAGCGCAGCCGTCGGTCTCGCGCGGAGGACGAGGCGCAGCGCGCGCGGGAGGAGCTCGCCGCGGTCAGGGCCGAACTGGCCGCGGTTAGGCTCCGGGAGACACATCAGGTAAATTAATAATAACTTCCACACCGGTTTCGGTGACGGTGGCCGGTTTCATTGAAATCAGGCCAGTTACGCAAATGTAATTTTTATAATGTCTGAGTGTGTGCGCAGTACACGAGAGCACTCCCTATTCCTTTACTCTCACAACCCAGTGGGACGGAAAACCGACACGACTGGCGAGAGATCAGGCGCAGGATCGACTTTTTACATGCCCGTCCAACGCATGGATCATCTTACTTGTCAGACAATCAGATGATCAGCCTGCATTGTCCTAACCAAACTTGGAAATAACATGTTTCCAACGCGGGAATGGAACCCACGACCTCCGAGTCAAGAGCCGCGCTCTATAACACTAGACCACGGAGGCGTTATCAGGTAAATTACAGCCAGAGCTGGACGCGATCAACGCTACACGACCAATGTTACAAGGTGTAATGTAACTATTTACACAGCTAGCATTTGTGCAGTCAATATGTCGTGTTATTGGTACTACGGGTATGGTTATTGCACAGCGAGCACAAGTGCTTGATGTGTAGTAACTAGTAAGTTGCATTATACCTTGTAACATTGTTCAGTACCCACTCACCTTTATAATATGAAGACTACGCTCCTATTTTTTCAAGTGACCTTAGAGTTGTAAGCAATCTATATCGATCAGTCTATAGTGATTAATAGGTACAGTATAATATGCGCTGTAACGTCGCGCATTTCAGTAACGTTTTGTTCCACTCTTGAAAGTTGCCGCAAATAATGAGGTTTTTTGACTTAAACTTGACTTTTTTTATGATGACGTATGCTTGAATCTTTAAATCTACACACCGGTTTTTTTAATAGGGTATGTTTAGGCGTGGGTCAGCTGGTGTATAATAATAATTGAACAGTAAGACAATTATATTCTGTGTACAGGCAGGCGGCGAGGACGGCACGCTGCGTGCGGAGGTGCGGCGCCTGCAGGAGCAGCTAAACGCCGCCCGAGTAGTGCGGACCGATGCCGCCGCGCAGCTGCGTCGCGCTGCCGACGTCGCTGAATTGCAGCTCAGGTACAGTCGCAGCTCATAATATACAGGCGGACGGCACGCTGCGTGCGCAGGTGCGGCGCCTGCAGGAGCAGCTGAACGCCGCCCGAGCAGTGAGGACCGACGCCGCCGCGCAGCTGCGTCGCGCTGCCGACGTCGCTGAATTGCAGCTCAGGTACAGTCGCAGCCGCGCCTCGCCAGCTCGAGACACGCGCCGTGTAAATGGGGTGGCTCGAGGTGGCGCGGGCTGGCTCGAGCCGGCGCGTCTGATCCGTTTGAAGTCGATAACTTCAAAGGCGCGGTTCGAGCGGCTTGTGATATTACGCGCCGTGATAACGGGTAGCGTAGCGCGGCCTAGTCTGTTGGATCGTGCTCGTTCGTACAAATCGGCTCGGCGCGGCGCGGCTCATAATATTACGCGCCTTGAGAAGCCAGCATTAGTAATTATAGCTGCATATTCGTGTTTTATTCCAAAATATGACCAACCACGTATTATTCTACTAATAAAAATATTTACAAAGCATGTACTATGTTCAAGGTTCTCTGTCTTTGTCAGTCATAAAACTTTTCTAATTTGTAAGATCAAGAGAAGCAGACCTTGCAAAATTAGCTTTGTTTAAATTACGCCTGTCAAATGGTATGGACTAGCGTAAAAATGTGTGCGTGCGGACCGTGTACACGCAGTCAGCCTGGCCGATTCTGAATACACAGTTTTGTATACAGTAAGACTCCGTCCGCCTTTTTTTTCAACGTTCATGGAAATGGGTATATTATATTTTTTTAAATTTATACTATGAATTGTTTCAGGGACTTGTTGGCGGGACTGGACCAGTTGAAATCTCTGAGCTCGAGCCTGGAACCGACATGACGAGTGCCCGCGCCCCCTCGCTAAAATGTCCTATTGATCTAAGATATTTATTTCATTAGTTACTCTAACGGCTTGTGGCGTAGAAGTTGGGTTTTAAAAGGCCACTGACGTACTATATTGGATGATATGCGTTTATGCTTTATTATGACAATTTTCACCCATCAAGCCCCTTAAGGACACCGGTGACCGCGATAACAATATAATAACAATAGATTTCCAAGAATCCGCGATCGAAGGATTACGCAAAAACCTAACTGTTGAAACAGTTCGATTGAGGAGATTGATTGAAAATGTATGAAGTTTATGTCAAATCTTTATCAAATTAATATTGAATAACACATTTTTAATGAAATGTCTGAGTTTGAGCTGTCATTACACACAGGATTTGGCAAGTTGTTGATTAGTCTAACTCAGAAAGAGATTGTTTTTGTCCGGGATCGTATTGATTTACAAATACCGTTTGGCTCGAAATCGAAAACTTACCGTGCAGTTATTTGTCTATGCATTATGCAAGTCTAACTGCCGCACTCAGAGTGGAACATTAGCTATGTCCACACTGTGCACTTTCATCTTCAATTTTCGTCATCTTCTTTCACTCAACTTTCGTATTGGCACATTCAATAATTGAATCAACGAACGCAACGCCAACGAAAGTTTTGAATACGGTCAGAGGGCATGCGTCGCAGGCATGCCTCACGTGCGCTGTTGACTGCGCTATGATGCATGCCCTTAATTAACAAAAAAAAGGCACAGTGTGGACATAGCTATTAATTACTTAAATGTAATTAATTCAAAATTTTGACATAAGCCCCATACATGTCGAATTCTTCATTAAATTGAAAGTTAATCGTAATTAAATGTCTCAAGTACGGCGGTTAGTGCTTATTATAGTGCTAGCGTTGACTTAAGTTTTCGATTTCAAGCCGTTATTATTGCGCTTATGAATCAAATCGGCATTTCAATTATAATTTTTCATGACGTGTTAAGTCCACCATCTGGTATGTCAGTAACTAAGGGTCAGTTCACATCGAAACGAGACGTGACGAGCGCCACGCGATTTCATCACAGATTTATAATTTATTTGACAAAATATGACAGCAATCAATTTGAATTCCGGTAATAAAATGGATAGTTAAAAATGTGTTGCTGCGCCGTGTCTCGTTTCGTTTTGAGATGCAACAAAACGAAGCTTACGCATAATATTATTACATCTTTAAGCATCGTCGCGTCACACTCAGTGAACTGCCCTAAGGCCTTTAAGCGTATCCTAATGTTATTTTGAATCTGGATGTCCCAAAGGATCGCGCAGTGCGCTTTCTGAAAACTACGCTGTAGTAGTATATCTGTAAATATGTTTTAAAACTGATCATGTATCCAAAGTTCGTCTTGATGTGACCACTAGACTTAATTCTCAAAGTCTTATTTTAAGGGCCCCTTAAAGGTTGTTTTAAAGTTCATTATAACAAGAATAGCAAAATGGTGATTGGAATGTAAACTTTAGCTACCTACCTTGTTTAATTAAGCGAAGAATAAGACAGGTAACTAATTCATAGCTGTCATTAACTAAGGCCGGCAAGTCTGTGAGAATTTTGTCATAGCTGAAAAGAGTAAGTGTTATTTTAAAAGTTTGAACAAGTATTAAAAATATTTGTGAATGCGGTGCTGAGAATAGTATGATGTACAAATGTTTAAATACAGCGACAATTTCTTATAATCAGATAAATAAACTACGAGCAACACTTTTTAGTTGACGCCAAAAAGCGATAATCACGAAGCAGTTCACTAGACACCTTGTTCTGAGATTCTATAGATGCAAGTGCAAAGTTAATTTCTATCGGTCTTACTACAAAAAATTTAACATCTGTTGAACAGTTGATTAGAGAAAAATTCAGTACAAAATGGTTTCAAAACAACTGTTCAACAGATGTTTAGTTTTTTGTTTAGGAATTTTGAATTTCATCGTGAAATCGAAATTCCAATTGCATGCGTCTTGGAGTGCTGACCCAAATTTTTTGTAACGTTATAAAGAATTTTCAGTGTAAGTTGTTAAAGTGGTCAATCAAGACGCGCCTGTATCCACATATTTGTTCGATGTTTTTCAACCGACCTTTACAATGTATCAAATCTTGAGAATTGTAAAATATTTTTTGTATTATATTTAAATAAACGCACTGATGTACGATAGCAGATCATTTATTTTATTAATAAATTAAGCTCTTAGTAAGTTAGAACAACAATATTTGTACCTCCTGGTTTTTGGTAGGTTAAAAACAACTTAAGGTAACTAAACTTAACAATCTAGTAAACCAAAATAATACCTATATTCTTAAAAAGAAAGTAAATATATTTTTTTATAATTTAGTAATACTTTTCGTTATAAAAATAAATAAAATAAGCAACTATAAATGGAATTGATCACATAATTAAAATAATGTAGTCTTGCATTCATCACATTAAAAGGAATAAAAAGCTGATCCAAAAATATAGTAATCGCGCTAAATCACTGAGTTATTATTTACTAATAAAAGTAAGCTATATGTTTGCAATTTGTCTAACAAACCTGCCAAGCCCAAGGTTCAAATTGCTTATGGCATGACCAAGGTTCAATATCCTCTTGCCACTCCGACCAAGGCTAAGAATCTTTCAGCCATTCCAGCCAAGGTTAAAAATTCTTGCCAAGTTTGAAAATCCTTTCCCCATTGCAACCAAGACTAAAAATATGATAGTCCAAGTTAGAAATTCCACTACGACTGTTCATACAAATGATCCCAATGGTGCGGGCACTGCAAGAAGTATTTACGGAGCGCTGCGCAAAATCTCTCGCGATATTGCTCTGGGGAAACAACGGTTGGTTGTCCGGAACCAAGATTCTTCTTGACTAAGTGTTCGAGCTTCTTGTCCCATGTGAATGTGCGGATGTAGTCTGTAAACCAATTAAAATTTGTTAAAATCTATGTTTATAACTCGCGACTGCGTACGCCTGGTCACAGCACACATCAACTCTGAAAGGGATCGGCACCGTATCGCCTCGAGCCATTCAATATTGTCTGTATGAAACTCCCTACTGCAACGCACACCAGCAGTCTGCTCTCGGATCCCGTCCGATGAGCACGCGTTTCCCGCTCAAGTGCACGCTGCTAGGCGACTGTGGTGCTGTCTCTTTCTATAGACAGCGCGCTCTCGCTTGGCACACTTTGTGCTTGTTGCGATTTCGCGATCACGTCCGTGCCACGAGGTTTTTCGATTTTAGTGTGCCCGCGATCGAGCGAACTCTGTGCCGGCGCTTGTTCGCCTCGCCTGAGTGCGGGCCCTCGCCCGCGCTTGCCGCCGTAGGTCGCGCCGCGCCTTGCTCGCCAGCGCCCGAGTGGAGTGCTAGTGTTGTGAGTGTTTGTGTGTGTTTCTCGACCGCCAGTAGGAAACCGACTTGCGCTGTTTTCTTTGATGTCGCAAAAGTATTCGACAAAATTTGGCACAATGGGCTAATTTATAAACTTTTTAATCTCGGCATTCCCGATAGTCTTGTTATAATTATAAGTAACTACCTCAAAAACCGTAAATTTCGTTTTAGAGTTGAAGGCATTCTGTCTTCACTTAGAGATCTAGAGGCTAGAGTACCGCAGGGCTCTGTTCTCTCCCCGACCCTCTACAATCTCTACACGTCCGATTTGCCCACCCACCCTCGAGTACAAAAAGCGCTATTCGCGGATGACACGGCCCTTTTCTTTGCTCATCGCCAAATAGCTTTCGCGTCCAAAAAACTCCAAGAAGCAGTTACCGAACTTGGTAAATGGTTCGCTAAATGGAGAATTGAACTAAATCCCGACAAAAGTCACGCTATATTATTTAACGGACTAAAACGTAAGAAAAGGCAACCTATAAGTCTGCACGGAAAATTAATTCCCGAAGTCACGGCTGAATACGGCAAATACTTAGAAGTAGTACTAAACAAGTCGATGTCATTCACGAACCATATATCGAATACCGTACATAAAGCGAAATTTGTGTTATACAAATTATATCCTTTACTCAACGCGAGTAGCAAAATCTCCTTAAGACATAAGCTCACCTTATACAAAACATGTATAAGAACGATACTCACTTATGCGTGCGTCTCTTTCGCACACATAAGTGACAATCAGTTGAACCAATTGCAACGAGTTCAAAACCGTTTTTTGCGCATGGCAACAGGTGCCCACCGTTACATGCGAAACATAAACTTGCATAGAGACTGCGAGCTTATCACTATCAAAGCCTATATCAAAGAACTCTCAGAGAGATTCTTTGAGAAATGCAAAGTACATCCCAATCCGCTCATTCGTAAGGCTGTGGACTACGAACATGACGCACGGACATTCCGATACCCCTTCAGGCGGCCTAAGCATATCTTAGCCGACCCTGTAGACCCCATCACAGAATACGTAACGTACTGTGTACAGTTACGTAAACACAAATCACACTCACCCGCGTGGTTAGTACTGCACCGGGGACTACGCCGGCGCCTTCCCCGAGGACTTAACACGACTCGAACGACAAACAGACAGACCGACCGAAATCCGGTGCCGAGCTCGATCCCGGGTTCGAGTTCGCATGCGGATAGTATAGGAACACACCTAAATCATGACCGCGACCGCGACATTGTCGTAGAGAGCTCTACCAATTACTTTGACATTAGAACATATACGCGTATGTCACCCCAACCGGACTCGGAATGGGAGAGGGACGGCCCTCTTTTATGCAATAACATTAATAACTTGAGCTCATCTACCGCGATAACTCGTACGCAGCTAGTTTGTGTTATCGCGCGCGAGCAGCCTCACTCGTCAGAGAGTGAGTAAGGGGTCGGACCCCTTAAGAGCAGGGGGGATCCGTGTCCCCACGTCAGATGAAAATAGCTTATTTTCGTAGCTCTCCCCAATATTGCCCGATTAGGTGACTTTAGGGGAGGGGGCCAGGCCCCCTCATTGTTTATCTCCAAACCAACTAGCAACAGACTAGTTATAGCCACGATTAAACTACCATGGTCTTAACCAGACCAGTAGCTTAAACCCTTTCGAAAAAAAACAAAAACGCACACCAGGCGGAACCGTAACGTAATCGCCTCGCCTCGGAACAGGTTTCGAACCAGGATGCGACGCGTGGTCAACTAGCAGTCCCCCGCTTACGGCTCGTCATCCAACCGCTTATGGCTCGTCGTTCCCCCGCTTACGGCTTGTCGTCCCCGTGCTTACGTCTCTCCGTACTCAAGCTTACGTTTCTTCATTCACCCTTGCCCCTTTCCCCGAGCCGTAAGCGAGGCATCGCCTAGCCGTTGCCGAGTTGACATGCAGGCGCTACTGATACGCTTTGGTTACGTGCATACGTTAGGTTGACGCCTGGTTGACGGCGAGGCGAAAGGCGATACGGTGACGATCGCTTTCCGAGTTGATGAGTATAGGCCACTTTAATTTCGTCGGCCCTATATATGTATGTACGAACTCTGCCGAACCCCATAGAACGCCATAGGTCCCTGCCGCATAAGGCACAAATTATACCGAAATGGTAGTGCCAGTGCCGTAAATAGCCTTTTTTGCGCCCTGTGCGAGCTTCTATAACTGCGCCCTTGTTTTTTAGGGTTCCGTAGTCAACAAGGTGAAGGAACCCTTATAGTTTCGGTCTGTCCGTCCATCTGTCTATCTGTCTGTCTGTCCGCGGTTTTGTTTAGAGACTATAGGACAAAGCTGTAATTTGGCATGAATGCAGATATTAGTGATGCCGACAAAGTGGTACATGAAATCTTTAAAAAATATTTTTTTATAGTACCTTCCCTAGACATCAAGCGGGGGCGATTTTTTTTCGATCGTGTTGGGTGTCGTTGGATAGGTTTTTTTAAAAATATTACGATTATTTATAGATCGTTTTCCGATTTAGGGATCCTTTTGTGAAATATTAAGTTTTAAAGTGGAAATAATCGTTAGAGTCCAGTGTCCCCCCCCTTCTACCAGCTAAACGGTTGCTTCTGGAAATGTGAAAAAATTCACGGGAGTAGGAAATCTGCTGAATTTAAAAGGAAAACTATCACGGCTAAGAATACTTCATAAGTTATTGAGAAATAGTCGATCAACTAAAAAAAATGTATTCGGCGAAGTATAAAGTAACTTTTCGTTCAAATTCCTTTGAAAGTAACTGAGATGATGTTGTTAGTAGTGTAAAACACATTATAAATACTTACATTCATTGACCAAAATTTTAAATTATTTTTAACAAAAAAATTAAAACCCACTTACAAGGTAAAAACAATAGTTATATTAACTAAAAAGTATTAAATAACTCTTACTCTTTAATAGTGCCTTTTTCAGAATTCGTCTAAATCTCAACTATTTCTGTACATACTATAGAGTATAGTCTTCATTATTTTGAAGTCGGTACCAGCTAATTTAATCGTGAGTTCAGTCAATTTCAGAAATCAGAAAATCTGAAACTTTTGGGACTGGTACCGACTACAAAGTAATGAAGATTTAGTTCATATAACTATTGTTTTTACCTTTGAAGTAGGTTTTAATTTTTTTGTTAAAAATAATAATTTCACTCCTTTTAGTTATCTACAACATCAGGCTTTATGCGTAAATAACTAATACGAATGTTAACTATTCACTCACATTGTGCTACTGTAAGCGAAATTGTGGTAAATGCTTGCAGTTATCTAAGCGATGCTGCAATTTCCAAACTTTTATCTTTAAAGGTTCAGAAGTTCTGTTCAGTGCCTTTGGATCAAGAGACACCTTCGTATGAAAGTTCTCTTATTCGTAACATATGTTTGACTTAAAATCACTATATGTTTCCATACAAATTTCAAAGATTTCCCTCGATTCCTCAAGGATCCCATCATCATATCACCACTTTTGTGAACATGGTACCAAATTCGAGTTAAAGCCTATACAACACAATAAGATTTTTTTTAGATATTATAGGTACCCAGAGCAATGCTTCCAGGGCCACATGGGCTTCCCTGGTCTGGCCATTCTTGCGCCCCCCAGAGTCTGCGCCCTGTGCCTGGGCACCGGTGGCACCGCCCTATTTACGGCACTGGGTAGTGCAGCGGCGAGCATTTTCAGAGTCATATGATTTTAAACTTTATCTTCATTATTGTAATACTTAGTATCGCTTGAGAAACTTGGAAAGGAAAGGCCGCGAGCACTCTGACGACTACTACGCGGAGGCGACGTGTGGGCAATCTGTAATGAAGATAAAGTTTAAAATCATATGACACTGAAAATGCTCGCCGCTGCGCTGCCATTTCGGTGTGATTTGAGCATAAAGGCCATGAAATAAATCCAGGACTAGCTACCATTTCACATAAGACGCGTTGACGCCCATCATCACGATTCACGACTCACCGATGATGCCGACCACCAGCCGGCGGTCGTCGACGCCCAGCAGCAGCGAGTAGTCCATCACGTGGTTTTGCAGCAGGAAGGCCGTGTCGCGCTCCACCGCCCGCCGCAGCGCGCCCGCTGCCGCCCACGACACGTACAGCTGCCGCTCCCAGCGCACTGGAGAGAGAGACAAGAGATGTTCAAATCATTTACGGCAGTAGTCAGAGACATTTAATGAATACTTAGGGTGCGTTTCCACTGAAGTGGAGCGGAGCTTAGCGGTGCCCAAATTGATCAATCGTGCTATTCCAGCGGAATGACAGCGAAGCGGAGCGAGGATTGCGAGCATGGTGATTGGTCAATTCGGCACCGCTCAGCTCCGCTCTGCGTCAGTGGAAACGCGGCCTTATTGCTTAGCTTTAATAATTAAATAAACATTTTGACAGGAAATGTATAGGATTTATGTCAAAGTCTTTATTGAAGCTAAGCAAAAGATGATCGCACATGTGTTAACACCTTACGCACCGTATGCACGTTTGCATCGAACGCACTTCGTAGTACACGAAATGCGGCGCGTACGGCGCGTGTGTGCTGAAAAATGTGCGATCACCTTTAATTTTTTTGTGTGCTGCCTACCGCAAGTCCTTGTTGTCGACAAACGTACTCACAAGTTTACGTTTACGTCGTCAGTTACATGAACGCTCTCATATGTAGGTGAATCTTCTAAAATTGTTTACAGCACTTGCCATTCAGGCTCAGTTTAAAAATTTGACTGCGTTTGACGTTCCTACTGCCGCACTATATCAAGGCATTTGAGCAGATTCTCGTCCAACATACTCACACTTGAGCAGATTCTCGTCCATCATACTCACACTTGAGCAGATTCTCGTCCAACATACACTTGAGCAGATTCTCGTCCAACATACTCACACTTGAGCAGATTCTCGTCCAACATACTCACACTTGAGCAGATTCTCGTCCAACATACACTAGAGCAGATTCTCATCTAACACACACTTGAGCAGACATTCTCGTCCAACATACTCTGTGGCTCAGTTGGTGAGGTGTTGGTAGTTCAAGCCGGGGTCGCGGGTTCGAATCCCGCCGACGGAACAAAAAGTTTTCAAAGTTCCTGGGTCATGGATGTGTGTAAATATATATTGTATAGTATAAAAGTATTAAATATATTTCCGTGGTCTGTGGTACCCGTAACACAAGTCCTTCAGGTACTTACCACGGGGCCAGACTGACGTGGTGTGAAGCTTCCATAGAATATATTATTATTATACTCACACTTAAGCAGATTCTCGTCCAACATGACCCCGGTGTCAGCGGGGGCGGGGCCTGCGGTGGGCAGGGCGCGGGGGCGGGACGTGCCCTTCAGGTCGAAGCGCAGCGCCGGCGCGCGTCCGTACCACACGTGCTCCAGCACTAACACGCCGCTGCTAGAACCGCCCACACTGAACACGCCCACTATGCGCGCTGCAAACAGATATGAGGAAGTGTTTTTACATACAAGAAATGAAATGAAAAATATTTATTACTAAATAGGCTAAAATTAACACTTTTACAACGTCTACATGAGACCTACCGCCAGTTCAGGAACTAGCCCGGCGAGAAGAACCGGCGTAAAAATTTCTAGTAAGTATGCGAAAAAACAAAAATTTTTTGGTATTGTCCCTTTGGTGACAAAAATGAAACATTGGCAATTATGGCAATCATTTTGTCGCTGTTAATTCCTTGTTGCCTCGCCTTCTCTCTCTTGTATAACTCTGTCTCTGTCGCAATCACCCAACAGACTCGGCTGTCGCCGCTGCCGGCAGTTGATGACGTACTGGAAGTAGTGCGGCGCGAATTCCAGGAGCTGCTGCCACTCGGGCTTCGTCATCTCTTTCAGACGGCTTAGTCAAGAATCTCGCCTTCTTTCTCTTGTATAACTCTGTCTCTGTCGCACTCACCCAACAGACTCGGCTGTCGCCGCTGCCGGCAGTTGATGACGTACTGGAAGTAGTGCGGTGCGAACTCCAGGAACTGCTGCCACTCGGGCTTCGTCATCTCTTTCAGTACGAAACGGTCGTCTGCAAAAAGCATTGAGCGTGTTTTGGGAAGAATAGTATGACGTAACAATAATTATTAATTCGAATGCTAAGTCAAAAATATTTTCTTTATTGATAAAATAGCGACCCGCCCCGGCGTCGCTAGTTTATATATAGTATAAAATACATAGCCATTTATATATAGTATAAAATATATAGCCACTGGAAAAATGATTAAAGTCGATAACCTATGATCCTGGTCTACTTCTGGTGTGGTCTACTTCTTATCTGTGCCAAATAACATAAAAATCGCTTCAGTAGTTCGCGAGATAAGCCCTTTCAAATAATTTCCCCCGTTTTTTCCACATTCTCCTATTAACACTGAAAGAATTTTTCAAATCAGACCAGTAGTTCGAGATTAGCGCGTTCAAATTAGCCCTTTCAAATAATTTTCCCCGTTTTTTCACATTTTCCTCAATTTCTTCGCTCCTATTAGTCTTAGCGTGATAAAATATAGCCTATAACCTTCCTCGATAAATGGGCTAACACTGAAAGAATCATCAAAATCCGTTGCGTAGTTTTAAAGATTAAAGGGAACAAAGGGACATGAGGGAAAAAAGCGACTTTATTTTATAATATGTATAGATAAAAAATTAGGACAATGATCAGTGGCATTACTGCTGTAGCAGTTTTTACAGGAGGGTGAATTTGTACCTTGCAACAGGCGATAATCTGAGTGCGCGCAGTTATTGTACTATTTTTCTATAGAATTTACCTTGTGTCTTACAGAACGTGGATCCGGACTTGCCGCCGCGCGCCGCCCACGGCACGCAGTGCGCCAGCGACCGCACGAAACCCTCCTCTATGTCACACAGGCTCTTGCCTGAAACAACGACGATTAGGTGTGGCGAAAATCTTAACGCTTTAGCAACTCTTTTAGCGCTCCTACTATTACAATGATCTCTACATAAGGGAATACACATCCCATTAACCCATCAAGCCCCATAAGGACAACAGTGACCGCGACAACAATATAATTACAATAGATTTCCAAGAATCCGCGATCAAAGGATTAAATATTATTATATCGCTTTGTTTTGTTACACTCTGTATATCATATTATATTTATCATTAATTATAAATGATGATGTTTTGATGTAAGCAAACTAATGGTGTTTTTTTACTGATCTGCTTTTTTTTGTAAATAACTATTAATCTTCATACAACAACTACTTGATTAACTTGCGCTTGCTGTAATCAGGGCTTGTACCCCGAAACCGTTTTGAGACTCAAACAATCAAACGAGAATGCCGCATCCTACTCTAACAAACGTGAAATGACGTTGTTAGAGCGGGACGCGACATTGTCGTCCAATTGAGTCTCAAAGCAGTTTCGTAGTAGGCCTGTAGGCTGCCTGTCATCTAGTAATCGCTGCAGAATCGCGTCTGCCGCAAGTTACCAATTTGCGCCCTTACCACGAAACTGTTTTGAGACTCAAGCAATCGTACGAGAATGCCACATCCTACTCTAACAAACGTGAAATGACGTTGTTAGAGCAGGACGCGACATCCTCGTCCGATTGTTTGAGTCTCAAAACGGTTCGTAGTAGGCCTACAGAATCCCTCACCATCATCTTTAGTCTCGTCGCAGCAGACAGCGGGCTCGGTGTCGAGCGACGCTAGCGGGGCGACCAGCATGTGACGTAATCGACGAAATTGCGCCGCGTAGTACACACGGCAAATCAAACCCTCCTGGAAAAAGAGTTATCAATAGCTTCAGAAGCATAAGGGCAGTGGTAGCGTGCAGCAACTTAATGCAGGCAGCATTGAGCAGCTAGAAGTGGCTGGCTTTGTAAAACATTATTATTATTAGCAGCCTACAGTGTCCCACTGCTGGGCAAAGGTTTCCCCCCTTTCTTTAGAAAGTTTACGATCCTGTAATGTTGCTGGCCACTCTTTATCGAGCTCTGTAAAACATAAATATTCTGAATTAAAGTTTTTCATTAAAGATTAGGTTAGTGAACGAGATAAAACGAGATAAACATCCAACGATGTTATATATTATTATTCCTTGTTACTATTACTATGTTATAAAATAAGCTACTATGTTAATACTTGCCTTAAGTTGAACCTCAATATGGTCGTTGGTCTTCGCTTTGGTCTTGTCTCCGTCGGTTTTGTCCTTCCCAGTATTGGTGTCTCCCTCCTCACTTTCAGTCTGGGCACTGCAACTATAAAGTACGGTTATTAGTCTAGCATCAGTCCAGTTCATCAGTCTGAGACTGACGCCAGAATGTTGACCGGAAAGTACATACAAAAAACGATCAGTCCTAATCAGACGGTTACACCGTATACGATAATTCTCCCGTCAGTCCAGATCAGACTGATGGATGCCAAACTGACCGTGTAATCTGTCTATGGGCTGTCTTGGGATTCATCGGGATATGTTTACCTCTGCCTCAGCTGCGCCAGACTCTTACAGTATGTGAGCGAGGCGAGCGTGGCGGCGATGACGGAGCCCACGTCCCCCACGCGCACCACCACTGGCACCGCTCGATATTATTGTGCTTACCTCTGCCTCAGCTGCGAAAGACTTGCTCACATAATAATGCGAGCAAGGCGAGCGTGGCGGCGATGACGGAGCCCACGTCCCCCGCGCGCACCACCACCGGCACCGCTCGATATTATTGTGCTCACCTCTGCCTCAGCTGCGCTAGACTCTTGTGGTATGTGAGCGAGGCGAGCGTGGCGGCGATGACGGAGCCCACATCCCCCACACGCACCACCACCGGCACCAGCCCGCTCGATATTATTATACTCGCCTGTAACACGTTATACATAATATATTGGCTTTTACATCTGTTATAGACGATTAACGTCGTATTAATGATCCGTAAAACAGCTTTTCACGTGGCTATGCAAGCTGATACTCAGTGACGTCAAAAGACATTGGAGGTGGATGGTACAAAACAACAGATTGGCGCAAACAGGTAATAGAGGGTAACAAGTTTTTTACGTCAATAAATATTGTTAGAGAGTAGTAAAAGTCTTGAATTATACATTGAGTGGTATTTATTCGAGCAGAGTTTCACCTTACACGTCACAAAGTTAATAAGTCTGTATGATCTTACAAATATTCTAAAATTGAGCTAAATTTAATTACCACAATACAACTATATAAGTCTACAAAATATTACTGATAACAATCAATACAACAAAAATCAAAATGCATAAATTACATAAATGCATAATATAATGGCTTCAGAAATGCCATGTGTTGGCTGGTGGAGATGAGATGTGAATTGTGATATTACTTTTTTTTGTTTGCAAAATACTGATCCGATGTTTTCATCTGTTCCAGACCACTGGCAGTTCTGGCACTGGTACAGCACAGAGTAGCAAACCATGGGAACGTCGTGGGACACTCCTAATGCAGGATGGCTGAGTGTTAGCGGATGTATTTTGGCTGAATGTTAACGTAACGTACGTACGTTTACTGTTTCGTCGTGTGGTATTGGTACGTGTGGGTTGGCCCATAGATTTCATTTTCATTTTTCTTGTTCTTTGGCTCCTACCCACACATTTTTTTGTAAATATTATTCACTAAGATATTACTTGAATTATAAAAAGTATTACTAACTTGTGTTGAATTCTGCGGTTGCTGAGTTGTTCCTGCTGTATTCGTGAACCAGCAGTTAGCTGTCCGTATGACCGAGGCATTGAAACAGTGCACGCTGCTGCATTCTACAATTTCGAGCTTCATGGGCTACTATTTGACAACTGTAGCAGCGTTTTATTCCTGGCTGGTGAGCTGCTGTCGATTTTCCATCACCTGCACCTTTCCTCCAAGTAGACTTCCGCATTGGCTTGTAGTTCATCAACCCTCTTATGACGCAAGATATTGCATGCTCGCCCTGGATGTTGCATTTCTTAAGCAGAGAGACGTTTTATCGTGGTCATATTTGGTGATCGTCTCGCTTTCAGTCTTCGTTCGAACCCTCATATTATCTTCAAAGCAGTAATTGTCTTGCGGACCCACGTAAACGCAATTGCACGATGAACTTTCGATCGGTACTGTTCCATCCATGAACCTCTCCTAGCTGGTCGATTTGATGCAGCCATGTAGCTACATTACAAGACGTGTCGTCTTCTGGTTCAAACTTTGGTATCACTTGTGCACCAGCTTGAGTAATTCTGCGTCCACAATCAGTGTTGTTTATGTTCAAAGAAGGAAAAAAAAAACTTTCTTCTCTGTCAATTGATCGTCGAGAATCTGGTTGGGCGTTTTTCTCCTTCTTTTGCCAAGTCCCGCAGCATAAGAACCGGACATCTTGAAATAATCCCACTTCTGAGATGTTAGAGAGTAGTAAAAGTCTTGAATTATACATTGAGTGGTATTTATTCGAGCAGAGTTTCACCCTACACGTCACAAAGTTAATTACAGAATGCCTCCATCAATGCAATATGGCTGGCTTTTATACCATTTTACACAAAAGAAACGAACTTCCGTTGACAATTCAAATATAGTAAAATCATTAAAGAAAACAATAAAAGCAGGTATATAATTCTAAATATTAATTAACGTACTTCTCATATTTAAGATAATTTACTTAAATTTGAGAAGAGGAAATTATAGTGTGCGTCCCCCCAGAAAGCCCAATCGAGCTAGGTGTATTTTCAATATATCAGAATTTAGAGCAAAAATAGAGCACCTCTACAGTCAAGTAAAAAAATTGGAGCATTAATACGAACGACGCTGCGAGCTAAAAACCGTGGACTTGCTGACGTCCTGTCCCGTCAGCACGCCCAAGCTAGATCTCGGGAACCGTTGAGAGTACTATCGTGTATTGTGGTTCAAATTTTCGAGCAAAATTGGAGCACTCTGCTCCCGTGAAATCAACTTCGAAACTAGAATGTGAAAGGAGTTAGACGTGATTAACCGGTGGGCTTGCTGGCGTCCTGTCCCGTCAGCAAGCCCACGCAGATCTCTGAAACGGTAATGATTTGGATTATGATTAAAAACTCTACAATAGAGCCCTATTTAGAGCACTCTGCTCCAAAAAAAATATTAATGTAGCTTCAATAGTTATCGAGTTACAGGCCTTTGAAAATGGGCTTGCTGACGTCGCGTCCCGTCAGCAAGCCCATTTGGAGCGTGAAAACTACTGAACGGAGAGTCGTCAAAAATATCTCAAATCGTAGCTTAGAATGAGAGAACTATGCTCCAAATAGATCAAAATCCTAGGTTCTACGGTTTTCGCGCTATCAGCGAAAAACACTTCAGCCGCCAAAATTTGTCGATTTTCACAATCGCGCGACGTTGCCGTTCCGTGCGACAAGCAAATGAACGCTTCATTTGCCGTTGGTGTACACGAGAATGAACCTTCCGATGGTTTATTTAAGAGTCTCTTTACTTGCAATCCTAAGATGGCTTGTAGTTTATGTCAGAAATAATAGACCAGCAGCTATCGTTGCTAATTCGACATTTGTAATCTTCTTGTAAGTTCATGTAAAAGTAAGCTTGTTTGCCTACTCCCTATATTGAAATGTTACCTAATAATATTTCATTTGATGTGATGTGAGTCAGCACAGCATGATTAAGGGCCTACACGAGCCATAATGGCGCCGCCATTAGTTAAAAATAATTACTCACGTTAGTAGTACCTACTTTTAAACGAAAACTCAGTTTTCAAGTTAGGTATTTATTTAGAAACAATCAATCGGCAAAATATAGAAAGCTGTGTAATATTTATTATTTTTAACTGAGAAATTATTTTTTAACTGATGGCGGCGCCACTTAGGCTTGTGAAGTTGTGATCTTAATAGAAGTGTTGAAATAAAACAAGAAACATACAAATGTGTAAATGTTATAATTGTTACAAATCAGTCTTGTTTATAAATTAGAATAGGTACCTAAGGTGCCTGAAGGTACTTTTCGCACCTTTGCTTCTTATAAAACAGTCTTAATCATCATTTGGTTTCTTATGTTACTTTACTACGATTATGATTAAATAAATATAGCGTTTCATTTATTGTAGTGTTCCTATTACGTTTTTTCCAAACATGTTGAAATAAAATTTAAAATAAACTAACAGACAATATAAGTAAACATCGTAACAATAGGTAGGTATAGTGCTTAAGCAAAGTTATACAACAATTTTTATCACATTTTTGGTCATAAAATGGCACTAAAATTATGTAAAGTTTCATGTGCACAATCACCTCTTTATTTGTGTCCATTTCGCTATAATCCTCACTTTTGAAACCTTCATGAAAATCAATTTTGAGTAGGTATGCCAAAAAATATTCATGAAATAGTCGTGACTACATGCCGAATCTCGAAAATAGTCCTTCAAGGATTCCAGAGTTATAAAGGTGTGTTGAGGATTTTTTATATGTATAGTTTACATGGGTTATATGGGTTTTTAACATACTTATACAGAGTAAACCAGGTCGAAATTTATATCGCTTGGGACGACTATTTCCGGACTATTTTTTGATACCAAGTTTATACTGAAATCCGTAAACGTTTAGTAGAAAACAGGTGAGGATTATACCGAAAAAGCATGTCGCTATAATCCTCACCAAGGTACCCATAACTCTGGAATCGTTGAAGGACTATTTTCGAGATTCGGCATGTAGTCACGACTATTTCATGAATATTTTTTGGCATACCTACTCAAAATTGATTTTCATGAAGGTTTCAAAAGTGAGGATTATAGCGAAATGGACACAAATAAAGAGGTGATTGTGCACATGAAACTTTACATAATTTTAGTGCCATTTTATGACCAAAAATGTGATAAAAATTGTTGTATAACTTTGCTTAAGCACTATACCTACCTATTGTTACGATGTTTACTTATATTGTCTGTTAGTTTATTTTAAATTTTATTTCAACATGTTTGGAAAAAACGTAATAGGAACACTACAATAAATGAAACGCTATATTTATTTAATCATAATCGTAGTAAAGTAACATAAGCAATCAAATGATGATTAAGACTGTTTTATAAGAAGCAAAGGTGCGAAAGGTACCTTCAGGCACCTTACCTATTCTAATTTATAAAACAAGACTGATTTGTAACAATTATAACATTTACACATTTGTATGTTTCTTGTTTTATTTCAACACTTCTATTAATCCTTCAGGCCCCGCGCGAGCACCGGTGATCGCGATAACAATAGAATACAATAGCAATTCCTGGAAATTCCGACTGAAGCAAGATCACAAGTTCACAAGCCTAAGTGGCGCCGCCATCAGTTAAAAAATAATTTCTCAGTTAAAAATAATAAATATTACACAGCTTTCTATATTTTGCCGATTGATTGTTTCTAAATAAATGCCTAACTTGAAAACTGAGTTTTCGTTTAAAAGTAGGTACTACTTACGTGAGTAATTATTTTTAACTAATGGCGGCGCCATTATGGCTCGTGTAGGCCCTTAATCATGCTGTGCTGACTCACATCACATCAAATGAAATATTATTAGGTAACATTTCAATATAGGGAGTAGGCAAACAAGCTTACTTTTACATGAACTTACAAGAAGATTACAAATGTCGAATTAGCAACGATAGCTGCTGGTCTATTATTTCTGACATAAACTACAAGCCATCTTAGGATTGCAAGTAAAGAGACTCTTAAATAAACCATCGGAAGGTTCATTCTCGTGTACACCAACGGCAAATGAAGCGTTCATTTGCTTGTCGCACGGAACGGCAACGTCGCGCGATTGTGAAAATCGACAAATTTTGACGGCTGAAGTGTTTTTCGCTGATAGCGCGAAAACCGTAGAACCTAGGATTTTGATCTATTTGGAGCATAGTTCTCTCATTCTAAGCTACGATTTGAGATATTTTTGACGACTCTCCGTTCAGTAGTTTTCACGCTCCAAATGGGCTTGCTGACGGGACGCGACGTCAGCAAGCCCATTTTCAAAGGCCTGTAACTCGATAACTATTGAAGCTACATTAATATTTTTTTTGGAGCAGAGTGCTCTAAATAGGGCTCTATTGTAGAGTTTTTAATCATAATCCAAATCATTACCGTTTCAGAGATCTGCGTGGGCTTGCTGACGGGACAGGACGCCAGCAAGCCCACCGGTTAATCACGTCTAACTCCTTTCACATTCTAGTTTCGAAGTTGATTTCACGGGAGCAGAGTGCTCCAATTTTGCTCGAAAATTTGAACCACAATACACGATAGTACTCTCAACGGTTCCCGAGATCTAGCTTGGGCGTGCTGACGGGACAGGACGTCAGCAAGTCCACGGTTTTTAGCTCGCAGCGTCGTTCGTATTAATGCTCCAATTTTTTTACTTGACTGTAGAGGTGCTCTATTTTTGCTCTAAATTCTGATATATTGAAAATACACCTAGCTCGATTGGGCTTTCTGGGGGGACGCACACGAAATTATAACGAAAGTAAATAATCCTCCCGTCCATTTATCTATTTGTCAAAATTAATTACCTTACTTATTAATAAAATAAATATAATATTACTAGCTGTCTCGGCAAACGTTATTTTGCCATTTAAAGTATTTCTACTTCATCAGTTGATACAAAAACTTACCCCCTCTTTTGTGGGGGGAAATTTTTTATACACCAGATGTTAAGTTGGAAAATACAGTTAATAATATGAAGTAAGTCCACTAAAGAAAAAAGTTTGATACAAAATCTGACCCCCTCTTTCGTCCCTTTAGAGGGGTGGGGGAAAAATTTTTATACACCAGATGTTAAGTTGGAAGAAAACAAATATATTTGCGAAAACCGCATTCAAATCGGATCAGTAGTTTTCGTGTGATAGTGGAACAAACATACAGACAGACAGACAGACAGACAAAAAAACTGACCCCATTTTTGGCTTCTATAGCGATGTAGTGACACCCTCCGCTTATTATTTTTGAATATATTTAATGTACAGAATCTTCATTTCTACAGTTTTATATATATGTATGTATAGATGTAGCTTGTCCCAATGGACGTCAATACATCCGCTAACAATGTACGTCCAACTTTATGCTAAAGTAGATCTCAAAGGATCCTTTAAATTAATTAATTATTTACTATTTACATTCGGTGCGACGTGTGTACGTGAGCCGATATCGCCAGTTACTCTTACTACATTCACAATATTATCGTAATAGTACAACGCACGCGTGAATCTCGTGAGCCCCTGATAACTGATTGGTTACAAACACTGATTTGGCGTATAATCCTTTTCATGCCGCTGACACTTTTAAGGCTCCATTCCACCGCGTCGCACGATATGCACGGCCACGCGCACTTCGTGCGTAGCGTGTCCGTGGGTTGCAGTGGACACAGTCACATATATTTTCTTACAAAGCGAAGCTTGACTCACGTGCGTAGTCTCTCCGTGCGCCACGGTGGAATGGAGCCCTGATAGAAACGATTTAGCGAAGCGCACGCCCCGTCCCATAACATAATCAACAATATCGAGTTAAGTTTGAATCAAATGGGAGTCATCAAACCTGGTTAGAGCTGTGGTTGTTGGACAGCAACTGCGAAAGGATCTGCTTCACGGTCTTCTTACTCTCTCCTTTCTCCTCGTCTTCGTCACCTGTGTCCAAGCATCATATTGAGAGGATCTTTTAAGTTATATGTTTTTGTTTTCTAGGAGAAGGTAAACAACTTAAATGCGTCATTTTTAAACTCTCCCCGCGTTAAAAACGAGCGCTCAAAATGCCTCCTATTTTGAGCGTTTTGATTGTTTTTAACGCTAAGTGGAACGCGGGGTCTGTCATATGTACTAAAAGGGAGATCGGCATACTTTATGTGTGATCGAGTCTGCGGCGCACAAAATGGTCAGCATGGCGCGCAAAAAGTCGTTCGCGGATTTTTCACAGACTAAACGCACACGACGCAAATCTTCAATCATTCTGTCCGCTGAACTGTAAGATTTCCATAGCGTCTACAATCTACATGATTGTAGACCCTATGGAAATCTTGCAGAGATCGTGAAGTAATATTTTGTACTTGAAATACAGAAAAAGAAGAAAAAATAGAAAATTTTGGGAATCCTATAATTTCGGAAAGATTACTGAAGGGACAGTTCCATATTAAGTTCCGTAATTTAAATTAAATAAAAAAAAACATATTTTGTTTTTTCTTTAGACGTCAACGATGTCCAAACAGGAGCTGATATACATTACAGCATACTTCTTCCCGCAATTTCCTTTTTAAATGTCTATTAAGATATTCTGCCTTAAGGCTGATTTACAATGTAAACATGTTTCAATCCAGTCCAGCACTGGGTTGAAACATGTTTACATTGATACAGTGCTGATCCAGCGACGGAATCCAGTGATGCTGGCGCCAGCTACTGTATCAATGTAAATCAGCCTTTAGAAGTTAATAAATTATAATAATAATAATAAATTGCTGGTCTGTTTTGTATTTCTTGAATTAACATCGTTACATCGATATCTGGCGTCATGGTAATTGATCGCGCACCTTACGTCACTACAAATGCAGATTGCAGACTAAAAGTGTGCGTCGTCTGCGTTAGCGCGTGTTGAAGCAAACATTACATTTTTTTCGCACACTTTTTGTGGGGCGCGGCGAGTGTACATATATTTTTTGTTTTTTGTGTTCATAAATGCGATGTAATATTACTGGCATAAAAAATGCTTTTATTTTACCTGGGCATTTTCAAAAAAACGTGTACCCTTGCAAAAATATGTGTGTATTTTTTAAAGTCATTTATTTACCTATATTTGAATGTCATATACAAGGAAAATTATTGAACTAATGGAATAAGTTAAAAAACGCCGAAAACGTTATATTATTCTAATATTATTGAAACAAAATCGAATTTTCACCGAAACAGATTCCGTTGTGTGACTAAATGTAAAATATAATTTAATACAAAAAATACAGCAATAAATGGATTTCTTCATTCATTTAATCTAGTGAAATGCATATTTAATTGTAAAAATATAGATAATTTCAAGGATCAACAAGAGTAGCAATTATTTTTAATCCGTAGTGTGACTTTGTGACCTACCCACTAGTCTATTTTTTATTTTTTTAATATTTAACATATTTAAAGAAGTTTTTATAACACAAAAACCTTTTATTTAAACATTTTTATTGTTGCACTACTTATAAAAGTAGAAAATTCTTTGATTTCACAGATTTAACTTAATTAATTAGAGGGACGAACATCTCATAATCATAAAGATGTGTTCACATGTCTACGAATTCCTAAGTTATTATTAGAGACCGGATTATATGCAACATAAAAAGCTTGTTATATGCATGCAAATATGCATAAAAATGACAAAATATTCAAAATTAAATGACAATATTCAAATTCAAAATCTGCATAAAATAAGGAAATTATTTTTTGATAGGCGATAATAGGTACAGTAAAATTATATTATGACATTAAAATTATTTAAAAAATTTGTAAACGTAAGCAATCAAATATTTAATTTGTAAATTTTCAGTTGTAAGATTGTGTCTGCGATCATTTAGAAAATTTTTGTAAATAGAAAAGGTTCGCTCCACATTCGCTGAGGAAACTGAGCAGAATTTGAACTTGGGTGCTATGTTAGCACTTACAGTTTTAGGCAAAAGTTCTTTGTAGTTGGCAAGCGCGACGTTCTTCTTTCTCTTTCATCTTAATCCTTTAAGCCCCATAAGGACACCGGTGACCACGATAACAATAGAATAGAATTTCCAAGAATCCCCGATCGAAGGATTACTATCGCAACTGTCAAAAAAAGACGCGCATAACTACTGGCTGCATTCGAAATGCAGTAAAAAGTCACAACTATTACTGAATAGCCCTTATGATTTGTAATTAAGTACTGTTAAGGTGAACGCAGATTTGGCCGCACCGCACACACCGCAGTCGCCGCATTTCGAATTCTTCATATAAAGAATGTAGAAGTTGCGAAGACTGCGGCGCGGGTAGGTATGCGAGCTTGCCTATAACTTCATATAAAGAATTCGAAATGCGGCGACTGCGGTGCGTGCGATGCGGCCAAATCTGCGTTCACCTTTATTGTTATTAAATTTGGTCGCATTTCGGAACGCAGGGTAAGTGAAAAATGTAAATGTACCGATAATTTGCATCAAAACTAGATCTTAGGTAAAATATGATATAATATGATATAAAACAGCGATAATATGCTATTACTGCTGAGAATGGCTAAAATATGCAAATGCATATAATCCGGTCTCTAGTCATTATAAATCTGCAAATATCAATGACACAAAATGATTTTCAACTTTACTGATGGAAAAGTAGTGGAAATAAAATCAAAATTATTTAAGAAATAAAACTTTTAGGTACATTTTAAATACTATAGTCGTTATTGTTAAGTCGACGCCTTGATAATTTGTCTGTAGCGATATCGATTTTTCTCAGCAATGACTAAAGCTAAGAAATTAAAGTTCATTGTCAGTATTCATCGTGTCTTTGAATTACCCATAACATAACACGATTGGTCAACTTTTATAACACAGAATAATCAATCAAAAAGACCTCTGTAAAAAAGGGATTCCTATTTTTCCAACAGAGGAGAGTAATTTAAGCTTCCAAAATTTGTACATAGATTGGTTCAAGCATACACTTTAATTTGCCCATAGCTTATATGAAATGTATTTATGGTTTTTAAATTACACGACAAAAACCATTTTGTCGCTTCCGCCCTTTCCATTTTTTGCCGTTCCATTGCTTGTTTTCTATAAGAGGCCGGCCCGGCCTAAAGTAAAACTATCAATCAACAAAACTAAAAAAACAAGAAAATTAGCAATCTAAAACATATCCTACACGATTTTTTAGTTTAACGCGGCGTAACCTTAACACATAAGTAATAATAAAAATATTTGTACGTCAATCATACCAGTTTAAAAATGTCCAATTTTCTTAATAAAATCTTTAAATTAAAAAAAAAAAATTAAAATGTGAACTAAGCCTTATGCTTTCCGCCTGTTGTGACTTGTCCGTTCCATTATAGGTGACCATACGAAAAGTCACAAATCGGAAGTCACATAATGCTACTTTCTTTTACTTTTAAAGTGTTTGTAAATAACCGATAACAGTTATCACAATTTCATTTTTTATACTAAATACTAAACGAATTTTGCAATGTGTCAACAGTAATAACAGTTGGAGAAAGTATATTAATGCTTACAAAATATGGTCACTTATCTGAACAAAGAAACCGTTTCTGAAGAACCATCCAATCTGCGTCCGCGTCTTGTTGCAGATTTTTAACTACTAAATTCAAATTGGAGTTTCTCGATATACAATGAAATATAGTGCTAGCATTTAGTGCCGAAATATTTTTGTAGTATGTTTATAAAACTAAAAAAAAAACGGTCACTAAACTGAACATTCCGGTCGGGTCTTTTTTTCATGATTATAATTTTAATTAATTTTTAGTTAAATTATGTTAGATTTTTCAATAACAACACATTCAATTGATACATTAAATATTTAGGAATCTAAAATATGATTTTAAGCAAATTACTTTAAGAAAAAAAAATAGTTATTAAAGATTTTTTTACAACTTCTGGGAAGGGGACAGGTACATTTAATAGTTTTTAGTACATAAAAACCTTTATAAATCTCATACTAAATGAAATTTTATACAAGCGTGAATTTATTTTAATAAAAGAAAACTTGTTTTTGCTCCTACAGTAAAATAACATTATGTTAGTATGTAATTTTTTACAAATAATCTGTAGCGAAGTCAAGGGACAAGGTAAAAACCAAGGGTACACATTTTTTTGACAATGCCCACCTTAGTGAGCATCTGAATCCTTCAGAAGTTCTGTGACCAAATTTGAATTCATTTTAATAAGTGTATATTTTTTATTCAAAATATACCTAATGAGTCTAATGACTCACAACAATTCTAAAACAAAATAAATATTTTCAAATGCTTTACCTGAACTGTCGCTGTTCACGACTTCACTGCAGTCTTCCAAATCCTTTTCTTCAGCTAAAATAAAAATATCAGATTTATGATAAAATAAAAACAAAAATTACAAACAAGTAACAACTCAATTACTAGGCAATTAAAATAATCACGAAGAATTATTTAAGATGTTTAAATGGATTTTATACAGACAGTTAATAATTTTACGCTTCTTTGGGATTCAGGCTTTGATGCTGTCGGCTAAAACGTTTTCTTACTATTATTCAAAATTATGACTTTGGTACTAATTATCTGCGTAACTAGAGTAATCAGTACTTGAGTTTTTTTCAAGATAAGTCCTTCAGAAATTATTTTTATTAAGGTGATCGCACATATATTCGCACGTTATATAAATTTACGAGTTTACGATAAATTTACGAATTTACGAGAGTTCGACGCGTACGAAGCTGACAAATGTGCGATCAGCTTTAATACACATAGTTACCAGACGTATCAGCCTTGCTCTTGGTGTTGGGGCTGGACCATTTCTCTAGCGCGTCTCGCAGCATCTTCTCTCCGGTTATAATGCTGTCGTATACCGCCCACAGGTTACGTATGGCCGCTAAAAACATATTGTATGGATTATGCGTACAGGCCGTACCAAACTTTAACATTATACCATCGAGGAAATTGTTTCCTAGGCAGTTGACGGACCTACGTCATGTGGTCGGCTTATGTCAATTCAATGTTAGCTGTGATCGGTCGGCTGGGTTTGATGTAACGCGACCAAAATACTTAGGTCCGCCATCTGCATAGGAATCAACTTCTCTGATAGTACAAAATAACACTAACGTACAACTATATTTTGTATCATCAGAGAAATTGATTCTTGGGATTTTGTCGCTTAACGTAGACTCTCGTCGAATCTTGCGTATACCTGGGGGTCCACCTGCAGGCTTAGCATAACAACAGTAGAAACAGGAAAGAATCGACATACGTACAGATTTTAGCATTGACATAAACTGTTTTAGTGATAAAATGGCGGATTTCCTTTGTCAATCTGTCACTTTGTCTTTTCTTTCGTAGAAAGAAACCGCTTCTATGATGACCGTGCTACCGGCTACGCCAGCTGGAGGTCCACCTAATTTGGGAATTACTGAAAACGCCTGCGAGCGGTTTAAACGCACGGGTCTTAACCGCGCGATCCGCTAACTAGCCTATAACCAGTCCAAATTACTTGGATTATTTACCAGCGGGCGAGCGCGGCGCGGGCGGCGCGGTGAGCGCCAGATGTATGGTGTCGGCGTGCTGCCGGAACGCCGCGTACTCGCGCTCGCGTTCGCCGTCCGCCTCGCACACGCCGGTGAACGCCTCGTGACCTTAACAAAATTGATAAATAAAAAAAAATGGAAAATCGGTTTACAAACGAGTAACGACAAAGTTACCTTTGAACATGTAAAAAAACCCCGATTATGTTCGGGTTTGAAAAAACAAGGAGGAGGTTCTCTTCCTTATTTGGATGTCGGTAAAAAAAGATATTTGCCGTATTAAAATATATTTTATATTTACATAGCGTAAAAAGTAAAGCTAAAAAAATGACAAAAAACAAAGCAACGAAAATGCTAAACGCAGCTAGCGGGCTTCGGGGCGGGATGGGCATGAAGCACGACCGCGAAGTATGTCGTACAACGTACGACATACTTCGCGATCGTGCCATGAACGCAATGATTGCGTATCCGCCACGTTTCTCTGACGTTTTCAATGTGCAACCGTTGTGTGTTCGCGACGTATTCGCTACCCGCCCGCTCCGCCCTAAATTCTCTCGCCAACCGCTACTGTAACAATTTACTATTATATGTGGATAAATGCGTGGAGGCCAATGGAAGATCTTCCGACCGAGCGAGGTGTTATGCTCGGTCAGGCCGAAGCCCACGTTACACATTTCAACTGTCGTATATATACCGACGCGCTCAGAAAACTTCGATAGCGCGATGCAGGAATGTTAGGCGAATTGTGGGTACCGCCATAGCATGTTTACACACGGCGCCGCAGCGGCAGCGTTTTTCGCCGGCGCGATCATGGGTCTCTTATGTTTGTTGAAAACTGCGGCACCGCTCGCCGCCACCGCCGCGGCAGCGGCGGCGCCGCGTGAAAAGGACCCATAGAAATACAAGGTTGAGTATGCAGCGGCGCCGCCGCGGTGGCGGTGCCGCTGCCGCTGCGGCGCATGTGTAAACACGCTTAGTAATTTGGTAAAAAAACTTATTTTATTTTCGTCGCGCATTATTATTTAAATAGGTTCATATATAATAATAATGCATTTTATTATTTTGCATTATTATTAAATACTCAAGAACCTCACCTTTAAGCATAAGTTCGTTAAGGTGCGCTATGAGCGCGTCTCGCATCTGCTTCGTATCGTAGTTCGTGCGGATCTCGTCAGGAGGCAGCACTATGTCATAGGTAGTTATCTTCTCGTATCTGTAAACGATGTATTTATTCAAACCTTCACTATTAAAAATATTTCAATAATGGATACGCTATACAATGACTTAATCTTGTTTAAAACAGTGGAAAGTCGCTGAAAGTGAAGCGTGAAGTGAGTTTACGACTTGCATGCGAACGCTTGCGCACAAGCCCGCACAGACCATTGACGTCACGACGTGTACGCTCCTGAACGTGTGTACGACGTACGTGTACCACAGAGCTGTGACGTCATAGCGTATACCTGAATCGCGCCGTGGTGAGTCTGGAGCGGAAGGCGTGCGTGTGAGTGTTGAGCGGGTGCGGGCAGTGGCGGCGGTAGCGCGGCGCGGCAAGGCGTGCGCGCACGTAACCACATAACGATAATGCGAGCGCGCGCCGTGATACTGTCACCGCGGGCCCCGAGTTCTTGCATACTTCGCACATCGACCAGAAACGCACCTGCGACATGTAACATTCATTAGACTTCACAATTATAACAAAATACGGTCATGTGTCTGATATAACGGCTGTAAACAGCAAGATAGTTTTGTACAGTTTTTAGGTTGAGCTATCGTGCATTTTCGCACACACGTACAATTTGTACGTGTGTGCGAAATACGAATACTTAATATAGAAAACATTTTACATACCACCGGTCTAAGTACGTATTTACAAAAAAATAAAAAAAATGGCCACTGATACATTTTTTTGAACGAAAGCAACAATTGAATAACAAAAGGTTATAATGATTACCTGTCTAGCCTGCTGTTCGTCCAGTTTATCGTCGTCGACGTTGCTGTGTCCGACCGTGTTGCACATGATCGTTACGCACACGTCTTCGTGTACAAACCTACAATTACAAAAATAATAGATAAATAATATTACTAACACTTATAGTAGTTTACTGCTAGGACTTTTTGGACGCATCTAGAATTTTTGTTATAATTTCTAATATTCTATAGATATAGTTCGTACCTGCGCACATGTTGGTTCATCGGCACGTGACACGTAGGTGACGGGCAGCGGTGGTCGCCATTGAAGCAGTACTTCTCGAGAAACGCACCGAGAGATATGTCGTGTTTGCCATACATCACCATTGTGACGACCCTGAAATGTGACGTCACTCATTAGTAACAAGTACTATAGGTCTACCAGGATCTGATGGCAAATTTTGACTGCAGATTTTCAATAAATATCCTTAATTATCGGAATGGATAAATTTTTATATTTGCACGTTTCACACACATAATCAACCGCTATAAGGAAAAAAGCATCAAAATATTTTATTCCAATCACCCCGGTATTGCTAGAGTCAATTTCTTTTCTCACTTTTTGCCATCAGATCCTGGTAGACCTATACAAGTATTATTACATTAAAATATATTTTTCTACTCTATTCCGATTTAATTTGACAAGTAATATAACTCTATATACGCAGATGATACCAATTTAAATGTTATTTACCGAGTGGTTGAGAAAAGAAATTTACAGAGAAACAACAGCACATTCGAGTCGAGTTTTTTCTTTATACAGATCAAAATAATCGCAATGGACTGTAAAAGAAATAAAAACACTTTTTATTACCTTCATCGTATTGTACTCACGCTTAACATAATATAGTTATTTGTGTCATAAATCATGAACTTATACTTGTACGTAATTGCGGGCACACGTGCGTAGGATGTGCGTACTATACGTACCACGGGTTGACACAGAAGTCAGGTACATTCGGTGACTTGCTGCAGTAGCTGTATATCAGTAGACTGAGTTGCTGATGACTCTCCGGCGAAAGAGGGTCGGGAATTTCCGATACCGTCTGTTTTTTCTCCTCTTCATTGTCTACGGGCTTGACTATGCACGCGGTGTACTTTGGACATTCCGCTAGAAGGAAAATGTAATTTTATTAAAAGGTTTTATTTTTATTAGAGCTTTGAAATTTACCACGCGGTTATTGGCCAACGCTAAGCTTTTAATATCTCCCTAGCTAACTAGCTCACATACTAAGATTTAAATCTCTTTCTAAACATATCGCAAGTTATTTTTAATAACTTACGTTTATGTCCATTCAAAACTCGTCCGCCATTCGCTCGGAAGCTCGCCAGCGCTGCTTTAAACTCGGGGTCGTCCGCCGAAGTGGTGATGGGTTTCGTGATGAATTCGTGTGTTTTCTAAATATGTACATAACGATAAATTATTTCATATTTGGGGCTAAGAGAAGAGCGAGTTTAAGCATGACTATCGCAAAATAAATGATATATTTCATGGCGTACTAACTAATATTAAAAACTATTTTTATGTGCGCGGCAATGTCCAATATTAATCCTATACCGTCAATAATATTGCACAATTCGCAATATTGGGCAATAAAATTGATCGTCTATAATGGACCGCCTAACATCATAAGTAAAATTTTAGAAACGTGCGCTTATTCGTTACTTATACAATAACTTATCATAGTTAGTACGTGTGTGGGCTGCGGCTCGAGCGGCGCGCGGTGTGGACGGGGCGTGTGCGGCGCGGGGGGCGGGGGCCGACGCAGCGGCCGGGTCGGCGCCGGCACCACGATGTTCGGCGACATGGACAACACTACGTCGTCTGTGCACCATCTAGGAGTTTTTTATTTCATTACATTTGTTGCAAAAAACTGTTACACAGTATGGGCAGCAAAGAGTTATTATTAACTTGTTTTTTTTTAATAATCATAACACTTGAAAAAATATGCCACAACGGGGCTAAAATGGTCGCTTTGGAGAACCTGTTGATGACATAATATAATTTAATTTATTCTATTAAATATTTAATTTATTTTATTTTTAACCGACTTCTTAGTATTTCTTGTTATAGTGGCAACAGATGTGAAAATTTCAGAAATCTAGCTATAGCGGTTCTTGAGATACAGCCTGGAGACAGACAGACGGATAGACAGACATCGAAGTCTAGGCTCCCGTTTTTACCCTTTAGGTACGGAACCCTAATACAATGGCATGTAATTGTAACATATAGAAATCTTGTAATATAAGTTTAAAACATTTCAGTCGTAAATCGTATTGTTTAGTGGTAGAATCTCTTAGAAAGGAAAAAATACTCCTGACCCAAAAATCTTTATAAAACGCACCTTTCATTTTGCGTATCAGCTTGTAACTTAGCCTCCTCTTTTGGAAGAAACACTTCATCATCCAACGACATAGTAGATCGTAGTGGATCACTGAAGTCTCTAATCGGAACTCCGCAACTAAGATTCTTATCGCTTTCAGTTTTCCTCGCCTTCACTTTATTTCCGTCTCTTTCGTTCTTACTTTCGAATACATTATCGCTGTCTCTTTCTTCGCCATTAATGGAACTAGTGTCTATACTTTTAATTGATTTGTTTTCACTGAGTTTGTCCTCGTCCTCGTCTTTAGCTCGATCAAATATGTCGTCTCCACAGTCATCTAAATTGGATATATTGCTTGATGTGTCTTCTTGTCTAGGAGCGTCTATTACGTTTTCTGCGTCATCAGCTACAAAGCTATCTGGTTCAGGCAATCTAGCTTCTATGTCAGCTAGGAATGCCTTCTCTAGTTTCCAGTTGTAGCAGGCTAGGACCATGAAACGAACTAGGCGTTTGACTTTCGCTAACTCCTGTAGGGACCCGCCTCGAAGGAGTATACAGCAGCCTAGATTCGGTTCCGCACAACCCTCGAAAACCATTAACGTTTTTGAAGGATCTGCAATAGGTATTTGCTTTTTAAATCATAAATTAACTCTTATTATTTCTCTAACTAAAATAAAATATAGCGATATCTCAGTATCTGGGGTAAGAGTAAAATAGTAAAACTATCGTGTTGTCAGTATTAAGATATAGGTAAGTATATAACGTTAGACATCTCCGCAGAGTTGATTTCTCCTTCTCTTCCTACTTAATACGTTAGAGTGAGATAGCACTTACATGTAGTGACGTAGAACTTCTCGGCGGAGCCGAGGCGCGGCGCCGCTATGCGTGCGTCCACCGAGCTAACGGTATCTGCGCGTACGCAGCGGCCAACGCGAGCGAGCGCGTCGCCGCCTACACGCACGGCCAAAGCCACGCCGCTCGCTAACAGGCATTCCTGGTAATAATAATTTATTAATAATGCTAGTAAATAAAATCTACCTGACTTATTAGTAGATTTAGGGCCTGATTCACTACTTTCTGATAAAGTGCCGAATATGCTATTCACAACTTTTTTGACAGATTCTCCATACTTGATCTGTCAAATTAAGTGGTGAATAGCCTATTCGGCACTTATCAGGAAGTGGTGAAACAGGCCCTTAATCATTTATTGTTGAACTATTTTTATTTCAACAATAATTGATCAAACGAGAATTAGACTTTTGTCACAATTACCGTCATGTGAACCATTATAGTCAACTTGTCTATCTATATCTATACTTATTATAAAACAAAGTCGCTTTTTTTCCCTCGTGTCCCTTTGTTCCCTTTAATCTTTAAAACTACGCAACGGATTTTGATGATTCTTTCAGTGTTAGATAACCCATTTATCGAGGAAGGCTATAGGCTATATTTTATCACGCTAAGCCTAATAGGAGCGAAGAAATAGAGGAAAATGTGGAAAAAACGGGGAAAATTATTTGAAAGGGCTAACTTGAACGCGCTAATCTCAGGAACTACTGGTCCGATTTGAAAAATCATTTCAGTGTTAGATAGCCGGGTCATTTTCATTTACACATGTAAAAGTGTGATAGCATGATAATTTTTTTTCGTTATAATTGGAATGTCAAAAAATATTATTGTAAGATGGTATTCGACTAAATTTACCCCAGCAAGCATGTTTTACATTATTATTTAATCAGCACAACATTTTTTTAAGGTTTATGTAACCAAATGTCACGCAACGTGGTGTGTGCGAAACCCAGATTTACGCATTTTCGACCCTGTATCTTTGTAACATACAGTTTACGGGAACTTTTATTACTTTTCCCATCTTCTTAGATACTTACTTTTGTCTAAAAAAAGTATCATATCAATTTCAAAACAAATATTTTTTGTATGATGGACTTGCAAATTTTGTGATTGACTTTGGGGGTCACAAACATGGCCGTTTTTGTTTTCCCCATAACTTTAGTACATTTTAATTTTTTTCTATTAGCAGCACTTCTCTGAACATCACTTGACTGCTATTTATAATCGGCCTTTTTCGTTGGAGCTAACGTTTTTGCATGAAGCTAAGATTATTTAATTTCTGTGTCTGCTTCAACTTTGTAAAGCATAACGCGTCAACGACGTGTTTATAATCATGAAGTGATGGTGTACGATATCAATCTCGATTTTTAATATAAAGTTTGGTATAGTAATCAATATGCCTCTTTATAGATATCAACAGTTATAGATGTATTTTAGGTAATGTTTTGCCAGACGTGTTCAAATAATGTCACAGACGTAGTGTTCCTAAACGTGGCTCGGTCTGTGTGTCTCCAGGCTTTACCTCAAGAACTGCTGTAGCTAGACTTCTGAAATTTTTACAGATTATGTATTTCTGTTGCCGCTATAACTACAAATACTAAAAACAAAATAAAATTATTATTAAATAGGGGCTCCAATACAACAAACGTGATTTTTTTGGCCTTTTTTGTTCAATATCAAAAATGGCAACAAGTAGGCACATAAAATTTTCACAAAGTCCTTAATTATATGTGCACTTTATTAATTAATAATATTATTAAAATAAAATAAGATATTAAGGGGGCTCTCATACAAAAACACAATTTTTGGCTTATTTTCGCTCTATTATGGTACGGAACCCTTTGTGCGCGAGACCGACTCGTACTTGACCGATTTTTTAAATAAAAGTTTAATGATCAGACATTTGTTTAATTTTATCTACATTCACTACAGTAGTTTCATAGAAAATGTCACAAACATGGATGTAATTATCCCAGACGTGGGTACTACATTTTTTTAAATTAGGTTTTCTAGCAAAGTATGCACTTCTAAGCTTGACCACTCATACTTAAATACTTCAAATTAACCCCTTAACATATTTTAAGAATAAAACATATAAAATCTAAAATCAGTCATTTTAACACTTAAAATGAAAATGACCCAGCCCATTTATTGAGGAAGGCTATAGGGTATATTTTATCTCACGAACAACTGGAGCAATTTTTATGTTATTTGGCACAGGTATGAAGTAGACCACGTGAAGGATCATAGGCTATCGATTTTAATCATTTTTTCAGTGGCTATATATTTTATACCCGTGCGACGCCGGGGCGCGTCGCTAGTTTCAAATATAACAAACTATAATTTAATCATCAAGGCTTAGGTTGCGTTCACGGATTGTAGTAAGCCATTCAATAGGTACGTCGATGCGACATGTTTGTCTGATGACGTCATTCTATTAAAAAAAAATTTAAATAAGCGGGCAAACGAGCGAACGGGTCACCCGACGGAAAGCAACTACCGTCGCCCATGGACACTGTAACATTAGAAGAACTGTAGGTACGTTGCCGGTCTTTTAAGCTACGCTCTCTTCTTGAAGGTCGTTTTAGTCCGGAAATACTGCTGTAACTCTACCATGCACTGACCTCCATTATACAAGTACGCTGGACTTATGATACCCAACTGTTTTTTGTGCCTATATGAAGCGGAATCAGCGCCCTCAATCCGGGGGAAGAGAACTAAATCTGACGTAATTTGCAAATGGTCGCTTAATCGCTATTGGTTGTAGAAACTAGTATTAGTTCCAAGTACTCCCACTACTGCTATCAGCGCCAATATGGCAACTTTCAAACGTCATTTTTACGTCAGATTTAGTTCTCTTCCCCCGCATTGGGGGTGCTGATTTCGCTTCAAATATGCACAAAAAATACCTGTCATTTAAAAAGGGTATCATAAGTCCAACGTACAGGTCAGTTAACAAGAGCTGGCACGATCAACACATTTAAACATTACGCTTGTGTAGTGTCTGAATAAGCGCGTGGCGTGACGTCGTACTGCATACGCATCATAAAAAGTCTGCCCGTCTCTCTCGCGCGCGGTCTATCTTATGAGCGTGAAGGGGAGAGTTATTGTTTTTCTTATGCTACTGTTTATAAATACAGCGTGATGTTACAAGTCGGTAACGTGTGATCGGCGAGCGGCCAGCGTTCGCAACCGTACGATAATTATCGTACACATACGATAATTTTGTGCGTACGTACGATGTACGATAGCATATTATTATCGTACGCAGATTATACGATAATTTTTATCATGATGCAAACATATTATATTTTTAAACATACTGTATAGTGAAATTGCATAAGTGACAGCACTGTGAACGTGCCAGCTTTAGATAACTGATCTATACTTGTATAATGGAGGTCAGTGCTACCATGAGTTTAAAGCTATAGTTTTTACCGATACTCAATACCGACTACGTACATTTTTAGTATGGCAAATTTTACAGCACCTCCAGCGGTCACTTGCAGAACTAAAATCGCCATACTAAAATTTAGGTAGTCGGTATTGAGTATCGATAAATACTATAGCTTTAAACTCATGGTAGAGCTGCTGGTGACAGTTCATTCCAAAGGTCTACAGTGGGCGGCATAAAGTTACGTGACATTTGTCTGACGTGTTTCTATTTACCTGTACGGCGCCGGCAACGCTCCCCCGCACTAGCACGACGCGCGGCCGCAGCGCAGATATTCGCGCCGCGCACCGCATTAAATACTCTTGTTCCTGGGGAAACAAATTATTATCAGTTTCCGATTTGAATTCTTCTGCTGGCTTCTCACGGCGCGTAATATCACGAGCCGCGCCGCGCCAAGCCGATTTGTACCAGCGAGCACGAGTCAGCATGCGAGTCCGCGCTACCCGTTCTCACGGCACGTAATATCACGAACCGCTCGAGCAGCGCCGAGCCGCGACTTTAAAGTTACCGAATTCAATTGGATCGGACGCGCCGATCACAGCAAAAATTACGGTAAGTGCCATTTTTTGTGTTTGTGGAGTATGACGTGTGTAGGTGATTACAGTACCCGGCAATAAATATTGCACATCGACCTTTGGAAAGTGACAGTCGGCTAATTTCGGTTTTGTAGAGCGTTATCTCTTACGCACGAAATACAAAAAGTCCGGTATATATTAGGAGCTGTTAAAACAATTAAGGTTTGTTTCTTTTGACAATTTTATTATTCTTTGTATAAAATACACCAAATTTTCTATAAGTTATGGCTTTATATTCGGGTAAAATAAAATAAAAAAGGGTGTTCAAATTATGTTTACGTATTTAAAATTCTTTTGGAAAATTACAGCTGTAGCAAATTTAGGGGTGTTAACAACTCTACATATATATTTTGAACTGGACGCGACTGCACTCTATTGAATTTGAACAACGACTGACATAATGTCAAATAGGTGTGTGCTACAAAGATAACACTCTATGAAACCGAAATTAGCCGAATGTCTCTTTCCAAAGGTCGATGTGCAATATTTATTGCCGGGTATTATATTTATTTATGATGATGATTTTATTTGATTATGATGATACCTGCATTAGTAACGGCTCCAACGAAGTCAGTTTGCCCTCCACTCTCTGATACGCGATAGAACAGTCCAGAAGAAGAATAGTGGGATTCGATATCTGCTTCGGCATTCCTCTACATAAAACAACTTATGTTATGCTATTAGACTATTGCATTTACAATAAAATCTAATTAATTCTTTTACAGCATGAAAAAAGCAATTTCATTTGGACCTATTTATGCATACCGGACTCAACTCACGCGATGACAGTTCTGAGAAAAAGCCGTTTTTATTAAAATTGTGTATTCTTTAAAACTGATTGTTATTTTAAGTAAAGTTAATTTACAATAGTATATTTGGTAATTTATTCTATGCGTACAAACATAAATATGTTAAAAATTACTACTATTGCCAACAAAAATTAAACAAAAACAGGAGGGCTCCTTTTAGGAAAACTATATTAGTGTGAGATACATATAATCCAAAGCGAACCATCTTTTTAGATTTATTACACAAGTCAACAGGATTTTCGTGCATGAGATCTGTGCACCCGATTTGGATGTCTAACATCTAATTAGTAATAGAAACAACTATTTTAACTTATAAAATTTGCTTTTAAATAAACTGAGGCCTCATGAACTTTCAAATTTTGAAGAAAACCGGCATTTTTTTCTTTCGGTTATGTAGTAATAGAATTAAATATATATTCATTATTTTTTAGTTTATATTGTTGCTTATATTCCCAAAAAAAAGATTGAAATGAAAAAAAGATATAATTTAGATTTAAAACTTAATATTTTTTTGTATCTAGGTGAGCATATCCTAAATATATCTTGTTGTATGCTTCGGCAGTAAGTACCTACCTGATATAATGTGGCGCTCCTACTTTTTTCTGGTTTTTACAAGGATGTTTAAAACTAGATGATGCCTGCAACTCCGTTTCGCCAAAACTCGTTTATCGTGCGGAAACCGTACATTTTCCGGGATGAATTGTCCTTTCCCGGTACTCAAAGTATCTGCATACCAAATTTCAGCAAAATCGGTTCAGTGGTTTGGGCGTGAAGAGATATCAAACAGACAGACAGATAGACAGACAGACAGACAGACACACTTTCGCATTAGTAGTGATGGTTTCAAGCAACGTTGCAAAAATCTTAATGTAAAAAATAATAATAATAATACAAAAAATAATAGTAATGGAGTATCTTACATTGCCATTTTACAAAATAATGAGCCATTATCGGACCTTTATTGTCCATTAAATGCAAAGAATGTGTAATGTAAAATTTGTCCATTACATTACTGTAATAGACAAATTTTACATTACTCATTTAAAAGTATTGTAAGTATATAGTAGAAGAATCGTCCTTGAAGTTTTGATGTCTCCGATTTAGTCCAGATTCGGGGAGGGGGTAGCCGAGGTATTGCCTTTGAGGTTGGAAGAAACCCCGTTCCTCTAGGCCTATTGGGAGCGGAGTTATGGCTACTTTTGTAAGACATTTGACAGTTGCCGAGCTGTCAATGTCAAAGTTTGAATGCTTGTAACTCGGCAACTATTTGTCCTGGATATGGGGTTCTTCGGCTTGTTCTTCCTGGATTTTTCTCCTCTATTCGGTCCTGGCCTCAGAATTGAGACAAAATTTGATGTCTCCGATTTAGTTCAAATTCAGGGAGCGGGTAGCCGAGATGTTGCCTTTGATGTTAGAAGAAACCCCGTTCCTCTAGGCCTGTTGGGAGCGGAGTTATGGCCGCTGTTGTTCGACGTTTGACAGTTGCCGAGCTGTCAATGTCAAACTTTGAGTGCTTATAACTCGGCAACTGTTTGTCCTCGATATGGGGTTCTTCGGCTTGTTCTTCCTGGATTTTTCCCCTCTATACGATCGTGTCGTAACGGTCGTGTGTGCGCAATACACACGACCACTCTGGTTTCAATGAAACCAGACCAGTTACGCAGGAGTAATTTTATAGTGCCCAAGTGTGTGCGCAATACACAAGAGCACTTTGGTTTCAATAAAACCAGGCCAGTTAAGCAGGAGTAATTTTATAGTGCCCAAGTGTGTGCGCAATACACAAGAGCACTATTCTTTACTCTCGTAACCCAACGAAGCGGAAGACCGACATGACTGGTGAGAGATCAGGTGCACGACCGACTTTTTACACGGGCACACACTTGGGCACTATAAAACTTTTTACTACTTATCAATTTTGCTCTATAATGGTACGGAACCCTTCGTGCGCGAGTTCAACTCACACTTGACCGATTTCTTTTTAAATGTACCTAAGTAAACAAAATATATTTTTTTGGTTTTGTGTTTTTCTTTAGGCACGGTATGAAAATAATAATTTCTAAGTGTTAGCCACTGATATTGAATATAATTGCAAAAAACATGCAAATAACGATTCTTATTCTTCGTATTAGCACTTTTCTTACTGGGCCTAAAGAGAAAAAAAGAAAGCAATAAAATAACGTCTTAGCCACTGATTTTGAATATAAATATTACATAGGGTGAACATGACTAGTGATTGGACAGTAGTCAGTACTAGTCATTGGACACAGCACAAAAACACTATAATATTTATTAAGGTTGCTTTAATAGCTACCTGTTTATCTTTAAAATCAGGCGTTTTATTACTTTAAAAATGCAGTTTTTAAAGCAAACTTTATAAATAATATTGCGTTTTTGTGTTTTGTCCAATAACTGGTACTATCTAATCACTAGTCTTCGTCGTTTTACCCTATCAAAAAATGGGATATGTCTATTTTGTGTCGGGCCTGTGTCACAATGACCCGTGAGTCTTTGTAAAATATTAAGAATTAAGCCTTTTTTAATATGCAAACAAGTCGCATGATTCCACTTGACTAATTAAAAAAAATCGAGAGACCAATATGTAATTTGGATCTATATAAAAAAAACAATACTCATTAATTTGTTACTTGGTAACTTTGTTGTAAAAATGTTTTGTTCTGAAAAAATTGTTAGATTAGTACGATCTTCATAGGGTCGATAAAAGGGCCATTTTGGAATACTTCTGCATTATTAACTCAATTTTGGCAATGGTGTGGATTGGACTCAATTTGCATAAATAGGGTCATTTATAATATTGTGTTGTTGGCTTTTTTTACACTTTCCATATTGTCATTGTCTTTTCACGTCGGGTCCGAATACGGATATCGTAATGCGTAAATAGTGATTGACGAATGGCGACGCAATCACCATTTTGCGTCAAAATTCCTTCGAGTTTCTTTTTTATTTCAATTAAAGACTTAAAAATTAACCTATGCGTGACGTTTTTCGTGATGACGACGCCATGTATGACCCGACTGTCGCTCATCTCACCGCCCGGCACCTTCTTGATCTGTACGAACTTGCGCACGTCCATGTCACCGCTCATCATGTCTGTAAAAAAATATAATGTCACTTTGACAGCTGTCACCTCTTTTACTTTGCTTTCAATTGATAGGTACTACTCGACCAAGCCAACTAGACGACTGTCAAATCATGCTCTTTCGCACTTATGCATTGCTAGCGACGTGCGTAAGTGCGAGAGAGCAAGCTTTGACATTCGTCTAGTTGGCTTGGTCGAGTAGTATTTACTGTTTGTTCTGTCGTAGCTTGAACTACTCATGCGATTTCAGAATTAATGACCTCAAGGGAAGCGCAGTTTATTTTATCAAAAGACTTTAAATAATAAAAAGCCTTTTTTTCTTTTTCGAGCGACTTGTCTGTTGTATAAGACATAAACGCAAGTGATTTACAATTTCCGTTTGACTCGGATTCGGATACTTAACCGTGCGGTCATTGATCAATCCTAAGAGCAGCGATCGTTTATTGGATGTCGCGCGGTGGTTTCCGAATCTGTGTCGAATTGCGTATGGTGAATCAAGTTTAAAGTTGACAACAAAATGTACAGTTGAAGCTCATTTCACCTATATCAACGAGGTGCGCGGCGCGTGCGCACAGCGGGTACAGTACAGGCAGCCAGGCGGGGGCGAGGCCCGTGCGTGCCGCCCACTGCCGCATCAACAGCGCCAGGTGCTCCGCCCCAGACTGTTCGATCCCGCGGCAGAGCGCCCGCCCCGTTTCTGAAACATAGTGAAACAATTACATTTAAAATATATAGTAAAAAAGTATATTTTATGAATTTTAAAATTTTCATCCCTACAATTAGCGTACGTTCCGAAAGTGGCCAGTGCTCAGGACGTCATGTCTTTTTTTTTTAACGGGTATTTGCCCACCACACATTCCCACCACTGTATTTCCTGTGTCGCCAGGATCGACAGCGGTATCCAACCACGAAAACCCTTTGATATGATCTCAGGGAAGCCCGAGGGACATGCTAAAACTGTCTTGGGACCCGCAACGAAATTAATCAGAAGAAAATAGGAGGAGTAGGAAGATTCCAATATCCCTCCCCATAAAAGCGGGAGACAGCACAAAGTTGCAATGACCGAAAGACAAAGAACAGGGGGAGCACGACGGAAAAAAGGTTAATAATTGTGACTCCTAAGCTAAAGTTAAGTTAATATTGGAGTTTATTGTGTTTGACTGTTGCCAATAATAATTGTGACAAAAACGCTTGAAGGCACGGAAGTTCCTAGCGCTGTCCACGAGATCACCGTAGTATGCGACTCGAGATGTACAGAATAGGTTGTTTAGCATTGTAGTTCTTTCCTCATGCCAGAGACAGCACTCCCAGAGAACTCGCACATGAGTGATGCTACTTGTTTAAATCCGTAAAGTTTTGCCTTAAAATTTCCATGACCGGTAAGGAATTGAGAAACGCAGTGATCAATATCCATCCAATGTTTGGATAGCCGTTCACGAATATCAGGGAAAAAATTATAAAGATGTCGCCCTTTGGTGGAATAGTCCCATCGCGACTGCCATTCGGAATTCATTATTTCTATTTTAATTTTATCGCGAGCGCTTAAAAAGAACGGGTTTTCAATGTATTTGTTATGATTTTTGTTGTCGCACGACGCTGAATCTCAAGGTCAACGGGTAAAACTCCGGCTAACACAGGCAAGGCTTCGGTGCTTGTGGTCCTGTAAGCTTTGCATAAGAATATAAGAGCAAGACGTTGGCTTTGTAGCAACTTGCGACGAGCCGAGTCATGTCTTGTGTGCCATTATATTGTAATTTGTAATGGCGAGACAAGTGTGAGGTAGCAATAGTATAAGACCTAACATTTACAATAATGACATCGCCAACAATGTCATTATTATAACTCAATGCACTTGCCAGTATATTTCAGAACGAATGTACAGTATGATGTCTTAGTTCTTACTGGCTTGTATTTTTGAACTTACCTAAAATTATACTTTACGATGTAGACATTGACAGGGTTCGTATAAAACAGTTAATTCTAGTTTTGGCTACTGGTCAAAATATCCATAAAAGACTCTCAATTAATCAATAAACTTATCATAACTTTGGAATACAAACTGCAAACAAGGGAGCTTACCGTAACTTTGTTCTAAGACGGGCTGGTCGTCACACGACTGAGGTGTTTTGAGTTCCGAACTGCTGTCCACTTTAACAAACAATTATTTAAAATTTTATATAATATAAAATGTTTTCTTTATAATGCTTACATAATTTCTCTCAGCAAGTACTTAGGCTGCTTAAGAGTCCGTATACGAAATTTGCCGATTTCGCTGATTTAACAGACATGATTTAACAGTTAAAATACGGTATTTTTATAAGTTTTAATGCACAACATGTAACATCATTTCAATTATAATCTAATGTTGGAGCTAGTTTTTTTAAAGTATTTTTAAATAATCCAACTCAAACCCGCGACAGTTTTGTGATTTTTGCTGTAAAAGGTTTAGAATATCACCTGTTTATGGATTGTATTGACTATTGACGTCTTAACGGTATGAAAAAAATACAATGTACTGTTGAGAAAGTCGTCTATACAATGTTGGAATTACTTTTTACCACTTTAATATGAAATAGTTGAGTAAAAAAATATGTAACTCGGCAAAATTTTAGAGAAAATGGGCAAAGAATTGCTGTTAATTCATAAAAAGAAAACGACAGAAATAACCTATAGATAAAATTCTATCCAATTCGAGAAAAAAGAAAAAAAAACAAATTGTGCCAAAAAACACGATTCAAAACAACCTAAATCTCACATTATATTACTCGCCGCAAGGCTCGAGTCGGCCGTCCGCGCTTAAATATATTTTCAAATCTAATACCTAATTAATTTATATTTTTTTAAATCTAATAGGGGGAAAAACCAAATAATATTTCTGTAGCGAACCTTTGCAATTTCATATTCATCGGCAAAATTTCGTATACGGACTCTTAAAGGTGAGACCGCACTAAGCGATACTCAGGGTCAATTCAGACCGCAACGCGACGCGTGGATAGAGATCAACTACGATAATGGAAGGAACAGACGCCCCGATTTGGTCGGGCCGATTTGGTCGGCCCCGACCAAATCGGGGCGTCTGTTCCTACTATAATATGGCGCGCCCCTCCAAATGACTGTTTCAATGTGTGTAGTCACATCCTTATGAAAGAGTTTGTATGTAGTAAGTATTCAACCAATCACAGTACACGTAATATTTCTGTTAATGTCACTTATTACCAAGATTTGTTAGTCAACTAATCATAAGTAGCCTACCGCGCAAGACAATGCACTTCAAACGTTTTGACAACGCACATCAAACGTTTTGAATTTTGGAGGGGCGCGCCATGTTATCGTAGTTGATCTCTACATTTATAAAGCACTGAATCGACAGATTTCAATTGCATGAGACGCCTTGCGAATCTGTCAAATCCATACAAATTTAGAAATGCATCTACGCGTCGCATTGCGGTCTGAATTGACCTTAAGCTGCAGCGAAGTGACTTGTTACTAAAAAAACATTACAATCTAAAAAAAAAATTTGAGTGTTTTTTGAGAGTTTGAATATCCATACTAATATTATAAATGCGAAAATGTGTCTGTCTGTCTGTAACCTCTTCACAACCAAACCGCTGAACCGATTTTGCTGAAATTTGGCATGGAGATACTTTGAGTCACGGGAAAGGACATAGGATACTTTTTATCCCGGAAAAATGTACGATTCCGCCGCGATAAACGAGTTTTGGCGCATCGAAGTTGCGGGCGTCATCTAGTTATATTATAATACCTCGTTTGGTGGCTTTGGTGAGTCTGGCGCAGCTGGTGCCCAAGTTGAGATCGAGACAGTACGACGACACGCTTCGACCACTCGACACTATGCCGCTCTCTTCCGCTAAATAAAAAAAATAGTTATTAGGTGTTAGGATTTGACCGTGATAAGAGTGTTTTTATTAACTTGTCGGCTAAGTCTTAAAATAGATTGCGTTAGCACTTAGCATACATAATTTAACGTATAACTGACAAAATCATGATCGTTGTGCGACATTATGTTTCAGCGTCATGGAAATTGCGGTGCGTTACGTATGTAAACGCTCCATATTATTATGTTTATTCCTGATTATTATTTTCTATGAGGGTCATGTTGTGAGGTAAGTTAACTTAAGCAATATGTACAATATCGCTGTCTCTCTCTACCCACATGCCGTCCTTGTCTCGCTGGCGGGCGCGGGCGGGGGTGAGACGCGGGGGCGGTACAGCGCGTACTCGGCGAACTGCGGCGGATCCGTTATTCGCTCGAGCTGCCCTGCACGAAGCAGACGTTGACACACGTTCTCCGCTGCCGATCTATAATTTTTTTTTTAAATGCAGTGCACCAATTCTATTCATAAATGCAAATATCTGTAATTATATAGTAATTTAAGAGCCTGCTGCCAAAAATTTCAAAGCACGCTAGCCCCGCCTACACACCCCGCTATCCTCCAATCGTGATATAATAATTCCATGAATGGTGCTCCCGACTTCCCGAGCAATGTGCTTTATGCTGCAGCTTATAATAGTGAACAATATCGCGTAACAACAGTTCCCGCATTATAGCACAAAATAATAATAATAGCTCCCATACCGGTTTCGGTGACGGCGGCCGGTTTCATTGAAACCAGGCCAGCTACGCAGGAGTAATTTTATAGTGCCGGAGTGTGTGCGCAGTACACAAGAGCACTCTCTATTCCTTAATTCTCATAACCTAGTGGGATGGACGACCGACACGACCCACAACCGAGAGATCAGGCGCAGGACCGACTTTTTACATGCCCATCCGAAGCATGGATCATCTTACTTGTCAGACAATCAGGTGATCAGCCTGCATTGTCCTAACCAAACTTGGAAATATCATGTTTCCAACGCGGGAATCGAACCCACGACCTCCGAGTCAAGAGCCGCGCTCTATACCACTAGACGACGGAGGCGTTAATATAAAGCACAAAAGTAAAGGTCGTAAGTCCCAAAACTGATTACTTAAAAATTAAATACAATACTAATATTTCCTTTTGCCATCATGTATTGTATGTTTGTAGTAGCGCAAGTAATTTAATGATAGTAACTCAATAAGTGTAACAGATATTTGGCGAAAAGCCTAGAAATATTCATAATTTCGAAAAATATAACTATCGAGTCAAGATAAGTGAATCGTATTTTCCGTTTGGCAAATATCAGATAAATATACAATGATTAAATAAATCATAATTTTATTTAAGTCAATCGTCTTCCGGGATCGTAACACTTATTAGAAAACACAGCCTTAAATTACTCAACTAATTTACCCGCAGAACGTAAGATAGTATATATACATCGCGAATAAATGTACTTCTAGGAATTAGGAGCTCTTAAGTTACATAAATTTGTCTGTGACCTTCCCTTAGGTGCAGGGTGTGCGTGACACACGGGCGCCGCGGTCCTAGCCCCTAGGAGAGCCGAGCGCCACTCGCAAGGGAGCCCCACTCAGCGCTGGCACTTTAATGATCAGCACTTTAATGACCAACGTAAAAAGAACTCCAGTTTGCATACATTTTGTGTAGCATCTGGAGGAGCTCTTCTTTATATTTGTCGTATTACAGCAAAGCGCCACGAGCGACTCGGTTTTTACAATATAAATTATATAAACTTTATTTTTCAACGTGAAATGAGCCTTAAAACACATAATGAAGATTATATTTTTAGTCAAGATGGGCGCCATAATGAGAGCCGCGCGGCTTACGTCAGACTGGGTCCGCGCGTAAGCGCGCCGCGCGGTTTCGCCATTAAACCACAAGATCACAAGCAAATGTACTTAGCTCAGCTAAATAATTCTACACTGGAAAAATATTTACTTAAGCATATAATTACTTCGATTTGTACGACGTATTGTCCATGACCCACTGCAGAATGTCGCCGCCTCGCCAAACACCGTTGTACTTAACGAGTCGATATCTGTATCAGAGATAGAGAATATGCATTATTCATAGAAAATGAAATCTATTGCATTACCCTGGTAACAGTGACAACCTTAGTTGCGTAAGTGGCAACTGGCAACCCTAGTTCAATAGCCACGCCCCCTTTTTGCAGTAACAAAGGTGGGCGTGGCTATTATGCGACAAATATAACTAGGATTACAGTGCCGCGCTTCTACAGCTATAAATAATAAATCATATGAGAATTTAATGCTACAGTATGAAGCTGATATAAAACTTAAAAATCTATACATATAATAAGCGGGGGGGGGGGGGGGGGTTGTCATACATAATATAATAATGTTGTTGTATATTAATGAGAGGTTTTCTTATTTTTAATCTCCACCAGACGGCGCGACGATAGACACTTCTAGATTTTCTATTGGTTCCCCACCGATCTGAAATTATCTGCAGGTTGGCATCACGGATACATATTGGTTGTGTTGCTAAACAATATCAGTGTACTGTCAAGTGTGGCATAAATCAAAATATCTAAAACCTAAGCGATCATTCATCTGGAAAAACTGCTGGTGACAGTTCATTCCAGAGTTTTACAGTGCGCGGCAGAAAGTTACGCGAAAAACGCACTGTGGAAGACTGCCACTCATCAAGATGATGAGGATGGTATGTTTTTCGCGTTGGACGATGGCGAAAAGTTGCAGGTGGTATGATTCCGAACAATTCCTCGGAGCACTCCCCGTGATACAACCGATAGAGGATGCAGAGTGAAGCTACATCTCGGCGTAATTCCAAGGGGTCCAAGCTGTTTGAAACACTATGGCAGTCAACAATTCGAGCGGCCCTTCGTTGGATACGATCCAGAGGGAGCAGTTGGTATTTTGGCGCCCCTGCCCAGAGATGAGAACAATATTCCATATGAGGCCGAACCTGCGCCTTGTAGAGTTGTAGGCGTTGGTCCGGACTGAAGTACTGTCTCGCTCTGTTAAGAACACCAAGCTTCTTCGAGGCTAATTTGGCCTTACCCTCTAGATGATATCGGAACTGGACTTTGCTCGATATGTTGACGCCAAGTATCTCAATGCTAGGGGAGATGGTTAAAGATGTGCCCTCGAAACGAGGACATACGACCATTGGTGACTTTTTAGTGGTGAACGCGCAGACTTGTGTCTTGGCGGGGTTGAATTGGACCAAGTTACGTCTACCCCATTCAGAGACCTGTCCAATGAATTCTCCACCTTAGACACAAGTTCGTTTCGACTCTCAGTGACATTTTGCCGAGAAATATTGGGGGAGCCGGTATATACAGCATCACCTGTACTGTCATCCGCATAGCAATGAATGCCGCTGGTCTGCAACATGTCATTGATATGCAGTAAGAATAGAGTAGGCGATAGCACACAGCCCTGAGGGACACCAGCATCAACAGACTGAGTTTCCGAGCATTCGCCGTCAACTACGACCTTTATGCTTCTGTCTGCTAGGAAACCAGTGACCCACTTACATAAATTAAAATTTTTAGGACATTAAAATTTTTAGGACTAATGTTTGACCAACACTCTAACTGGAAAGCACATGTTGACTATATTTGTAGCAAACTTGACAAATTCGTCTATGCACTTCGACGCTTAGCAAAGACCGTGTCATTATCAGCAGCTCTCTGTGCATATCATGGATACGTGTCGTCAATCTTATCTTACGGTCTTATAATGTGGGGCAACTCTGTGGAGTTTGATTCAGTTTTCAAATTGCAAAAGAAGTGTATTAGGGCGATTTGTGATGTAGGGCCGCTTGAAAGTTGCAAACCCTTATTCCAAAAACTGAAATTACTTACGCTTCCTTATATGTACATTAGAGACATGTGCATCTTTGTCAAAAAGCATCCAAAATATTTTATGCAAAACAAGGATAACAATGTTGCAAAGAGATCACAACGTTATCCCAATAAATTAATCATGCCCAAATGTAGTAGCACAACGTTTCTTAAAAGTCCTTATTCTATGGCTATTAAAATCTATAATAACTTGCCAAAAGATTTAGAAAAACTGAGCTTAATTCCTTTTAAAAGAAAACTAAACGAATGGCTTATAAAGGGCCCCCGAGACGATCAAACGGTTTGACTCAAACACATAAATTTTGGTTTGACTCAAACCATTTTGATTGTTTACAAAGCTAGTTTGAACGGTTTGTCAAACATTTACGTGTTTGAAGCTCGTTTGATGAAATTTCATATTTTTGTTATGTTTGACGCGCCGTTTGATCGTGTTCCGATGCGTTTGAACAAACTTTATACCATTCTTTGGAGTAGGTACATTATTTTTAACCGACTAAAAAAGAGGAGGTTATCAATTCGATGCGTATGTATGTAATATTTCCAGAACTGCCCAGTTTTCGTATATAATGTTAGTCTATATCAGCATCTGAACAAATATGCAAAATTTCAAAAGTGTGTGTATGTTTTTATGTTTGTGTTCACATATCTCCGGAACTACAAGTCCGATTTAAATATTTTTTGTTGTACTATAGGTACATGTATTGTTTAACTTGGGAGACTTCTGCAAGTTTCATCAAAATAGGTTAGTAGTTTTTGAGATAGGGAACTTAATTCTCAATTTCGTACAATTTTTAAGTCAGTTTTATCTTTTAAAAAATAATATTTATTCGTCACAAGACGCGTACTCCACAGCGCGTATTGAACCAAACTGCGCAGTGTCGTTTGACAAACAGTTCAAACCGACATCAAACCGTTTGATCGTCTCGGGGGGCCTTAAATAATTGTTTTTATGAAGTAAAGGATTTTTTCGCTGGTACTTATTTCTGACAGTTCTATATTATTGACATATTGTGACATTTAGTAATGGTAATATTTCTACTTCTTTTCTCCACCTTTTTGATTAATGAAATGACATTTGTGATTTGCATACTATTAATTTAGTTGAGTGATATGATCCTATATTTTATTATGAAGACCGCATTGTACATTTCACTCTGGCAAATAAATTATTATTATTATTATAATTTCTCAGGCAGCCTGATGATGGAAGCTTTGAAAGCAGCGCTTTATGCCAAACCCGATCAAAGGCCTCCGCAATATCCAAACTAACAGCATAATAGTGCAGGTAAGATGTTGTCAAGACCAAAATGTTATAATTCCTGTGACATTTGGTGTGAATATCGGTAAATAGGGCTATTTCTTCCGTGAGTTTTAACTAAAACATCGTTGTAATAACTTTGTTATCCTAGTCATTGGAATATTATGGCGTCTTTTTCAAATTGAAATGTATCAAGTTTTACATTCTTTTGCCCAGTTTTGTAGCAATTATTGATGGTATTCCCTGGTATTACCGATAGTTGTCTACCCATACGCCATCTAGTTACTAAAATGGAAACTGTTTGACAATCAAATTAAAAAGTTAAGAAAATCCCTCATTGTCAGCTCAAGTTTCATGATCATCTATACTTATTATAAAACAAAGTGGTTTTTTTTCCTCATGTCCCTTTGTTCCCTTTAATCTTTAAAACTACGCAACGGATTTTGATGATTCTTTCAGTGTTAGATAGCCCATTTATCGAGGAAGGTTATAGGTTGTATTTTATCACGCTAAGACTAATAGGAGCGAAGAAATAGAGGAAAATGTGGAAAAAACGGGGAAAATTATTTGAACGAGCTAACTTGAACGCGCTAATCTCAGGAACTACTGGTCTGATTTGAAAAATTATTTCAGTGTTATATAGCCCATTTATTGAGGAAGGCTATAGGCTATATTTTATCACGCTAAGACTAATAGGAGACTGTGGAAAAAACGGGGGAAATTATTTAAAAGGGCTTATCTTGCGAACTACTGGAGCAATTTTTGGTTTATTTGGCACAGATAAGAAGTAGACCACGTGAAGGATCATAGGCTATCGATTCTAATCATTATTTCAGTGGCTATATATTTTATACCCGTGCGACGCCGGGGCGGGTCGCTAGTTACAATAATAATAGTACAAAATATATGCTAAATGATGGTTTAAAGAATTTTAGATAAAACATATAAGACTAATACACAATCAATATTATAATCACCTATGTTGTTGTATGGGTAGAGAGTATGTTAGCTGTTGGTATATATCAACCAGATCTTTGGTAAAGCTCTTATTGTCGCTTAGCTCCTGTTCTCTCGCAAATAGAAATTCCTCCTTCTGTGCCTCTGCTTTGTTGTCTGGAAACTTTGTCTATAATGAAAATATGCTCCACTTTAATTCTATTGTTAATTAATTTATTTTGATGTAAATATATATATATATATAAAACCCCTTGACTAACCCCTGACTGACTGACTAACCCCTAGCTCAGTAGGGCTGGCTATAATGCCAACAAAATCAATGACGTAATATAGCGTAATTTTAGAAAAAAAAACTTTGTAACCTGTAGATTCTCCTGTAAAGTCCTCAGGTCTGGTTTTATTTCCCCTGTCATGTCGTTCTCACGGAGATAGCTGAGGACAACATTACAGCAGTATGTACACACACGCAACCCACCCGCACATCCAAATATTTGACCTGCAAAAATATTAAAATGTGCATTGCTATAATGATTGGCAGTCAAGGTGTAACATTAGTGAGTGTTAATACTTAAAGATGTGTGTATATTATGTATGATGTGCGTAAAAGATGTGTGAGTAGAGTTCACTGTGAAAGCACAACTGAAACTCTATACAAGAGATATACACACCCGGAAGTATTATATCACTAAGGGCCAACCCACACGTACCACAACCACACGACAACGCACCGACAAAATGTCGTCGAGCGGTGGTTACGTGTGAATGGTGTCGCTGCAGCTTATTGTAGTTGCGTTGTGGTACCGACAAAATGCCGACGTGGTTGCGTTGTCGCCAGTGGTTGCGATGTGGTTACGTATAATGGTCAATGAAATGGAGGGGGGAAAAACGCGGGTGGTGTGCGCGCACTGTCGTTGCATCGACGAAACGTTGTGGTTGCGACGTGGTTGCGATGTGGTCGGACGTGGTTGCGTCTGACAAGTTATCTGACAAGTGGTCGATAACGACTGCAAAATGTGGTACGTGTGAATGGTCCAGTTCATTTACAATACGAAACATACGCCCGACCACGTGGTGTGGTTGTGGTTGTCGTGTGGTTGTGGTACATGTGGTTGGCCCTAATTTAAAGCGCAATACACACTGAACCCGCGGGGCCGCCGACAAGGCCCGCCGAGTTGTGTCGCCGGGCTTTGTCGGCGGCCCGGCGGGCTTAGTGAGTATTGCGCTTAAGCCTTGCCTATAAAAACAAATCCTTTTTTAACATGGTCACTGTAAACTAATTTACCTGGCACTCGCTGGCTACAACAGCGTGAGCAGAATATTTGTCCACAGACTCTACAGTGGTGCCTTCGTCTCAAAGTTCCAAATCTAGCGGCACACTCGTAGCACTCTTTAGATATATCATCCGGCATCCAGTATCGAGCTAGCTCTGTGTCCGCATATTTGGTACCACCCTTTAAGAGTATTGTGTTAAATTAATACACATTATTATAATTTAGAAAGTGTGCCTTATTGAATTACAATCAGTTTCAATTATTATAGTGTTCATACTAATTGATACTTGGAAATATTTTATTGTGTGCTGTTCTGGTAAGACAAAAAATATAAAGTTTTTTTTTATGAAACAGGGCTGCAAATGTGAATGCATTACCTGATAGAAAATGATTACTGTTTGCTATAAAATAAAAATAAATAAAAATAAATGAAATAAAATAAAATATGTTTAATCCAGATTACTCAGATCCATAAAATTGTTAGTAAAGAAACTTATCGCTATGTTATTATTCTATTCTAAAAAGAGATTTAGTCCTATTTATCATACATTCGATCAGAGGACAATCCCCGCTGTCGATTATCTCTCTCAAGACACTGAGGCTGCTGCCGCAGACCCTGGCCAATAGCGATGCAGTCCTTTTGCGGAGTATAGCTTATAAGCATCGCTGAGGCACTACAGAAACGCGGCAGCCGCAACAGTGCTCTAAAAGCATTATCATATTGAATGCGTATCCTATGGACAACTATAATACCCAGGGTTGCGAGTTTGACTAACAGTCACTCTTCGGTTTTCAAATAATGCTTACTTACCCCTGAACCTAATGCTACTAAGCTCCTTATTCTTTTCAAAACATTAGGCAAGCTTCGTCCTTCAAGTTCTCCACTGTAACTGGCTTCTGTTTTTAAATCATCATAATCCTCCTTTTCCTCTTCTGTAAGCTTTGCATCTTCAACAGACACCTTGTTCTCCAAATTGTCGGAGGACTCACTAGGTGAGAATAGAGGAAACTTCCATAGTTTGTTGAAAAACGTAGAAACACCACTTTGATTCGCCTCTCCTTCGAATCGAGGGAACTCTGTTAGCTGCGATGGGTCGTATCTCTCCATAGCGATTACAAAATGCCCATATTATAGTTAAGATTTAAATATTTTTAAATCAAAAAACGATGATTTTGTGAATAAATAATAAAAACAAAAACACAGTAAACTGCCCGTTTTTAATTCGCCTGTCAAATCAAAAAGTCAGTTCAGTCAGCACTCAGCTGTGTAATTTTTTAAATTCATAGCCTATGTTGCCCATGGACATAGTACATTAAAGTTTAAACTTTAAAGTAATTATTAAAGTATTCAGTAAAAAAGGCAGTCTTTTCTAGGGAGTCAGTAATTTAGAGATCTTTGGAGTCAGTACATAGTTTGGCTTTATTCACGAATCACGATTATTGAGGTCATTTGACATTTCTATGGTCCTAAAATCTATGTAAGTATCATAAAATTAATCTACCTTATATTACCTTTATGGTAAGTATGCAGTATGCTGTATGACATAGAGCTAATCCCTAATGACATAATGAGGGATTTTCTTATTTTTAATCTCCACCAGACGGCGCGACGATAGACACTTCTAGATTTTCTATTGGTTCCCCACCGATCTGAAATTATCTGCAGGTTGGCATCACGGATACATATTGGTTGTGTTTCTAAAAAATATCAGTGTACTGTCAAGTGTGACATAAGTCAAAATATCTTAAACCTAAGCGATCATTGGCCTAAGCGTTTAGGCCAGTATACTGGTAATAGTTTAGGAACACACTGAGATGAAATACTTGTCAAACTGAAAACTGACAAGTGACAACAGTTTTGGCGGCCATGTTCTTTAAAAATTCTTCTACTTTTTATTGTTAGTGTGGTTTTTATTATTTTTCCCAAATTGTGTTATTTGGGTGTTTTATATAAAACTCACGGAAGAAATAGCCCTATTTACCGATATTCAGACCAAATGTCACAGGAATTATACATTTTGGTTTTGACAACATCTTACCTGCACTTGTGTAATATTTCATGGCTAATATTTTACCAATAATGAACATCAAAGACCCAAATAACACAATTTGGGAAAAAATAATAAAAACCACACCAACAATAAAAAGTAGGAGTTTTGGCGGGCATGTGAAAGAGTGCTGTTGTGTTTTTGTATTATTTTCCTAAAAATTGTGTTAGCCGGGTTTTTAATGTGTAATATTGGTAGAATATTAACCATTAGATATTCGTGTTCATGCACAAGTGTAGGAAAGTGATGTAATATCCAGAAACGTGCTATTTTGTGTTCCCTCCGAAACTCCATCGAAAGTTTCAGTAAAGCGTCTACCACTTTACTGAATCGACCGACTTGACTCCTTGACTGTATTGACTTTTACTTAGACTTTGACTAGACTTTAGACCTGACGATACATGAAAACGATGATGAAAATTATAATAGGAGGAATATGGTTTTCCCGCCATATTCCTTACCTTTTTACCTTGTCTGTGGCACAACATACACATCCTTTGTGTCAAGTTGCCAAAAAAGAAGAAAAAGAAAAAGAATAAAAAGTAGAAGTTTGAAAGTGACATGCCCATGACATGCCCACCAAAACTCTTTCAGTTGTCAGTTTTCAGTTTGACAATTTGCGTGTTCCTAAAGCTGCCTCCCCATACAGACGAACGCACTGCCAACGCGTTGGCCTACGCGTTGGCGGTGCGCTTGCAACGGCGCTTGTGAGTAATCCACACATTGGAAGGTCATTAAGTATGCTTTGGATCGCGCCAATGTGCGGGCGGATTCGAAATGGATGCTGAGTCGCTAACAGCTGCAGCTGTATATTTATTCACAGCTTATAATTACATCATTTTTAATATATAATAATTATTACCTTATAATTATAATTATCATGATTAATATATACTTATTTTTTTTAAAATTAAATATTTAATTTATTTTGTTTTTAGTATATTTATTGTTAATAGCGACAACAGATATATAAGTACTTACACAATCTGTGAAAATTTCAAAAATCTAGCTATAGCGGTTCTTGAGATACAGCCTGGAGACAGACAGACAGACAGATAGACAAACAGACAGGCAGACGGACGGACAAAAAGGCAGACAGAAAAGCAGACAGACATTGAAGTCTTAGTTATAGGGTCCCGTTTTTACCCTTTGGGTACGGAACCCTAAAAAACATCGTGAGTAAAATAGCATGTCCAAGAACCTTATTTTTTTAGCACTTTTGATATGATTTTTTTGTTCCACAGGAAGATTTACTCTGATAGTTAACTCAATAAATTTAAATTTTTACTCGATACTTATATTGTTCGCTATTTCGTCAAGTTAGATGTTAATTCGCCATAAGAAGGAAACGTGCACTCTTCAGCGCTGCTCCGAGCGAACTGATCGCGCGGCCTATGTGTGGATGGAACGCAAGCCTTGCGACAAGCCTTGCGACAAATTTCCTTTGATCATTCCGACACCCCGCGGCAAGCTCGCAAACGCGTTGGCCAACGTCTAAATACCTACCGCGAACGCGCGAACGCCTATTCTACGCGTTGGCCAACGCGTTGGCCAACGCGTTCGCCTATTTGTAGTGCCAACATAAACTGTTACCAGTATACTGGCCTAATCGCTTAGGCCAATGATCGCTTAAGTTTAAGATATTTTGATTTATGCCACACTTGACAGTACACTGATATTTTTTAGAAACACAACCAATATGTATCCGTGATGCCAACCTGCAGATAATTTCAGATCGGTGGGGAACCAATAGAAAATCTAGAAGTGTCTATCGTCGCGCCATCTGGTGGAGATTAAAAATAAGAAAACCTCTCATTAAAGTATCTAGACTTTTTTTCTTTTTTTCAAACAATCTAAGCTAGATAGAACAAACATTTCTTTTGATCGAACAAACGATTTGTTCGATCAAAAGAAATGTTTGTTCGATCTTATTTACGCTGATAAATGATAATTAATTTGTTGGCGGGAGAAAGTCAATTTTTTGCAACTTTTTTTCGCTAATTTGATTGTTTGTCGTTTGTTCGTAATTGTTTGAACAAAAATAATGTTTGCTCGTTTTTGTTTTTTTTTTTTATTAATTTTCAAAAATTTGACTTATTTTTTTTTTCTTTTTTTCAATTAATCTAAGCTAGTTATCGTTTGTTTGATCAAAAAAAATGTTCGTTCGATCTTATTTGCGCTGATAAATGATAATTATTTTTTTGGCGGGAGAAAGTCAATTTTTTGCAACTTTTTTTCGCTATTGATTTTAACAATGATTGATACTCTGGCTTAGGTTCTTTGCGTAATTATGTATCTTAGTCTGCTTAGATGTATATAAAATTCTCGTGTCACAGTGTAGGTTCTTAACTCCTTTAACACTGATGCAGCGTAATATAATATACATTTACAGGTAGCAGAAAAAGCGTTTAAAGAAATATCCGAAATGAGTGGGAGAATTTATGCTATCATTTTGAAAGAAAAAAACTGAAAATAAATACAAGGAGTGGGAATTAACCCTTTATTAGGATATTGAAGAGCTGATAATTGAAGTTGAAAGTGCCTCTTCATTGTGAGTTGTGACACCACTGTGTAACTACATGTACCTAGAATACCTAGAATACTCCAGTTCGCCAATGTAGAGAGACCTCGCCACAAGATACAATGGATGTTTCTTTCCCGAATACGTCGAGTGAATATCAATCGAATCTTGTATACTCTTCTAATGCAAGCAATACAAGCGATCCTGTCACCATGGCGAGTATTAGTAGAATGTTTGATGTGAAACTTGCACCTAACTCGGCATTCATGAACGAATTGCGCTCTGCGTCTTTCTTCAAGAAAGACCTTGAATTAGTGGCAGTAGAAGTGAAACAGACTTTTGCTAAGTTCGAAGCTGGTTTTAGTGAGACGACTGACTTTTTGTGCGCTGAGCAAAATGATATTAAAAATAATATACAACAAAAGGACCTGCGCATTAAATCGTTAGAGAATGAACTAGCGAAATCACAATCCAGTCTTATACATTTACATACTCGCATTGCGAAAGTAGAAAAGCTGTCCTGTGATTTAAATATTGAAATATACGAAGTTCTGGAAAATAGCAATGAAAATTTGTTACACCTCTTTATAAAGCTCTGTGAATGCCTGAATGTTCCTATCTCGAATGACGATATTAGAGCTTGTCGACGGGTGGCAAAGTTTAATCCGAACTCCAAGAGGCCCCGTAATATTCTCATCACCCTGTCATCCCAGCGACTACGTGATAATCTGCTATTCGCTGTGACTCGATTTAACAAAACTGGAGATAAACTCTGTACATCCCATATTGGCATTAATTGTAACTCAACAAGAATATTTCTGTCAGAACATCTGTCGCCGGAATCAAAGGAACTTCATAGACAAGCCAGATTGTTCTGTAATGAGAAAGGCTACAAGTTTGTTTGGGTGCGTTTTGGACAAATATATATTCGTAAAGACGAGAACAAGCCCGCTATATTAATCAAGAATATAGATAGTTTTAATAACTTAACCTGATTTAAGCACTTTGTAGTATATCGTAGATCTTCGTAGTTTGCTAATATAATTTAGTAAGTCATACTTAATCACTACCTATATAAATCTGGTCTTAATTATGTTAAGCAGGATACCTATCTCACATATTGTTTAAGATATTCTATCAAAATGCTAACAGAATAAGAACAAAATTAACTAATTTTTATATTAACTTGCTTAACTCAAACTATGATGTGTTGTGTCTTACTGAAACTAATTTAAATAGTAGTATTTATGATGGTGAGCTCATAGATGACCGCTATCACGTTTTTCGAAAAGACCGTGAGTGTACCTGCTCCGAAAAGCGTGATGGTGGTGGCGTGCTACTGGCTATTCATAAGAATTTCAATGTAATCAGACAATCATCTTGGGAAAGTGGCTTGGAGGACATTTGCGTTAGTGTCGTGCCTGATACTCATAACACTTCTCGGCTTAATATTGTTACGTGCTAGGGTTCGAGGATTCGGAGAGAAAGACCTGGTGACTCTCTTGAAGACTTTATTCACAAACACTAGCTCACACAAATCACTAAGTCCAAACACTAGGCACTAGATCCAAATCACTGAGCACTATCACTGTCCTAAGTCGTAGCCGAGTCGTTAGTTCACTATCACAATCACTATTGATCACTTGTTCTCACTATTGAAGTCGCCTTGATGATCGCTCGGATCGAACTGCCCCGACTGCCGGCTTGTTTACCTTTTATATGGCCCACTTCGCCTTCTGGAACGTTCTATTCTGGATTGTTTACGTAAACACGCAATTCACATAAACAATGGTCGGGCTTTTCTAGAAGGTACGCGCAACTGTCGCGCGCAGGTAAACAACTGCCCGTATCCGTAACACAATTCACATAAACAAGGGTCGGGCTTTTCTAGAAGGTACGCGCAACTGTCGCGCGCAGGTAAACAACTGCCCGTATCCGTAACAATATTTGTATGTTAGCATTCTATATAGTTTGTGATAAAGTATCAAATTCTTTTATAGTCACTGGATAAGTGTGGCCATAAGAGGCCACACCGGAAACAAGTGGCGACTCTATTAATGTCGTGACTTTTTTGATGGACTATCTTAGATTGATTGAAAAAAAAGAAAAAAGTCTAGATAAGTACTATAATTGTCGACGCTAGGCTTAAGTCAAATTTTCGAAAATTAAAAGAAAAAAAACGAACAAAACTTATTTGTTCAAACAATCACGAACAAACGACGAACAATCAAATTAGCGAAAAAAAAATTGCAAAAAATTGACTTTCCCCCGCAAAAAAAAATTAATGATCATTTATCAGCGCAAATAAGATCGAACGAACATTTTTTTTTGATCAAACAAACGATAACTAGCTTAGATTGATTGAAAAAAAGAAAAAAAAGTTAGGTCAAATTTTCGAAAACTAAAATAAAAAAAACAAAAACGAGCAAACAATATTTTTGTTCAAACAATCACGAACAAATGACGAACAATCAAATTAGCGAAAAAAGTTGCAAAAAATTGACTTTCCCCCGCCAACAAATTAATTATCATTTATCAGCGTAAATAAGATTGAACAAACATTTCTTTTAATCGAACAAACGATTACTAGCTTAGATTGATTGAAAAAAAGAAAAAAAGTCAAGATACTATAATTGTCGGCGCTAGGTTTAGGTCAAATTTTCGAACATTAAAATAAAAAAAAAAAAAACAAAAACGAACAAACATTATTTTTGTTCGAACAATCACGAACAAACGACGAACAATCAAATTAGCGAAAAAAAGTTGCAAAAAATTGACTTTCCCCCGCCCGCGCCAACTTAAGGGAGCCATGGTATTCCCTGGTTTACCGATAGTTGTCTACCCATACGCCATCTAGTTACTAAAATGGAAACGATTTGACAATCAAATTAAAAAGTTAAGAAAATCTCTCATTCTACGAAAGATTAGGCGGTATGGTCGAAAGACTATAGCTTGCGCCGTGGGCACAAAAAAAATTGAATGTCATCACTCATGTCAAATGTCAATAATGTCATTGTCAAATAGTTGAATCACAGAGTTGAATTCATGGAACTTGGAATAATTTGCCTAATAATTCTATTTGATTTCTATCATTGCTTGTTTTTTGGACAAATGATAAAAAGTAGCGTGTGATTTTTACCTAAAGCGAAATCACAGGAACTAAGAACATAAAAATGGGTGATGTATACGTAGAAACTGTTGCTCACGCTAAAATTGTTCTTCACGCCGCGAAGTACCCACACTGTGCAGTCAATGGCTTATTAATTGCTGAAATTCAGGGAAAGGGGAACAAGGATGATCTTGTAATTGTTGATGCCGTTCCACTTTTCCACCATAGCCACAATTTGGCACCCATGGCAGAGATTGCTCTCACAAAGGTAAAAAAACTTTTATGCTATTAATGTTAACTATAAATAATTACTGAATGTATGTAATGAGTTAGGTACTATTTCAACATCCCTTGTTCTTTTTCTTAATTCCTTTATATAAAATATTTATCTACTTACAGTCTGGTTTGAAAAAGTATTACCTACCAGCATTCTTATTATAACTGAATAACATTTTACAGGTAGATTTGGACACTCAGACAAAAAATAGAATGATTGTAGGATACTATGCTGCAAGTGAAAATTTCTATGAAAACACTCCAGAGAGGTGTCCATCCCAAAAGATTGCAGAGAAGATTTTGGAGTTTTATCCAAAAGCTGTTTTCATTGTGGTAATGTACCAATAATTCATTTGTAGTTGACTATGTTTTTGAACACTTTAAATACCTTTAAAAACATTCTATGATTGTGTAAGAATATGTTCATAATTTAATGGATAACAAACATCAACTATTAAATCAATAAAAAGGAGCCTGTGAAAGTGTTTCTGTGAAAATGTTTCTCTAATATTTTTAGTTTCAAAATATGAAAGAATATTAAATGTATGTATACTCTTTTGTGCAGTTTCAAGTTTGTAACAATTATTTTATTTATTTCAATATTATTTCTTTATTTTCAGGTTGACAATAAGAATTTCTTGCCTCCAGAAAGTGTTAAAGAAGGTCTAAAAGGTTTCAGATACAGTGAGTCCAAATGGAAACAAATCAAGCCTAAAAATATGCTGATTGGTAATTTCCACTTATAATTTTTGCTACTATATTTTGGTAAATAGTATTGTAAAAAAAATACATGGAAAAATGTTTTTTTTTTGTGCCAAGCACAATGCCATATTTTCAATTTTTCTTTGATAATAATAATAAAGTTAATTATTTCTTCCAGCACTCCCAGACATTGAATTAATAGTTTGGTTATTGAGTACCGACAGTAACAAGATTTTGGTGGATTTTGATAATTATTTAGATGATATGACACTTGACTGGAGCAACTCTGAAGTTGAGGAAACTATAAGGAAACATAAGAAAAGTTCAGCCAGTGATAAAAATGATTCACAATACATAAGACATGATGATGATAATGAAGATAATGAGGATGAAGAATTTTCCCAAGACAGCTCAGAATAACATCTGTCCTGTCTCTGCAAATATTTAAATTTAATAAGATATAATAATTAAGAAATATGCCCCTTTACTAATAAAAATGTTTGTACAAAAACCTAAAGTATGCATGTTTTGTTTTTTTCAGATACATTGGAAAAGTAGTTAGATACTTGGACAAAATATTGTATAACAATGTATCACAATTTTTATTAGTAAGGGGAATGTTTTGTATCAACTTTCTACATTTTAATAGTCAATATTAAAAGTATCAGTGAACACTACTTTTATGATTTATTGTTAATTTAATTTTACTGACTATTAATCAAAGTATTTATGTTGTTGGTGAGTTTAGCCTAATAATTCTGCTGCAGAATTGGGGAAAGGTTAGGACACACTTCTAGCTGAATGTTAATATTATATAGACATTTAATTGCATTTAAATTATATTGTAAAATAGAAATATTATTCCGTGCGTACTATTTATTTTAACTAGTTAAGAGCTATAGATCAATATTCAGTATCAATATTCAGTATGAATACCATATTATATAGCAATATATATATATATATATATATATATATATATATATATATATATATATATATATATATATATATATATATTTAATTAAATAAGGGGGGCAAACGAGCAATTAATAGACATTGTAATAAATTATTATTTACAAGCGTAATTAATTGTCATAATATACTATTTTTTGTTTAAAGTAACGTTTTCTTGTACTAACCTATACTGGGGGACAAACAATTCAATGCTTCATCAGAGGTTTTGTCGCCCGGACAACCATTAAAATTCTAGTATAATAGTGATTTATTTAAAATAATTTAGTCGTATGTTTGCTTAATAAAAAGATAAATGCGACATATGCCAACAAACCACATAATTTTCTCTATAACTGCGATTATTGGCCTGGGACAAAACATAGTGCTTACAGGACAAATAAAAGTTGATTGACCCAACTATACTAATGTTTTTAAGCTGAAGAGCTTGATTGTTTGTTTGAACGCGCTAATCTCAGGAACTACTGGTCCGATTTGAAAATTTTATTTCTGTGTTAGATTCCCATTTATCAAGCAAGGCTATAGGTTGTATATTATTAAGCTAAAACCAATTATTATTGGAGCAAAGAAACAGAGGAAAATGTGAAAAAAACGGGGAAAATTATATGAAATTGCTTACTATCCTAAGAACTACTGGAGCAATTTTTATGAATATCAGTTATCACACATGAAGAATAGACATATGCTATTCCTAAATTATTAAATTACGCGGGCGAAGCCGCGCGGAACATCTAGTTTTAAATTAAAAAAAAAACATTAGCAATTCCAGGTGTGCACGGAAGGTCGGTTGATCTTCGAGTTCACGTTCGACGACCTCATGCGCATCAAGTCGTGGCACCTCGCCGTGCGCGCGCACCGCGAGCTCATCCCGCGCGCCGCCGTTCACGCCGGGCCCGACTACGCCGCGCTCGATCAGCTTGGCAAGAACATCACGCGCCAGGTACGGAGCTTGTTAAAGGGGTGACACACGTACGAACTTAAAGTACTCGGGTTTTAAGTTCGCGAACTAACTCGGCTTGCGTCGGTGACACACGAGAATCGCTCACACGCGCCGCGAGCCGCGAGCCTGGGGGCATGGTAAACCCCAGTCTCGCGGCTCGCGGCTCTTTGCTGACACACAGGCGATTAAGATCGTCGAGCCATAAGTCACCTGCTGGTAAGCAACTACCGTCGCCCATGGACACTCGCAACATCAGAAGAGCTGCAGGTGCGTTGCCGGCCTTTTAAGAGGGAATACGCTCCTTTCTTGAAGGTTTGCAGGTCGTATAGGTCCGGAAAAACTGCTGGTGACAGTTCATTCCAGAGTTCTTTATTTATTTATCATCATTTATTTATCATCATCATCACACACTTAAACTATCATTACAGGGTTTACCTAATGCGATAGTAGTATACGTACATAAAATTGTATAACTTTAGTGCTAAAATAATAATTTCATAACTATCCAGTGCAATTATAACGATAAAATTAATAACAAAAAATTATAAAACCATAAATTGTAAATATACCCAATCAATCAATAAATATAGTTTAAAATTGTAAATAAAATTTATCCACGATTAAAAATAAGTCAATTAATAAAATAATACTTTTTAAACAAGTTATTTATATTAAGTTACCTTTGTATCATGTAATCATTTGTCTTCCCATAACAAATGACAAACAGGCAACTAAGTGTGAATTCACTAAGAGTGCAATCGAACAGGTCCACCCGCTGTGCAACTTCGCTAAGGGTACGTAGTGCACGAACAAACGGGGAGTATTTAAGCAGGTTGGTCCTGCAGCACGGCACGTGCAACAGCGGCGGGCGGCGGCGGCGCCACACGTACTGACGCTGAGCGACACCTCCGCCAGCACGGCGGCGTCGCTCGTCCGGCCCCGCAGCACGCCGAACACGTACCGCGCCACCGACAGCTCCCTCCGCACCGCGAGCCTGTCGTATGCCACCATACCCAGCACGAATAGCGACGGATAGTTTAGAGGGCAGAACGGGTAAACGCCGTACAGCCGCAGGTATATATAACGAAAGAATTTGTTTTGAATTCGCTCCAACATCAGGGAATATTTCTGTTCGTAAGGCGACCAAATCATCGCGCCGTATTCCAGATGGCTCCTAACGAGGCTATTGTAAAGACAGGTGATAGCCTTCACGTTAGAGAAGCCCCGACTCATCCGTAGCACAAAGCCCAAGTTCCGAAAAGCTTTTTTGCAGCAGACTGTGATGTGCTCTTTAAACGTAACGTCGTTGCCGATATGAATCCCGAGGTCTTTAACAGACGTCACTCTAGTCAACGGCAGGGAGTCTACGGTATAGTTATATCGGACATAATTGTGCGCCTTCGTAAAAGAAATAGCAAGACATTTGGAACTATTAAATTGTAAGTTATTTTCCACACTCCACGCGACTATTCTATCAATGTCTTCCTGTAATTTTAGGCAGTGTTCGATAGATTCAACAATTATATATATTTTAAAATCATCTGCGAACAGTTTACCCTTGCAGTATTTGATTACTTTAGGCAAATCGTTAATCGTAATCAAAAACTGAAGGGGCCCTAGATTACTTCCCTGACTAACGCCCGAATTAGTGTCGTACGGCAAGGATATATGGCCATCATATTCGACGTACTGCTTTCGATCTCGCAAGTAGCTAACAAAAAGCTTGAGGAGCTTCGGTGTGAAACCTATCGCCGCTAACTTAGTGAGCAACACGTCCTGATCGACTAAGTCAAAGGCTTTTTTAAAATCAAAGTATACGGCGTCAACTTGCATGCCACTGTCTACCGCCGGTACGATGTCCAACATATAACCTAGCAGGTTGCTCGTAACGCCCCTCGACGGACGAAATCCGTGCTGCTCATCAGCTAGTTGCGCGCTAACCTGCGGGAAGATGAGGTTGTACAACACCGACTCGAACGCCTTAGATACGGTCGATAGGACCGCTATCGGTCTATACCCTTCTATCTGGGATCCTAAGTTTCCCTTCGGTACCGGGACCACTCTAGTAGTTTTCCATCTAGAAGGAAACTTCGATGACTCCAAGATTAAATTACATATGTGGCAAAGTGGTTCCATTAAAACGAAGCAGCAGTCTTTAAATATATAAGGCGGTATACCGTCTGGACCAGCAGCATGCATGGGCTTGAGCCGCCGCAGCACGCGCAGCACGTCACGCGGCCGCAGCGGGCCAATGTGCACGCGCGCAGTTGCGTTACTCGTGCCGGCAGCCGCCACTGCCGATTCTACGCTCAACTGGGGCCGCTCGGTCCTATACACTGAGTGAAAGTACTCAGCGAACTCCAGAGCACATCGGTCGCGTTCTAATACTTTCCCGTCCTTTTTGATAACTTTTTTAGTGCGTACATTACGCTTAGAATTTAAAAATTTCCAAAACGCCTTAGGATTTTCTAGGATCTGACTTTGTACGCGATTCTGATGAGCTTCATATGCTTAGTCTTTATTAATATTTTTACCTCGGCACGGCAACTCGAAAAGTCGTCATAGTGTTCCTTTAACAACGAACTTTTATATTTTTTGTGCAAACATGCCTTTAATTTAATTTCTAAATGCAATTTTTTTTCCTAGGAACGTAAGTGTCAAACAATGTATTAGACGTGGTGTGGCCACTAAACACGCTCCGCCGTGCTTACGGCGCGGCCGTCTGTACGATCGCACCTTATTATTGAATAACCTGGTGGGACTAATTCGGAATCGAAGATAGCAGTATTACATCCAGTTTCTGTAATAGCGAACAAATCTGAGCACGAACATAACAAATTCGTATAAAATTCTTGGGTCTTGGTTCTGAGCCCTCTTACGTTCTGATAGAACACTTCTATAATGGGTTTCTTATTTTTTGGTTCGATTATAGTTTTTTCGAAACCATACCCATTCACAATATTCAATATTTACTGCCCAATTCTCAGGAGAAATTAAGGTATTATACTGACTTTCGGGAACGGTTATAATGAACGATGAATAATCTTTATCCGTCTTGTGTGTAATCTTTTCAACCTTAATTTCAGTATTCTGTATATTCAGTACACTTCCACAAATATTTTTTACGTGGTTCTCGATACTTTCAATTGAGGTATCTTTTTTTAAACGCCACACATGAAGATATTTCTTCCGTTCTGTTCCTTGGATTCCTACAATACTTGTACTTCCTCCCTTTCTAACCTCCTTATTAGGATATCTGTTGCGCTTTCTTTGGACAGTTATCCAATTTCCTTCTTTCTTCTCATCATCTACTGGAACGGTGTTCTCAACCGAGATCGATTTTACAGTTTTACAGTGCGCGGCAGAAAGTTACGCGAAAAACGCACTGTGGAAGACTGCCACTCATCAAGGTGATGAGGATGGTATGTTTTTCGCGTGGGACGATGGCGAAAAGTTGCAGGTGGTATGATTCCGAACAATTCCTCAGAGCACTCCCCGTGATACAAACGATAGAGGATGCAGAGTGACGCTACATCTCGGCGTAATTCCAAGGGGTCCAAGCTGTTTGAAACACTATGGCAGTCAATATCTTGGCATATTATTTTGTTTGTTTAAATTTTAAAAAAATCTTTACTTATAGGGGTGTGGATGTATTCAAACTTCAACGCGTATGGAGTGTAATTATAATTTTGGAATGTTTTCTCTTCGTTTTAATTAGAATCTTTCAAAAACAGTACCTAAGGCCGTGTTTACACCAAACTGACTGTAAGCCACCGAATGTGAGCGCCCCAGTGTGAACGTGAAAATAAACGGTATCAAATGTCCGCGCCTACACCTAGCGTTATAACGTATTGTCGGTTAGGTATGAACGAAAAGTGAATATGTATGGAAATAATATAATAAACTGCGTAACGTTCGCTCACATTCGGCGGCTGACAGTCAGTTTGGTTCGAACACGGTCTAAGCGAAATTTCTATATGGCTACAAGCAAACCAAGCCGGCGCGCGGCTTCCGATTGGTGCTATCATAGAGATAATATACACTATGTCTAGTCTCTGGTGCTATGTAATGTGAAATCTATCGAGTTTATAGCAGAGAGATCATTTTAATGTAATATTAAAATTTCTAAATATCAAACTTCAGCAAGTTGTGTCTTTTGAGTAAAACAGGTAACAAGTTCATTTATTCTTAAAATAATCCTCAATAATTTTATAACATTGTTTGATTCCATTAAAATCTCCTACTTTTCCTTGAAATTTGCCATGTTTGAAGGCGCCTTTAGCTTTCAATGCCGCAATCAACCTGGAAATAAAAAAAAATTAAAACACAATGTCGCTATAGACCAGCACGAGTCGGCGCATGAGTACCGGAAACTATTCCACCTCAATTTTTTTATGCGATACTCTTCAAATTGCCCTCCTGATGATATAAATGCATGTTGCATGGTGTAACCCGGTGTCATATTGTTTAAACAAACATTGTTTAAACAATTGCAAGGAATTATTATTTTTAACCGGACAATTTTTTTTTAAACTACTTTTGATCCATGAAAAATGTATTAAAAAATAATAATGTCTTAGTTATATATTTATTTTAATTCTCTATACAATAGTTAATAATATCGTTAATAGAGATTTTAAAAAAATTCATTGTTTATATCTTTTTTTATCTTAGCAAAAGTAAACAAAAAATTGTGTTTTTTGTATGGGAGCCCCCCTTAAACATTTACTTTATTTTAATTTTATTATTAATTATTAAAGTACAAATATAATTAAGGATTTTGTGAAATTTTCGAGTGCCTAGCTGTTACCATTATTGATTACGAGCAAAAAAAGGACAAAAAAATCACGTTTCTTGTATGGGGAGCCCCCCTTAAATATTATACTTTATTTAATTTTTAGTATTTGTTGTTATAGCGGCAACAGATATACACATTACATACATACAAATCATTTTTTATTTTTTTGCTCCATATTAATAAACAGACTCTAAATTTTGATATGACAAAGACACAGGTTTTAAAAACGATTTTTATAGGTTAAAATATATCTTAAACTTTAGTAAAAAAAGGACCTTATTGTCGGTGCTGCAGTCGAGAGTCGATTGCGGCTTTCTGTCGGCACGGTATCTACTGTTATACTACTAGTAATTTGCACCAAGCTGAAAATCGATAATATTGATTAGAATGTCTGGGGGCACGGCAGTGCCCCCGCCAAGTAGAGCGCGAAGCGAACACTGCCGTACCATCACCGCATTTTAGGCCCCTATTTGAGAACCTCTAGAGGTCATTAAGTTCCGAAGTTAAGCTAAAGCAAAGTTTCTCATTTATGACACTCGCTCACTCATTCAAGATCATTAAGCTAGTACTAATAGAGCTAGTACTTCCCATAAACTCAGAGAGCTGAAATTTGGCACTGAGTTTAGGGTTTAATGGTCACATAAAGGGAAAATCATAAAAATTAGTCGGACTCAAAATTAGGTTTTTTTGTATGGGAGCCCCCTTAAATTTTAATTTCAATTTAGTTTAACAATTAACGTAAACATAATATAATTGAAGATTTTCTGAAAATTTCAAGTGCCTACCTGTTGCCATTATCGATATCAAGCATGAAAGGCCAATAAATTAGGTTTTTTGTATGAGAGCCCCCTTTAAATATTTATTTTATTTTAACTATTTTTGTTGCTATAGCGGCAACAAAAATACACAATCTATGAAAATTTCAGAAGTCTAGCTATAGCGGTTTTTGAGATACAGCCTGGAGACATACAGACAAACGGACAGACAGTATCTCAAAAAGTAAAAGTAAAGTATAATATTTAAGGGGGGTTAAGTTAAGTTAAGTTATAATATTTAATATTTTTACAAGAAACGTGATTTTTTTGGCCTTTTTTGCTCGTAATCAATAATAGTAACAGCTAGGCACTTGAAAATTTCACAAAATCCTTAATTATATTTGTACTTTAATAATTAATAATAACATTAAAATAAAGTAAATGTTTAAGGGGGGCTCCCATACAAAAAAACACAATTTTTTGTCTACTTTTGCTAGGATAAAAAATGATATAAACAATGCAATTTTTTAAAATATCTACTAACGATATTATTAACTATTGTACAGAGAATTTAAAAATATTATTTAGACATTATTATTTTTTTAAATATATTTTTCATGGGTCGAATGTACCCAAATTTGAGATTTTTCGAACCTTTAAAAATTCATATCTTTAAAAATATTAACTTTATCGTAAAAAGTCATAGGACCTTTTTTATTGATATTTCAATAAAGAATATTTAAAAAATTTGTCCAGTTAAAAAACCTTCCTTGCAATTGTTTAAACAATATGGCACCGGGTTGCACCATGGCAACATGCATTTATATCATCAGGAGGGCAATTTGAAGAGGATTGCATAAAAATATTGAGGTGGAATAGTTTCCGGTACTCATGCGCCGGTTCGTGCTGGTCTACTAGTGAAGTTAGTATTTTTCACACTAGCAGATGTAAGTGGTGCATGTGCAAAATTGATTTTTTACGGGTGCAAACTGTAAAGTATACAAAATATGTTTTTGAAGTTTACGTGTGCGTCACACAGGGAGAAGAGGGATTTTTTTAACTATGCATTATGTTATGAATACTCAGGCGCTCCGTTCGCAATCACGGCGCATTTTGTAACGGATTTTTATGAATTAGGTGATTACTTACACTTGCCCGAGATCGTTGCAAGCATCTTCAGGACCCTGGATGATGATTTGACCTTCATTAGCTTTATCTGGCTCTGGAGAAGCAAGCAGCATAAATAGCCCTTCATTCTCCAATCCCTTACATACAGCTCGGTTGAATTCTGGTGTAGACTCCTTTTTGAATAGAATCAAATACTTTGGCTTCGGTTCAGCTTTTTTAATTTTCTCAACTTCATACTGAGCCAGCTCTAGTAGTACATTTTGTAGGTTTTTGTTGGCAGTTTTGATGTTTTTCTGTATTTTTGTCACAAGCTCCTCATGTTTACTTGGTTCATTTCTGATGGTTGATAAGTTATATTTGATTATTATATAACCATATTTCAACATTCAGCATTAAAGCTGCATTCACACAAAACAACTGTCAGCCATAATGTGAATTTGAGTCAGCTCACTAGCAGCCAGAAGGTAGTTCAAATTGCGTAGTAACATGTTGCCAGTTAAGTGTAAATTAAAAAGTAAATATGTATGAAATGATAGTGACATGCGTAACAAATATTGTTTGGCAGCTAACAACAGTTTGGTGTGAACACAGATTTATTGTTTTACTTAAGTATTCTTATTTTAATTTCATTAAATTGAATATTCATTTAGTTATTGGAAACTTACTTAAGCAATCCTGTAAGAGCCTTCTCTCTATCAAGCATTCTTTGAAATGTTTTTATGATTCTTCCACCCACAAGAAATCTTAGATTAATTTTGTTTTTCTTACCCGGCTCTACACCCAAAATTTTTATAACTTGTAGTTGGCTAAAAAAAGTTTTAAATAATATTTAAAAGATTATGATGTCACTATATGAATAATACATACAGCTTGAACTTTTAATTATACCTTAGATTGGTAACATGGGTGCCACAGCACATGTTTTCATCAATGTCACCAATACATATCACTCTTATTGTATCCATGCAGTCCTCAGGTAAGCCTCGGGTATGAGCCTTCAAAATAAAAATTTTAGAGTACAGTATCCCTCAAAGATAGCTCTTTTTAAGTAGCATATTATATATTATAATATAATATGTTTATCAAGTTTCTAAATAATTATCATGTGAAATGTGATCAAAATCTGGATACTATTTTTTTGCATAATCAAGTGATGAAAATCCACATCCACCAACTTTTGCCATTTTTAATTATAATATATTTAGGTATGACTTAATGTTTTGCACATTACAGCGCAAAAAAAATTAGCAATGCAGAATATCAATGTGATATAAAATTTATCATTATACCATGATTCTACCTCATTCAGTGTGGGATCATTTGCTTTAAAAAACTTAACATTTACAGGTACCGCAGTCCTTATGAGTTCATTGCATCTGGTTTCCACATTGTTCATGAGTTCATCTGATATCTTGGTGACTGGCAACTCCACATTACATTCATCAGCACCGAGCCACCAACTGGTTGTAGGTATGTTGTGTTCTTTCTCTAATATTGCTGATAAAAGGTGCTGACCTAAAAAATATTGTTGACTCAGTTTTTAATTTACTATTGGGACAAAAATCAAGTAAAACGAGACCTGAAGCTATGCAATCGCACCCAGTAGAATTACTGTTTTAAAAGTGTTAAATGAGTTCTGAAAAACAATTTTAAAAATGTATGATACAGCTTACATTAACACAGTAGGCTATTCTTAAAAAGAAGTACCAGAATGCTGTTGCATATGATCAAATCTTCTTTCCCAGTTAATTTTTTGTTGTACATCTGTTCCAATTTCTACAGGCTCCTTAGTGAAATGTACAGCCTCATTACCTTTCCGAAGTACTTGTACAACTTCTATGTTATTCAACCAACCCACATCATGAGGCTGAAAATATTATTTTAATCAAGTTGCAAAGACAGCTACACACACTTTTGAACAAAACCTAATGGTAGATAATCATTACAAAAAAATAAATAAGAAATGATGAGAATGAAAGCTCTTTGATATTACTAAAGCAAGGTTAAGCACAGCAAAAATACTTGGTCATGTTTGTTTTTGTCTGGCATATTATAAAAGTCTCATGACAAATACAGAGGATCCAAAATAAATATGTACGCTCCATAAATACCTTCATTAGTAAGAGGGTTTATTTTGTTTTAAAGACTACTTTCCAAATAAAGTCTTTGAATCTTTTGTTCATACCTGTCCACCTCCAGCTGGGAACAAGATTGTGTTCTCCAAAGTCACTTCATAGCCTTTGAATGGAGACACTTTGCCATAATCAACCAATGATTCTTCTGTTTCCACACATTTTACAACCTTTGATGAATACTGGAATAAAAAGTATTTTTCTCTATAAAATATATTCATTATTTATTTAAGTCAACAAAAAAAGTGTTTATAAGATTTTACTTATACTATAATTTACTAGATGACTCCGTTACGCCAAAATTCGTTTATCTCGCGGGAACCATACATTTTTCCAGGATAAAAAGTATCCTATGTCCTTTCCCGGGACTCAAAGTATGTCTTACCAAATTTCAGCAAAATCGGTTCAGCCGTTTGGGCGTGAAGAGGTAACAGACAGACAGACACATTTTCGCATTTATAATATTAAGTATGGATTCTTCAGACTCTTTGATTGGATTTATGTAACCCTCCAAACACAACACAATAATTGATCAATAAGATTCTCAATTAAGTATAGCTATTAATTGGAAATCGTATACTTAAACCTGTACTTTGGATTATTGGGGTAATCCTACGAATAGTAAATAGTTTTTATTATTCGTAGGGTTAATCTAAATTTTAATTAATAAGATGCAAGCCGGGGTAAATTGTTTAAATTTTTTAAGTACAATGTAAATTGTTTACCTCTTTAAGAAAGCTATCTTCTTGGCATTTAAATACCATGTTGTTATCCTTTTTATGATTTTCTATATTTTTGTTTATTTTTATTTTACATAGGTAAATTGTCTTCAAACTTCACCGCACTGCATTTCTCATTTTTTTGGTAGTGAAATGACATTGACATTTGTCAAATGTCATCGACAATCAGATTGACGTTTATAGTCTTATAAAAATAAGAGCCATGAAAGTATTATAGTCGGGACATTTTAATAGGCCACATTTGACAGTTCATCAAAATTGTACCTGGTAACCTTATTAATTGTACCTGGTAACGTACTTAAAAAATAAATATTTTCGTTTTGTTATAACTGCACAATTGATTAACTTTTTTCAATTACGATTACATATTTATTGTAAATATGACCGATACGAATTATTTAACGATTTGCTTTTACTGATAAACAATTCTAAACGTAATAAACAAATTCTGATCTTAATAATTGCACGTCGTTACAATGTTACGTCAGCTGACCTTTTTCCTTTTTAAGCTCTAGGGAAGTTACCCTAAAAATCGAAAGCGAAAAAATAGTATCGATGCATTGATTACTTGTAACGAAATATCCCCATAAATTAATAACCACGTTGTGAAAAGTAACACATATTTATGTGAAATGAATAATGATAATACTACATTTAACAGATTTTATAATTTAAGCGAATAAATGCATTTTTTTTTTTGTAAATTATGTACTTGTTTAATTTTGCTCCTTGAATTTGCAAAAGAAAAAGCAATAATGGGACAGGAGTTTATTTCAAACGTATAAAATTCAAATATTTTATTTCAAGTCCGTATCGATTTATTCGTTTTGGTCGATGTTTTTACGCAGCTCACCTCACTATGGAGATTAATCTGACAGATGTCAAATGTGGCCTATTAAAACGTGCCCCGACTGTAATGTATTTTATTATAAAGGTGCCTATACATTACACCAATGGACATTAAAGCCTAAGGTTAATATAGTTTGTTCGTTCTAAGATGATATGGGTGACAGTTCTCATATTCCTTGCTACGGATTTTTTTACAAGAAAACAAAAAAAATCAGAATGTAATAAATTATATTCCATCTACAAAAATAAATGTTTCCTGTAATTGTAAATGAATAAAAATGAAAAGTTGCTAAATGCTAACTTATTGATATAAAATTATAAATATTAACTTTGAAATAGGAGTATAAAATTATTGTTACGAAAATATTTGAAAAATGTCAGATGCATGAAACGGAACTTATGTCAATAGAGACTGACACAGTTGAATCGAAATCAAATCGATAAAAAAGGGCGGCCATCTTAAATCGCCGGCGTCACTCTGAAACATCAGTACGAAATCGATAATTTCGATTGCAATTCCTTTACGAGGTGATTCGATATTTTTAAATTATTCGATTAATTTTTTTAGGTAACTTCCCTACTATTGTCAATTATAATGTGTCACGCATATCATCATATAACGAACAAACTATAGTTGATACTTGATACCATAAACTCTTTTTAAAAGAGGAATAGTTAATAATGTACAGCCTATTATTATTTATTTTATGATTTCTGAAACATTACACTAATAAATCGTGTTTAGAAAAAGTCTTTATTTATTCATAAATCCATTGAGGACCGTATCCATAACAGAGATAGTAAAGTCGACGTCATTTTTCGTTATACACATTGGAGGTTTAATCCTTAACACCTGAAAAAAAATAAAAAAATTAAAGCATACTAAACCCAATTAGGTAAATAATAAGAGTTATTAAAATTAATAAAGTCATACATTATTCCAGCGCCCACCGCGTCCAATGAGTACACCTAGATCCTTCATGCCCTCCATAATATCGCCTACATCTGTAGGACTTAGCGGTGTTTTTGTGCCTGGCTCGACAAACTCGACGCCCAGCATAAGGCCTTTCCCTCTAACGTCCCCAATCACGGGGTATACAGATTGTAACTGCATCAACTGTTCTATGAAATATTTGCCTAGTTCTTTGCAATTTGCTTGTAAGTTTTCCTCTTCTATAACCTAATGGAAAATATGCAAAGTATTTATTTTTTCTTAACACAACGTTATAATAACTTCACACCATAGAATAAAAAAAAATATTCATACGCACATGATAACGTATGAAAGGTCGAGTATTTCGAGCACAGCCGAAAGTTAACGCTATTCGTCTTGTCATAATCCCACCAATTAACTTAAGTCGGTCATTAGGCTATGGATCAATTTCTGTGATGGTACAAAGTCAAAAAAAATTAACGTACTTCCACAACAGCTTTTCCCACCGCAGCGGCCATAGGATTTCCACCAAATGTGTTGAAATACGACGCTTTAGTGTGTACTGCGGCTATTTCTTGCGTGGTTACCACAGCTGCCATAGGGAAACCGTTACCAATGCCTTTAGCCATGGTTACAATGTCCGGTTTCACTTCGTGGTTTTCGAAACTCCAAAAAGCATCGCCGGTACGACCGAAACCAGTCTGTACCTGAAATATACACACCGGCATATTTAGCGGAACACAAAAAAAGGTCCATAATTTAAAAAAATGTGGTTTTATTTTAAAATATACTTACTACACTTCTTTTGTTATTTAAAATTTCATTTGTTTTACTTAAAATTACATCGCATTATGAACAAAATTTGCGAGTAAAGGCTATTTGTGAAAAATGGTACATTTTTGAATTTTTCATGTAACCGGGAAAAGTGAAAATAATTATTAAAATAACAATTAATTAAATTTAAAAAATGGTGATTAATATCGCGTATTTCCTCCATGTGCTCTTATTAAAGTTTCTAACCGTCTAGGCATACTGAGAATTATGTTATCGATGGTCCCCTGGGATAGTCTCCGCCATTCCTCAACTACGGCGATTCGCAGTTCATCCACGTTGGCAGGAGCTGGAATTCTTGACTTAACTTTTCTTTTCAGCAAGTCCCAAACGTGCTCTATTGGGTTCATATCCGGTGATCTCGCCGGCCACTCCATAACAGTGATATTCATATCATTAAGATAAGCTTGAGTTGCCCGAGCGGTATGCGGCCGAGCATTATCCTGCATTAAAACAAAATCGTCACCGATATATGGGGCAAACGGTACGACATTTTCTTCTAAAACTTCTCTGATATAGCGGCCCGCAGTCAGACTCCTTCTGTCAATCACTACCAAGTCTGTGCGAACTCCCAAACAAATGCCCGCCCAAACCATTATTGATCCACCACCGTATGCAACTGTAGTTTCAAAATTTGTCTGAATGTAACGTTCTCCTTTGCGTCTGTATATTCTTTGCCTGCCGTCAATTTGATTTAAGAGAATTCTGCACTCATCACTAAACAATACCTTACTCCATTGGTCCGCATTCCAAAGTCGATGTTCCTGAGCAAACGTCAACCTGTTTCTACGTCGAGCCTTGGAGCCTTGGCGGGCACAAATGAACCCAAATCAGCTTCTTCGAACCTTCTTCGTACCGTACGCTCACTTACGGTTACTCCCCGCACTGCTTCTAACTCATGTCGGGCTTGGACGGCCGTCAAACGGGGGTTCCTACGAACACGAAGCCGAATGAAACGATCATCCCTACTCGAAGTGCGTCTTTTTCTGCCTTGTCCTGCTCTTCTCACATAAGTGCCAGTCTCCCTGAATCGTTTGACAGTGCGATGGACTGTTGAAATCGATCGACGAAGATGTCTGGCTATTAATCTGTATGTTAGACCAAATCTTCGCATTTCGAGTGCCCTGGCAATCTCCGTTGGGGCTAAGTCAGGCATAATTCAGTCCTCAACTCCAAAAAGATACAAGATTATTTTTTTTTTACAAAAAAACAATATTTGAATGAAAAATTTAAATAAAATTCAGTAGGGAGAAATACTCGAAGTTCGGTCTACATAAGGTATATTCGAATAAAATGGAAACAATTGCATAAAATGTGATGTTCAATTGTTTTCCTAATTTGAAATTATTATTTTTTTAATTAAATGACGTATAAACCAGCCAGCAACCTTATATGATACTTATATCAAACCTTTTTTTATGTTCCGCTAAATATGCCGGTGTGTGTAGATGAGCGCTTATTATTACTTTACTGGAACCAGAATATGATATTGTAGGTCGTGTCATGGAGGAAACACGCTCAATTTTAGCCATCGGGAATATAAAATAGACAATACATTATTTAAATAAATAACTACCTCGTCAGATATGAACACGCCGCCATGTTTTCTGACCACTTCACTGGCTTTCCTGAGGTATCCTTTTGGAAACTGCATAGTTCCATTGACACCTTGAATAGATTCAGCAAACATAGCAGCCACTCCGCCCACCGGGATCGAGTTACCTATTAACTGTAAATCAAAAATTTAAATAAATTAAGTAACAAGTAAATTAATTTTTAAACCATCGAGTTCTTATAAGCCTTGTTAAAAACATTCGTTTCTTGTAGAATATCTTCCAGTAAATCACTTCGTGATTATTTAAGGAATTGGCATGAAATTACGGGGGGCTTAATTGTAAAAATATGATATATTAACAATTAACATATACATAATAAATAATAATTAATCAAAGCATCGACCTGCAGAATGTGACTGCTTATAATAATATTTTTTATCTTAGATGCGATGCACCTTTCCATTTAACATTGTTCAAGTTTACCTCTTCCAATTGATGTACGTATTTGTCGGAGGTGACACATTCACCAGGGCACGAGCAGGAGCCCGGCACCTGTGAGACAGAATCCCTGCACCCGCCCCAAATGCCACGTAGTGGGTCTGGGAGCATTGCCTGGAATACAAATACGTTTTAGTTTAGTTATGCTTATTTGCTGGGGACACGATGTATTTTCAGCGAACGTGTCATATTATACAGGATGTAACAAAACAAAGGGTGTTATAAGGTAGTACCCGCCGGCCACCACCATACCTACCTGGTAGGTTAAAGGTGGTGGCCGGCGGGCATGGTGTGTAATTGTGTATGTGTCCTTTGTACAGATTTACTTGTGGAAAACGCTGAATCTCTTTGTTTTGTAGACATAACTGACTAGAAAAGTAATAATGAATATAATTGAATGGACTCAGAGTTTGTCTTCTATTGCCTAAATCTGAAACGTAACTCACGTGATGTATACCCGGTGGAACAGGCATGGGCATTCTGTATGACCTTGTGCCAGTCAATCCCATGATGGTACTCGAGTACCCGTGGTAGGAGCCTTGGAGAGATATGACGTCATTGTTGCCCGTATATGCCTTAGCCAATAGCATAGCTAGGTCGTTCGCTTCCGTCCCACTATTTACTAAATATACCACCTGAAAATTTTAATTCAGGTTAAAAACTATCGAAATGTATTGAAAATTTTATAATAGGTATTTAAAAAACTAAACTTACTTTCAAATCATTCCCGAATTTAGACGTTAATTTCTCAACGTACTCGTATATTTTGGGATGTCTGTAGATGTTAGTGGTGTGCCAAAGCGTTTTGATTTGTTCCTGTAATGCCGCTGTTACTTTCCTGAAAAAAATACAAATAAGTGCATACTAGAGTAGGTAAAGTGTAGATATACCTTTTAAATGTACAGCGTACATCGTTTCTACGCAAAAAAAATGTTCAAGCGCAAAAAATGTGTTTTATCAATTTATAAACGGCAGATAAGGCGAAAAGTTATTATCCCCAAAACACTTACGGATGACAGTGACCAACAGACACTGTGACTATCCCACCGAATAAATCAAGGTATCTCTTGCTTTCATGATCGAACAACCATTGCATATAACCCTGGTGGAGTACCACGGGTTTCTTATAAATGTTAAAAAGTGCTGGCGGTAGATTTTCGCCTTTTATTTGGTCTGTTTTTTGAAAGGTAGGCCCCTGTTGACAAAAATGTATAATAAATATTAATCCATCAAGCCCGTAAGGCCCATATGGGCCGCGTCCCGCGATAACAAAAGATTTCCAGGAATTGGCGATCGACGGATTAAAATTAGTGCGAAAAGTGTGACTGACTGTCTGTCTGTTACATCTTCACTCCCAAACCGCTGAATCGAAAATTTGGTATAGAGATACTTTGAGTCCCGGGAAAGAATATAGGATACTTTTTTATCTCGGAAAAATGTACGGTTCCCACGTGCAAGTAAACGAATTTTGATGCAACGGACTTGCGGGCGTCATCTAGTTGGACTATACTTACAGAATATTCTTTAGGCGTAAAATCACATTTTGGTAGCGCGCTTCCGTATCCTCGCTTAAAAATATTCAATCCATTTGCGACTGAAAAATATTAAAAACAAACTTTAAAATATTTGTGCTGTTAATAAATCTTAATTTCTATAGAAAAGTAACGTAAAATGAATATATTTACAATACATTTTAATTTCCTCATTGTTAATAATTTTAGTAAATACAAACAAAATCCATACTTAATATTATAAAGCGGAAGAGTTTGTTAGTTTGTTTGTTTGAACGCGCTAATCTGATGAATTACTAGTTCGTTATAAATCACCGGATATGGGATAAATACCTACATAATTTATATTTTATTAATTTATCCCTAATTCACTTATTACGACGTAAACGAACAATGGTTATCATAGTATTAAATTATTAATGACATTGTATGTAAAATATGTAACCCGTTACGATTTAAATAGACTATGCCCAATGTGTTTGCAACTTTGCCCTCTTGTATTATTCAAGTTATTGTGACTGCAAACATTGTGTGTAAACTTTGGTCCAAACATAATAGAAATAGTATTTTTAGTTAGTACGTAAAATGTTCACAATATAGGTATAACCACCAGTCAGAGTCACCACAAATATTGACATTTTGTGAATAAAAATCCTAATCTGTTGTAATTAATAAAAATATTTAAATGGGTGTTTGATATTTACCCATTTACGATATATCAGTGCCCATAACCATTTACGATATCAGTAAATTACATTTAACACCAAGATTTATTTGTAAACGAAAATATTACTAACTTTACCTTTGTTAGCCATAACGTTACACTTGAACCACGACTAAATGCAACTAAACTAAATTTAAATTAAACGGTTTGGGTTAGTAGCGTTGACTGCTGAATTTATTTAAATTGTCAATTAATAAGGGCACGTTTACAATGTTTAAATTCTTATAAATAATACCTATAATTAATTTAGGCATAGCCAGGCATATTATGTTTGGGTGTTTTCGTTAGTATTTTATAAAATTGTTTTAAAATAAGTAGTATTTAAATTTTGTATCACTCATAAATCTACAAAAAAGTGTAGACTACGCAAAAAAGGGAAGGATTTTTCGTTTTTTTATCACATATTTCAATAATTCTGTCTGTCTGTTTCGTGAAATCCCTAAGTCTATTTTGATAATTATATCATGTTCCAGTGATAATTATAGCTAGCCTGGTTGGAAATACTTAAATTGTTGGAGATAAACATGAAAAAATTTAGTCCGCCTATGTACCAACATTGTGTAAAAAGCATAAAAAAATAAAAAAATCGGCCAAGTGCGAGTTGGACTCGCGCACGAAGGGCCCCGTACTGATATAGAGCAAAAATAAGCAAAAAATTGTTTTTTTTTTGTATGGGAGCCCCCCTAAATTATTATTTTATATTATTATTAATTATTAAAATACAAATACAACTAAGTATTTTGTGAACATTTCAAGTGCCTATTTGTGTTTCCATTATTGATATGGAGGACTAAATATCATAATGAAATTATTATTATTTTTAACAAAAAATTAAAACCGACTTCCAAGGTAAAAACAATAATAACATTAATATGAACTAAAAAGTATTAAATAATTTCTACTATCTAATAGTGCCTTTTTCCGAATTCGGCTAAACCTCAACTATTTCTGTACTCAATCTTCATAATTTTGAAGTCGGTACCAGATAGCTGAAACTTCAGTCCTCTGACAGAATATTTGAAACTTTTGGAACTGGCACCGACTTCAAAATTATGAAGATTGAGTACAGAAATAGTTGAGGTTTAGCCGAATTCGGAAAAAGGCACTATTAGATAGTAGAAATTATTTAATACTTTTTAGTTCATATTAATGTTATTATTGTTTTTACCTTGGAAGTCGGTTTTAATTTTTTGTTAAAAATAATAATAATTTCACTCTTTTTAGTTACACTAGTAGATAAACCTTCGCGTATATTTTACCTAATTATCTTATTACAATTTGTTAAGAGTCACAACTCACACTCACAAAATAATATACCTATTATCAGTGAAGTGAACATATTGTGCTAAGTAATTTAACAATTTTAATGCTTCAAGCCCCAAGCGGTCACCGGCGATTGCGATAACAATAGAAAGGCTATTGTGTCTCGTTTTTCCACGATCGAAGGATCTATCAGATAAAAAATTGTATAAACTTGCATAGGATGTAGCGTAGCTACTCATAATATTTAATATTAACATAATTATTGACAGCTGTTCTTGTAATAAAGAATTCAAATCGATACTTAGTGCGCCATCTATCGATTAATAAGTATAACTAATTAAAAAGACTCTTAATGACTTTGTTTTGTTTGAATGCTCTTTTTACAATAACTTTATTTCAATTCTATTTGTCTATTTAAATTTTATAAAGTAGTTAATAAAGTATTCGATCTGTATATAAAGTAGTTAGTAAAGGATTCGATCTGTCGTCTGCCGCCATGCGCCGCGCGGCGGCGACGCCGTCGCCTCTACGGCGCCGACCGCCGTCATGTATTAAATAAACAGGTGTTGTTATACAGTACATAATTATTATTATTAGTATATCCATACCTATGCCTTGTACTATTATCTAGTCTGTGCCATGAGACATTGGTGACCTTAACACGACGTGGTAATGATGATGATGACGATGATGATGATGATGATTATGATGATGAATATAAATTGCATAGTAGCATATGCCTTCTGTTCTTAAAACAACGCCGAAACTCCCAAACGTGTATCTATAAGGAGTCAGGAGTTCTCTCAGCATCTTCGAAACCATGGTATACCTTGACCCAATATTTGACTTTTTGGTAGCATATTCTTAGTACACTTCACATAAAACCAAAATCACCATATGTTTCCATATAAATTTCGAGGAGTTCCCTCGATTACTCATGGATCCCATCATCAGGTCACCACTTTTGTGAACATGGTACCAAATTGGAGTGAAACCTAATACAACAAAACAAAAATTTCGAAAATCGGTTCACAAACGGCGGAGTAATCGTTGAACATACAAAAAAAAAAAAAAAAAAAAAATATCCACAGCCGAACATATAACCTCCTCGTTTTTTGGAAGTCGGTTAAAAATCACATTTGTTGTATGGGAGACCCACTTAAATTTTGAATTTATTTTTAGTATTTTTTGTTATAGCGGCAACAGATATACACAATCTGTGAAAATTTCAGAAGTCGAGCCACAGTGGTTCTTGAGTAACAGCCTGGACCAGTCAGACATACAGACAGACAGTCATGAGTCAGTCAGACAGACAGACGGACAGATATCGAAGTCTTAGTAATCAAATCAAATCAAATCAAATCCTCTTTATTTCGGGCATCAGAGGCCCATAAAACAAATACCTTATATCTAACATACATATTAATAATATAATAAATACCTTAAAAACTAACATACATATTTTAATTTTTATATTATACTTATAAACTAACACTGTCACTTGTTGCCGGCGACGTGACTCAACGCTTCGTTCCGGAGTCTCCCCCGGAACCTCCGGTAGACCACATCCATCGGCCAGAACTCCGGCGCCTCGAAAGTCGACAGAAGATTCGTCGGTACTCTCACCACAAAGGAGCTAAAGTTAACCTTGTGGCGAGACTGCAGACGCTCGACCCTCAGGCGCAGTGTCGTCTTCTTCTGGATGTAGTCCACGACGTCCTCGACCTCCATGGAGCAGTGCAGGCGGGATATGTACAGGGGCGTCGCGGGGACCTCGCTCCGCGGACGCAGCTCAGGTACATATGTCGCGGTGCCGCGATGGTTGCGGGCGGCGGGCTTCTTCCTCCTCTCCACCAGTATGAAGCCCTCCTCATCACACTTCCTGCTCTCGTCCTTGCTAGGTCGAGAAGATTCGGCCTTACGGCTCTTCGTAGCCTTGCGGCTCTCCTTGGTCTTGCGACTCTCTGGAACCTTGCGGCTCACATTCTCCCCATTTGTCTTCGCCCGCGGGGGAGGCGCGGGGCGACCAGCAACAGTCGCAAAGTTTTGCTGAGTCGCCTGTGGACTCGGCGTCGGCGCAACCGGGAGGGGAGCGCGGGCGGGGGACGCAGCGGCGGTGTTCGTTGACCCGTCCGATAATGCTGACGGGCTAAACGTGGCCGCTTGCGCGCCACGGCGTCGGGTGACGTATGCGGCATCAGGTGACCTACATATTGAATAGGATCCCGTTTTTACCCTTTGGGTACGGAACCCTAAAGTATACGATTGATGCTTTATAAATAAACTAAGGTTAATTATACGGATAGTTAAATACATAATTAACCCATCAAGCCCCATAAGGACACTGGTGACCGCGATAACAATAGAATAGCAATAGATTTCCAAGAATCCGCGATCGAAGGATTAAACCTGCGGGTATATCTGCATTCATAGTAACTTATTAATTTGTACGTTGACATTATGAACTAAGCTTTATGATCACTTTACGCAATACATGATACCAAAAATGTAGATAACCCAAGATATATCTTAGTTTAATCAAAGCGTTGTTTATTGTTTACAATTTACATTATAATCGTAATGTACATCGCTTGACCTATAAGGAAAAACATAGCCTAATCACTATTGTCTATCTTATACAGTTCAAGACGAGACTGTTGCTGGGCTAATATTATACTGGTTGTATGTTGCTCGCAACTTCTTTCGCGCAATTTAATTGGAGAACTTTTTATATGATAATATTTATTTAAACACGATCTATTTATATGTCCTTTTATAGAATTTAAGCGTCAAGAGGATACAGAAGTCGGCTGGATATGGCCGGTCTTGCCCGCAACTTCGTTATACAGCAAATCGCTTATGTGGCTGTGACAAAAAAACTTCACAAATTCCATCCAAATAGGCTCAGCAGTTTGGGCGAAGGTACGTCACGTCGTTTTCTCAAGCATATTATAGACACTATTCCACCTGTTAGTGTAACCATTAATTATTATTAATGTCGACGTGGCTTAAATCCAAAAACGATGTATATTGTATGTGGTATAAATTATACTGAAAAAAAAAGATTTATACACTGCGTAAAAATCAAGTAAGGTAAAGCGCCTTTTTTTTGTAACGGTGGGAAATGCGTTACGCATTCCCGACGGCCCGGGGGAAAGGCCGCCGGGATATGTGGGACTCCCCAGGTGCTGCGGTAGGGAAGAGCACCCAGGTTTACCCACTAAAACCCACCGGTGCCTCCTCCTCCGCTTGTTGCTGGGCCGCCGGACCCGCCAGGGGCGAAACTGCAGCGGCCCAGTTAGCGGCGTTTGCTTCACAGCAACATTCACCATGCGACTGCCTGTCTACGACAGCTGCCGCTATCTCTGGGAGAGCAGTCCGAGGCACCGGACGCTCTTCAACCGGTCGAGCTCGTGCAATGGGCGGCGGATTCCCCAATTCGTCGCCCGAGCCCATGGCGGGAGTTGGCGCTCGTATTGAGCGCGCCTACGCCCTCCTCGCCTTCTCCGCATGGGGTCGGCGTCCTCTTGGGCCTCCCGTTAAGGTGAAGCGCCTGCTACCCTATACTCAACCTATACTTAATGTTTATACGGCTTATAAATTAATATACGGCTATCTTTATTGGGTCTGAAATACTGCAGTAATGCAAAATCATATAAAGGTACCTTCACACTAGCATTTGTGTAGCTTCTTTTGTGATTTTAAACGATGCGCCGTGGAAATACGTTATTGTTAATTGATCTATAAGATATCTATAAGTGTATTTTGTGTACTATCTTACTTTATCTCACAAAAAAATCTTATAAATGCAGTCTTGTTCTAAATTAAAGAACATAAGTTCTGCATTTATAAGTTATAAGTTATAACTTGGTAAAATACGAGTTATTAGAATTTTTCAGTAGAGGGTTTTTTCAGTAGAGTCTTTATACTTTGATCGTAAAAATAAAAGTTTGTGGTTTTTATACGCTATAAAATAATAATAGAATTAATATTGAGGGGCATTCACGCTACAATAGAGTATTTTATGTCAGGTTGCGGTGTAACCAAAATAAAACATCTTTTTGTCGCCATGGTCCTCACGTGCGCCTTGGTTTTGCAAATGAAAAGAAAAAATTAAGAAACATGCTAAAGTTTTTAATAATATTTTTAATGATACACATTGTGTATGTTATTATAAACGTGTTATTGTGTATTTAATAATCTATTAAGTATTTTTTGTACATTCTTAATAACCTTTTATCTCACTTAAAGGTTTTTTGGCCTGTCCTACTACTGGTATTGTAAAAGTGATGAAAAACAGTTATTGGACGTTATTAGATGAAAATATTATAACACTGATATACTTGATATATTGTTACGGATACGGACAGTTGTTTACCTCTGCGCGTACTTTCTAGAAAAGTCCAACCCTTGTTTATGTGAATTGCGTGTTTACGTAAACAATCCAGAATGGAACGTTCCAGAAAGAGTCGCGGGCCATATAAAAGGTAAATAAGCCGGCAGTCGATTCAGTTTAATCGGAGCGATCTTCGAGGCGACTTCGAAGTGAAAACAAGTGATCAGTGAGTGTTAGAGAATCTACGACTCGGCTACGACCTAGGACAGTGATAGTGCTCAGTGATTTGGATCTAGTGCTTAGTGTTTGGACTTAGTGATTTGTGTGAGCTAGTGTCAGTGAATAAGGTCTTCAAGAGAGTCACCAGGTCTTTCTCTCCGAATTCTACGAACCCTAGCACGTAACAATATAATATTCGAAAGATGAGAGTAATTATTCAATACGAAAGTTAATTTTCAGCTGACTTGTGTCTTCTAAATACTTCAATGAAGTGTGACTTCTGAATACTTCAAGAACCTACTAATTGCAATGACTAATAATATTGTTGCCGTTAGTTGTATGTAATGAATATGGGAACATAACGTAATTGTAAAATGCTAGAACAAGGGCTGTTATTTAAACAACACGTTAATTTTTTTTCGTTTTTATAGAGTTTCGTAGAACTTTTTCTTCATGTTTTATTAGGAAATCCCTGGATTGTGAAGTACGTTCCAATTAATTTTGTCGCTGAAGTAGGCAAATGGCAAGCCTTTAGTTTATATATTTTCATAAAATCCCTCAACTTTGTGTATAATTAATTAAATTAAACAAATGCCATACAATTTTTGCTACCCATCACTGCCATCAGTATAATCCAGACTCAAGAACATGTACAACCTGTAAGATCTATTTCGTATCCTAAAAGATAATATTGTTAGCGCACAATTCGTTACGTACATGGCAAGACAAGCCCAACTTCCTCCTGAAAGTAGATTACGGCCACAGCTACAGGCAGATGAGCTACTCTGCATTGTGCTCCATATTGAAATATTGTGTGAGTATAGCTCGATGAGGACAATCTGAAATCTCAAAATATTTGAGTTACGTTTTACCTGACCAACGTAATATACAGATAAAGAGACGGACATCCTTTCACATCTATAATATAAATAGATGGCGGCTGTAACTCCATTGCGTCAAAGTCCGTTTATCGGGTGGATACCGTACATTTTCCCGGGATCAGAAGTACAATTTTCCTTTCCCGGGACTCAAAGTGTCTCCATACCAAATTTTTGCAAAATCCGTTCAGTAGTTTGAGCGAGTAATTGACAGACAGACAGACGAACAGACTTTCATACTTATAAAGTTATAATTGTTACAATAGTACTATGTAATATTGGTAATAATTTTAATTTTTTAAGTACATATTTTTTTTATAATTATGATTTATATAGTATATTAGTTAAGAAAATTTGAAATAATTATGATGTAGCTATGGTGTGTGTTTAATTTACGATATTACAAGAAACAATCTAATCTATGTAAAGTACCGGTTGGTCTCTCTAAGAGTTCACTAGAGGTCGGAGGAGTAAAGAGTAAAACTCGATTTACTGTGGTGAACTGGAGTGCTTTATTGAGAGATTTGTGCTGCTTATACTTATACAAAATTTTACATAATTATTATTATTACAAAACTGTACAGAAACTGAAAAGATTAATTTTGATTGGCTATTGCAAAACAGAAAGAGACATAATGAGTGAGATAAAAATATTTACAAAAGTAAGAAAGAGAAAAAAATCGAATAAGAAATATTTACTTTTACAAATTGGAAAAATTAGCCGCGCGGGAAACTGGCCGTCCCGCGATACGTGGCGCTGGTATCGCGCGAGTATAAATATAGGCTCGCGTGCCGCGGCGAATTCAGTCCGCGCATGGTCCGCGCGCGAATTTCATACCGACGTCGTCACTCTGTCGCTCGGCGCCGCGCCGGTAATAATAGTAGTTGTGCTGCCATTTTGTGAAGATCTGAAGCTCGCGCAACGCCATGAAGACTGCAGCTGCGCTGCGAAGATTCCACGCTCGACGTAGCCTCGATGTGAAGATGCGTAGTGAAGTGTTGCGAAGAATTCTTATTAGAAAAAATCCTTTACAGGGCTGGGTCACGTCCGGTATTATTACACGGACGGTTTCTATCGTTATTGCGAACGTACGTTCTTAGCAGAACGATTTTCTTCTCTGTTTCAATCTTCTACGACTGACGTATACAAAGACGGCGCGCGTTCAAAGGAACGCGCTCCGAAAGCGGAGCGCGTTGTTTTCTTTGTTTCAATCGGCGAACGAACGTGTAGGTACTGCTACAAATCTTTGTATATTACTCACCTCATCACCAGCTTACACGTACCTACTGTAGCTGGTTTCGGTGGCTCGGGTAATGATCTTGTAATGCTATTATGTGCATCACCTACTTTTTTAAAATATATTGTCTGTTTACTTACAAATACATTATTGGTTAGATACTTTATGTAACTTTATGTTAGTTATCACAAATATATCATTAGCTGGTTAAATTAATTGTACTTATGTATCTATGTGCACGATGGAAGAGACTGCTCTCCGTGACACAGGAAATCCTAGTGTGGGGAGCAGTGTTTTGTTTAAGATAATACTTAACGTGTAAAATGATTTTTTGAGGGAAATAAAGATTTGTTTGTTTGTATATATATAAAAATGCAATAACTCGATTAAACGGTTGAATCGATGTGGCTAATTTTCTTAAAATATTCCTGGAAGTCCAGGGAAGGTTTATAAGTGACATGAAGTTCACCGGGACATCAGCTAGTCACTAGTGTCATATATTGTATTATAACGCCTCCGTGGTCCAGTGGTTCAGAGCTTGACTCGGAGGTCGTGGGTTCGATTCCCGCGTTGGAAACATGTTATTTCCAAGTTTGGTTAGGACAATGTAGGCTGATCACCTGATTGTCTGACAAGTAAGATGATCCATGCGTCGGATGTGCATGTAAAAAGTCTGTCCTGCGCCTGATCTCTCGCCAATCGTGTCGGTCTGCCGTCCCACTGGGTACTATAAAATTACTCTTGCGTAGCTGGCTTTTTTTTTTTTTTTTACATGGGGAAATGCTTTACGCATCCCCGGAAAATTGGGTATATCGGCCGGGGTATGTGGGACTCCTGCGTAGTCTACCCACTAAAACCCCATGGTGCTCCACTCATCGCTTAAGGCAGAGTTGCGGGTACGATAGAACCTACCGCAACTCTGCCATGCGTAGCTGGCCTGGTTTCAATGAAACCGGCCACCGTCACCGAAACTGGTGTGGGAGTGGGGTGATATATTATGAATTTATAACACCTGTTATTTAAGTACCCTCTCCCTGAGAGCTGCAGAACTACTTTGATGACCAGTGAGAGCTGAGAGAAGCTCACTCCTGTTTTATTAAGGAACTACTTATTTAAAAAATACAAAAAATAAATAAATGGAAAACAGGATTTTGTTATTCTAATAAAATATGATCATCCAAATAATATTCTACAATGCAGTCGGAAACAGAATCATCGCCACTTTCTAGGTCCATGTAGTTACAGCAGTGGTGTCACAGTGAAGAGGCACTTTCATCTTCAATTATCAGCTCTTCAATATCCCAATAAAGGGTTAATTCCCACTCCTTGCATTTATTTTCAGTGTTTTTTTTTTCAAAATGATAGCATAAATTCTCCCAGTCATTTCGGTTATTTCGTTAAACGCTTTTTATGCTACCTGTAAACATAAAATGTAATAATTATTATAATATTATATTACGCTGCATCAAAGTGTTAAAGGAGCTAAGCACATACACTGTGACACGAGAATTTTATATACATCTAAGCAGACTAAGATACATAATTACGCAAAGCACCTAAGTAAAAGTATCAATCATTGTTAGGCGCGTTATACGTTAGATTTTTTTGACAGTTCATTGTTTACGTAAGCTTAGGGTTTATGTAAAATTGTTGTTTTATTAAACCACATAATACTTACTCAGGCTACTTAAAATTGCATTATACAATAAAATTAACAAACAGAATTTATAAAACAAACGCTTAAATACCTGCTAAGTATGGCGATTGAGCGATCAGAATCGGAAATGTGGACGCGAGAATTTCAGTGATATTTTCGCGTTTTACTATTTTTGTTCAATGAAAATCTTCAAATTTTCAGCACTCTGACACGTCTTTCACTTTAATTATTATTATTAATCACAGTAACATGTAGTTTTCACACTGTAAAACTAAATTTAAGCACATTGAAAATCTTTGTTTTGTAAATTTTATGTCATAGTCCTTAGAGTTTTTTTTTTTGGTTTGATTCGTCCCATTCAGGACAGGCAAAGGGAACTCATAGTCCATAGAGTTTTTTTTTTTGATTTGATTCGTCCCATTCAGGACAGGCAAAGGGAACTCATAGTCCATAGAGCAGATTGTAGATACAACAAAGGGACAAATGTCAAAAGAGTGTTGCTATTGCTAAAAAAAAAGTTTCGCCTCCTATTATAGACATTCTTGACCACGGAATATATAACACTAAAGGAAAGGGCATAGCAAATAAGTTTCATAGAAACTGGTGTCGCCAAACTCACACAGTAACATTTTACGCACACAAAAAAATAACCAATCACAAAGAGATTTCTTTTTTAAATTTCAGGACAGGCAAAGGGAACTCATAGTCCATAGAGCAGATTGTAGATACAACAAAGGGACAAATGTCAAAAGAGTGTTGCTATTGCTAAAAAAAAAGTTTCGCCTCCTATTATAGACATTCTTGACCACGGAATATATAACACTAAAGGAAAGGGCATAGCAAATAAGTTTCATAGAAACTGGTGTCGCCAAACTCACACAGTAACATTTTACGCACACAAAAAAATAACCAATCACAAAGAGATTTCTTTTTTAAATACAATGTCGTAAAAACAACCTCAACCCTTTTAAATAAGGAAGAATTTAAATTTAGCAATACCGGCTCTGACTACCGAGTTAAGTTATTCAACGCTAGATGGCGCTTGACAGCTAAATACGATAAGACTTGAAGTTGTACGCAATTTTACACCTTACGTCAACTAATATAAAGTTTAAATTCGTACTCGCGCACTTCCTTTTGCGTGCGAGTTAAGTTATGTCCAGCTGGACATAACTATGGCACGCGGGCCAGTCCCACATGCCCTTTCCTCTAGTGTTATATATTCCGTGTTCTTGACGCACTATACATAACACTTCTCCTTATTTTCCTGTTCTGAGTATAAAATCTATTAGGTCTCCATGACGCTCGAGTAACTACAAAATTAGCACCTTCACCTCCCCTACTATTATGAATTTCAAATATTCATAGAAAGTACCAAAGACTGGAGAGTACAAACAACCGAAAACTAAAAATAGAAGTCCTTGTTTATGGTTTATTTGTTTTTAACGCTTGCAACACCGACTGCTGACAACTTGACACTTTGCCTTCCAAGTTCCACGTCAATCGAGTTGGAAATAAAATTTGGCATTGCTGGGATCGAATCAACGCTGTGGTGGCTGTTTTTAGTGAGAAAAGTGAATGGATAGTCAACTTTAAATATAGCTTTAGTCGCACAGTACAATTTAGCAAAACAACAAAATGAAATTAATATACTTAGTACTTCTAGTTTTACCTGCAGCCTTATTAAGTGTACAAAGCGGTGAGTTTAATTTTTAACATATTTTATTTCATTAGAAAGTGTCGGCAAATATGTACGTGGCAAAGCTTTTATTCATGTAAATGAAGAATGAAGATAGGCCCATTTATTTTACACCACCTTTGGGATATTTCATGTCATTTGGCCACATTCAGATTGCCCCAGTTTGGTTTATGAAATTTTAAAGTAACCTAGATTGTTATGAAACAGTACTTTCAGAGGTCGCATATTTTAGATTGTAATAGGTAATAAACCTGTCAGTAATGATTTTTGACGTATTAACGTCTTATAATTCGATATGGGGTGCGCGCCCGAAAAACATGACAGTTCATGCGTCGTTACCTCGCTCTGAGGCGTTCCATATAAAGGTGAACGCAGATTTGCCGCACCGCAGTCGCCGCATTCGGAATTCTTCATATAAAGAATGTAGAAGTTGCGAAGACTGCGGCGCGGGTAGGTATGCGAACTTGCCTATAACTTCATATAAAGAATTCCGAATGCGGCGACTGCGGTGCGGCCAAATCTGCGTTCACATTTAGGCTTGAAGTGCAAGCGAGAGCGCGGAACGAGCGACAAGGAAGCACAATCGGCCTTTGCGTTCGACATTCGTCTCTCTCCTAAGTCCTACTTGAGTGAGCGATGCTTATATTTTAAAGAAAGCGAAAAGTAAGTATTGCCGCGGCGTGAACGCGATCCTGGAACTTGGAGCTGTGATATCTAGCTCAGGGGTTACCAATTAGTTTCGCTCGGGGTCCGTTTTAAGAAATTAAAATTTCATTTCTTAAAACGGACCCCGAGCGAAAGGTAAAACAGCTCTTAATATGTTGGTAAACTGATGACTTATGAAATTGTCTTATAATTTCAGGCAATACCTTGTTTGCGAGGGCGGAAGAAGATGAGTTAGATGATGTAGTGGACATTGAAGGTGATGACAACCAGGTTGTTGGTGATGATGTGAGTGAAGACGATGATTCTATCATCAAATCCTCTCAAGATGTTGACACCACTATACTCTTCACCAAACCTCAACCTATCTATGGAGATGTTGCCTTTGGTAAGATTATTTTAGTTTTTTAATAACATAAGTTTTTCTTAAAAGTTTATCAAGTTATTTATGACAGTCAAATATTTTCTTTCGTTTTGTCTATATCTTATATAAATGTTGCTTGCTAGGTAAAAATTTAATGTACACAAAGAAAATATACCTGTTCTACAAATGTTATAACTTATAGCTAATTTAACAATAGAATACAATAGCATTTCCGAGAATCCCCGATCGAAGGACTAACCAATAAATAATATTTACAGACCTACAAGCCGGTTACCCAGTTGAGTTTCTTGTCGGATTTATCAACAAGGGCTCTGAAGACTACACTGTTGAAACCATGGAGGCATCCTTCAGATACCCAATGGACTACACCTACTACATCCAGAACTTCACCGCTCTACCTTACTACAGAGAAGTCAAACCTGCACAAGAGGCTACTTTTGCTTACTCCTTCATCCCCAACGAAGCTTTTGCTGGCCGCCCCTTCGGTCTCAACATCCAACTTAACTACAGAGATGCCAGCGGAAATTACTACCAGGTGTGTAATTTGTTTTTAAGTTATTGTTTACCGTTTTAATTAACATTAAAATCCAGAGCTATTAATTATTATTTGCAAAGTTATGAAATGGTCTATGGTTACTCTAGACATTGGTCATGTTTGTTTTCTGAGTAGTGAACATACTACATATTTATATTTTTTTAATACATTTATATTAACTGGGAAATATTTAACATTTGCAGGAAGCTGTGTACAACCAGACTGTCAATATTGTCGAGGTTTCCGAAGGTCTTGACGGCGAAACATTCTTCCTGTATGTATTCCTTGGTGCCGCTTGTGTCTTGATCCTTGTCCTGGGTCAACAAGCTCTGTCGTCCCTGGCTCGCCGCAGGTCTCCGAGGTCTGCACCCAAACCTTTGGAGACTGGAACAGCCAATGATGTAGACTATGACTGGCTACCTAAGGAAGTCGTGAATCAACTCAGTAAGTATTAATGTTTTTGTAGTCAGTTATTAAATCTGGTAACTTTCTCCATATTGACAACTACATTTGTAGGAGTACTGTATTTTTAATTTTTTAAATAATAAAATTGTCGTAATATATTATTTTTAACTTCTTGCTCATAAGAAAATGCGTTTGTTACAGAAAAATCTCCAAAATCGCCCAAACAGTCGCCTCGCTTAAGGAAAGCGAAAAGATCAGTTGGTGATGACTAAGCTTTCAGCTTGTGAAGAGTTAGGAGAGATCACTGATCTTTGCCTTTCGGCAAATGTGAGAGTGCATAAATGAAATAAGAATAGGTTACAATTGGAATGCTGTTTAAGAAAATGGACTACAATAAAATCTCACTTGGCAATACCAAAATAGCATAACATAGAACTTAAGATAAAATATAGCATGCTGCGTACTGACTTGTCTTCCAGGCCTGTTCTTATTTTATTTTACTGTGTAAAAGACTGTGTGATTTTTATTTGCATTGTGAGCGTAAATTAATGGAACAAATAGTGCAGAGAGCTTTGTAAAGTTTGTGAAAAATGAAGACATTATTTAATTAAAATGTTAAATTTTTGATACATCTGTTTTGTAATTTCGTCAACCCTATTTTTTCCCTTTGCTAGTGGAAATACATGATAAAATTATTTTAGTTCATACATAAACTGTATTTTAGCTAATAAGCGCGCTAGTTTGGCATCAAGTTAATGGAAAGTAAGATGAATATAAGCATCATCATCAAGCATATAAATAGTAATTATAGTCACAGGCTACACGGTCAAATTTTCCCGCCTGTCATGACTTTCTTGACGGACTATAACGTTATCAAAGAACATATATTTACCGTTATAAATCCTATATAACGTTATAACATTAACCGTTATTAATATCAATTTTTAACGTTATTTTTAATATCGGGTAAATTTTCATAACGTTATCTATGCCCTTGAAGCAGTAACGTTATGAAAAAATAACGTTATTTGAAGCCCTGCTCTGTTGGTGGTTGGAACTAATCGTGTAAACGGGCTTTAATAGTACTCCTTACTTCTATAATCTGTGTCCGTACCTTCAGAACAAAGAGAATATTCAATATAATCACTACGTTTTACCTCAGAACAGGAAAATAAGTCCGTACTAGTGTCTAGTACTCAGTAGCAGCCAGTCAGTAGTGAATATCAGAGATATGAAACATTTTTTAAGCTGAAAAGTTAATTTGTGACGTTATCTGGAAAAAGGGACCTTATGGAGGGTTTTAGTTTCCGAGAGAGTAGTGTCGAAAAAAATCATTTTTTCTTTTTTTGCTCCATATTAATAAACAGACTCTAAATTTTGATATGACACAGGTTTTAAAAATGATTTTTTATAGGTTAAAATATATCTTAAAGTTTAGTAAAAAAGGGACCTTATTGTCGGTGCTGCAGTCGAGAGTCGATTGCGGCTTTCTGTCGGCACGGTATCTACTGTTATACTACTAGTAATTTGTACCAAGCTGAAAATCGGTAATATTGATTAGAATGTCTGGGGGCACGGCAGTGCCCCCGCCAAGTAGAGCGCGAAGCGAACACTGCCGTAACATCACCGCATTTTAGGCCCCTATTTGAGAACCTGTAGAGGTCATTAAGTTCCGAAGTTAAGCTAAAGCAAAGTTTCTCATTTATGACACTCGCTCACTCATTCAAGATCATTAAAATAGAACTAGTACTTCCCATAAACTCAGAGAGCTGAAATTGGCACTGAGTTTAGGGTTTAATGGCCACATAAAGGGAAAAACCATAAAAAATAGCCAAGTGCGAGTCGGACTCAAAATTAGGTTTTTTGTATGGGAGCCCCCCTTAAATTTTAATTTCAATTTAGTTTAACAATTAACGTAAACATAATATAATTGAAGATTTTCTGAAAATTTGTGTCTACCTGTTGCCATTATCGATATCAAGCAAGAAAGGCCAAATAATTAGGTTTTTTGTATGAGAGCCCTCTTTAAATATTTATTTTATTTTAACTATTTTTGTTGCTATAGCGGCAACAAAAATACACAATCTATGAAAATTTCAGAAGTCTAGCTATAGCGGTTCTTGAGATACAGCCTGGAGACAGATAGACAGACGGAGAGACAGTTTTTACCCTTTGGGTACGCAACCGTAAAAACTAAGATAATCGAAGATCTGGAGTACCTGCAGGTGACCCTGATTAGAAAACACAAGAGCCCAAACAAAATATTAGAGATCGACATGCCACCTTTACAAAAAATATTCCACTTGGTGGGCCGCTTCATTTAATGTAAAAAAATCAAAGGTCTGAAGTATCTGATGAAGAACCCTCAGCTGGTCTCGGCTGTATTAGAGATATGGTGATGCCCCCTCAGATCTACAATAGTTGCATACCGTACGTGATAATAATTCCCACGCCGGTTTCAGTGACGATGGCCGGTTTCATTGAAACCAGGCCGGTTACTGCGTAACCGGCCTGGTTTCAATGAAAACATGAAGTAATTTTATAGTGTCCAAGTGCGTGCGCAGTACACAAGAGCAATCTCTATTCCTTTACTCGCATAACCCAGTGGGACGAAAGACCGACACGACTGGCGAGATATCAGGCGCAGGACCGGCTTTTTACATGCCCATCCGACGCATGGTCCATGGATTATCTTACTTGTCAGACAATAATTGTCCTAACCAAACTTGGAAATAATACGTTTCCAACGCGGGAATCGAATTCACGACCTCCGAGTCAAGAGCCACGCACTAAACCACTAGACCACGGAGGCGTATGTAACACGTGTGATGCTGATGGTGACGTTTACACGAGCGCGCAATAACTACACGAGCGATATGATGAAACCCACTACTTACGGTTCAGCTTAAAAAATCAATATGCCCACGTTTCTATAAAAATAAGTGAAATCCCATCAAAAACGTTCTGTAAAAAAACTAGCCAAGTCTCGAATCTCGATGGAGCTGCTTGTTTATCTTAATGTTTATTAGAATAATAGTCTTTGTTGACTACGAAACCCTAAAAAGTAATGAAATCTAGACAAAGTCGTACCAAGTCTGAGGTCCCTTTATTTTTATAAAGAAATCTCAGAAATATAATTAAATAATGAAAAAATATAATGAAATAAATATTTTAAAAAATGAAATAAAAATAAAAAGTAATGTTATAACTACGAAATTAATAGTATGTATGTAACGACCGACATATAAGGTCCCTTTTAACATTTACGAATACTTCTATGGTAACTATGAGAAATTACATGTTTTTGGTACACGTCTTGTTACTAAAGGATAATTAAAGTTATTTGAAAAAATAGAACTTCAATGTTAATAAAAATGTATATTTATTTTTATGTGATATCACTAAACTTTTAATCACCGACGATAAGGTCCCTTTTGAAAAGTGTTAAGTGTTTGTACCAGCTTTTTACTAAACTTTACCTTGAATTTTAAGACAGAAAAAAGTTACTTTTTAAATAGAAGTTTATATATTTGATCCCATTTGACTATGTTTAACTGTAGTAAACATATATTTTGTTGATTTTGACTGATTAATAAGATTAGTAGAAGCACAATGTTTATTCGTTCAAAATTTTTTTTAATACAATAAACAGTGTTGTTTAATATCGAAGACGTCTCTATTTAGTAAAAACTGATCCGTTTTATATTATTCTTTAATAAAATCCGGTAGAAAACATACTATAAATGAAATATTTAATAAAAACCATCTTGGGCATTTTCATTACATCATGCACTTTGGAGTGGTAAACAACAGGAATAGAGTTATAAAATTATATAATTGAAGTTAAATTCTAAAAGACCATATAACGTACTTCTCAAAAAACATGATATCTATGTAACTTCCTACAATAACATACTTTTTTAGGATGTCGAAGTTTGAAATTTGAATGCGATTTTCTCAATATCACCTTTTACGACTTTCGAGTTTAAACATTTTTAAAAAAAATATTTTCCAGACCTACACGCATGTTATTTACATGGTTCGATAGCCTAATAAATGTAGATTATGGAGATACTAATAACTCAATACCGACAATAAGGTCCCTTCACGCTGATAACGTCACATTTTGTCTTTTGCTCTTTACAACCAAAAAAAATTTTTGTCTATGGTAAAAAAAAATCCTTGGCAAGTACCTAGTCAACTAGCGTAGTCATAACTCATAAGTCAACACTCAACACGAAGTAACTAGTTCTTGATCTGTGGTCAACCAGGTGGACGAAATTCCCGAACAAAAAAAATTTGGGTTCCAAATTTAAACGTAGCAACTGTACCCAATCAGATAATCTGTGCAAAGTCGACTGTGATTGGCTGATAAAAAAGACCATAGAGAATATAAACTACATGAGAAAAAAGACGAAGAAGGAGTTTAAAATTCAAAGTTCGATTTTCATTTTGTGAAAATTATTTTGTAGCAACTCATACAAAAATTGTAAATTAAGTGGATTAATTAATGAAAAACGAAAGGTAAGCCATTGTAAAATGTAAATGTAACCGTAAATTGATAAATTGAAGCAAAACATAACTATGTCATACCATGTTCTAATACAAAGTATGTCGCAGTATTATTTGCATATTTGTACAATAATTTACAACATAAACTATATTAATATGAAAAAGATAGATTATTATTTCATAGAAAATATTATAATGTATATCAGTATGCAGTTAATTTGGAAAATGTTAAAATGTGTAATATATTGTTTTATTGTAATAATACATAAGGTTGATAAGTATACTTAATAATTTATGTAAACTGTATGGAAATGTAGTAAATGAAAAATGTTTCATTAATTTCAGATTTTTAGGTCCCTATACTAGTTTGCAACATTTTAGTCTGCAAGCAATAGCTGGAGAAGGAAGGTATGGGATTATGAGTGGTACGGCCACCAAGGAAAAATCCTCTGATCAAGACGTGAGGTGGTATGCAGCTGGCCTGAGCCCACGCGATAGATTTCAGCTGTCGTATACAGGGTGTAACAAAACAAAGTAATGATACTTAAGTGTGTTACATGTATAAAGGTGCGCGTCTACTGGATCGGGATCGGAGCATACTGCGTAGGTATGCAGCGGACGGATTTGTTGCTTTGTATGTATGGTACTGACTACTGTGAACTGCACTAGAAGTACTGGAACGTCATTCTGCGCCTAACAAAATATATATGACGACACGACGCGCAGCCCGCACCGTACGCCCCGATTCTGACCTGGTGGACGCGCAGCTTTAATCCCCTCCCTATATAGAGTTTACTGTGTAAGCCAATCAAGTAGTTAGTAGAGTAGCATAGACAGCTATTCTATTATATTTATAAATAAAATACATAAAACTGTACTGTAATATTATAATATTGAGTAATAGAAATCAACAAAAGCTTGTGGATTAAATCTGTTTTATTGTTTAATTTACCTTATTAGCCTATTTATTTAGTTGTGTACAATAATTTTTATTGAAATAAAACATTTATTTGAGCTTATTTATTTTTTATTTTATTTTTTTTAATTTTTGGTATGTTTAGAGTGAAAGGTTTTGCACTTAAAAATTTTAACTTCAGTTTCAAATTAAAAAAATAACGGATGTTTATTTTTTTTCTTCTAAGTCCGACCTCTTGTTACGTAGTATACAGTTTACATCCTCTTTGTGGTCAACACTCAAGTCTCAAGTAGCAACCCAGTTTTTGACATTTCAACTGACAACTCTTTTACGTTCACGCTTGCTGCGTTGCACGTGTAATTTATCGAAAAAAGCTCGATATCTGAAACAAAATGGACAAACCAAACGTTCTCGCCCGCGTCATGAAAGTTTTGGGCCGTACCGGGTCCCAGGGACAGTGTACCCAGGTCAAAGTTGAGTTCCTGGGAGAGACCACCCGTCAGATCATCCGAAACGTGAAGGGACCCGTGCGCGAGGGTGACATCCTAACCCTTCTTGAGTCTGAGCGTGAAGCCAGAAGACTAAGATAAAAGGTAAGAATGCAATCAATGCACAATCTGCTTCTAAAGACCATATCTTTCCATCTTGAAACAGGTAACCTAAACTGTGCCAAGTTCTAGATTTTCTGCCGATGCATCTTTATATTAACGTTCTTCATAATGAAGAATATTAGAGTGCAAAGATTAAAAGTGAAAAAGAAGTTGTGATTTTATTATTAATCTTGTTTCTCAATATAACTCTCGCAAGTCACTATCATTCATTCTCTTTTAAAGTTGTGTACTTTGTTATTAATAATATATTGTATTATTAGTACTAATTGTTTTCTTTTTCTTTTACAGGTGCGGAGATGTAATTTTAATAGTTTAAGGTCTTTTAATATGTAAACCGATATTGTACTACAAAACCGTCAAAGATGATCTAAACATGTAACAGCTCATAATAAATTCAATATTATTCATCTTATTGTTTTACTTATACCTTTATAAACCCTTTCAGTAAAAATATACATATAATAAACAAAATTATTGGAACCTGAAGCTGCAAATCGAACATAGAAATTGTTCTTAGCTGATCTGTTGTAACAAATAGGCAAAACTTGCTAGTATTGGTTGAAAATCTTGAGGCAGAAGAGATTCTTACATAAGATAAATTTTAGAGTTATTGTTAAAATAATGAAATTTACTTTACGGTAGTGCACCCGTCGAGATGTCTATATTGTTCTATAATTTTATTATAGAAGTCACTTGATCATGACAAAACCAACTTAGATTAGTGTAAATCTGGGGATTTTCTAAATTAGGTTATCAGAGTGTATCAATAGTAGATAATTTTATTAATAAGGGGGTTAAAGTGTATTATTCCATAAAAAGTTTGGTGAATTCTGTCTGGAAGTCCTTTGGCTAACCATGATTATATTTTGAGATATCATATTTACCTCTCTAAAAGAAACTTAACAGTACATAGCAGAAAAAAAGGAGTCAGGTAAAATATCAAAAGTTATTTAATCCTTCGAGCCCCAAGTGGTTGCATGCGACCGTAATAACAATAGAAAGGCTATATTAGGGAACATACCCATACTACGTGACCCATTTAGGGGGGGAGGGGGGTCTTCAAAATACTAGGCTCAGTCACAAGAGGGGGGGAGGGGGTCTAGAGTTTTGTCACAGTCAATTTCGCTGAGAAACGTCATACGAATTTTTTTTTCTCGCCATTTAATTTTTTTTTCATTCTTCCACAGTGCGTTTTTCGCGTAACTTTAATACTTAATATAAAATATATTAAATATAATATATTATAATATTTAATATAAAACGCGTAATAAAATAAAAAAAATTATACTTGACACCTGGCATTTATTATGGTTATTAACTTATTACATACTTATTTATAGCCAACAGCCAATAAAAAAAAGGCACTGTTTTATGCAATAACATTAGTAACTTGAGCCCATCTACTGCGATAACTCGTACGCAGCTAGTTTATGCTACCGCGCACGAGCAGCCTCACTCGTCAGAGAGTGAGTAAGGGGTCGGACGCCTTAAGAGCAGGGGGGACCCGTGTCCCCACGTCAGATGAAAATAGCTTATATTCGTAGCTCTCCCCAATATTGCCCGATTAGAATGTCACACGTGTGACTACGGTAGGGGGCCAGCCCCCCTCATTGTTTATCTCCAAACGAACTAGCAACAGACTAGTTATAGCCACGATTAAACTACCATGGTTTTAACCAGACCAGTAGCTTAGACCCTTTCGAAAAAAAAAAACTTATAGGCCTTTCTATTAAGGATTAACAGTACATAGCACAAATAAGGAGTTGGGTCAAATAACAAAAGTTATTGTTAATCTTTAAACACAAAAGTATGCTTTTTTGTGTAAGGCTTTCTATAATTTTTAATTTCTTGCTCTGGAAGCATTGTTGTGAACATAGTAATATTACAAAATATATACAGAGATATTGAATATTATGCCTAAATGTTTTATCTCAAGTTAACTTTCTGTATACAAACATTTAAGTTAAGAAAAATAAATGCACTTGTTTTTAACCTATCAACCCCCATAAGGACACCGGCGATCACAACAACAATAGATTTCTAAGAATCCACGATCAAAGGATTAAACTTCACAGTTAGTAGTGCTATGAGGAGGCCAACAAAATCAGAGCTAGAGAAACAAGATAAAAATTGGAATAAATTTATTAACTACTAAAACATTAACTATAATTACTATATTAAAATTACCATCACATTTAAAATGAATTTACTAAGTACATAATATTGACACATGTCTAATCACCTTCATGTAAAGATTCTATTTACAGCATATACATCTTTTCCACCTTGTCTTCTTGGAGAGGCGACTCATGGAGGAGTCAAAAAAGAAGAAATAGTCTTCTTCGGCAGCAGCACGGTTTCGTTGCATTTTGAGCACTTGGAAAGGCAACTCTTGTGTTTTATCTATTACGTATCATACTTTTCCCCTTCGCATTGCGTGGCCCAGAATAAACAATTACCTATTCCGCTATAACATATGAGTATAACGGCGGCAAGGAAGACTACACTGCACACGGTACATGGCTTTCGTTCGAGGAAGAAACCGATTAAATATAGCACCATAAACATTACGTGTGTGTTCACAAGAGCCGGATTGACGGGCTTCGGTATTAAAAGCACAGGAATCAGCCATTGTAAACAATACATTTCGTCGTCGTCGGTTTAATCGTAATATGTTTTAAATTCAATTAGTTTCGTAATCGAAACATTATAATCACTGTATCCTCACTGCTCGGTTAACAGGTGTCAAGGCTGCAATTAGACTGCTCTAAAGATAATTTACTATCAAATCCCAATTAATTAATTTACAAATGATAAAAATTGATGTTCACGGTCCAGTATCTACGTTTTGGCTTTTGACATTGACAGGCGTAATGACCTAATGACAATTAAAATTTCAATTAGACATTGACAGTTTTACATTTTTATTTCAAATATTTAAGACGGCTAAGAAAAATATTTTAAGTTTTAGCATAATATTTTAATAGCTTTTTAGATAACATTATTATAAAGATATGAAAAGAAACAAAGGATACACCAGTGAATCTCTGACAGCAGCTACAGTGACATCTACGAAAGTACAGTCTTTTTTGTACGTCTACGTCCTAACTCCTACGTGAGATATAATCTCTTATATATAAAATTCTTGTGTCACAATGTTAGTCCGCGAACTCCTCCGAAACGGCTTTACTGATTTTTACCAAATTTTATATGCATATTCAGTAGGTCCGAGAATCGGCTACTGGGTACTTTATATATTGATAAGTGCATTTGTTTTATAAATAATAGTAAATTATTACAACCTGAGACTGACGGCGACCATTGTTTGTGCGACGAGATAATGATCAACGTTGCCATGGCGACATACTTATTTAGTCACTTCAATAAAATAATATGGGCGAAATACTTTACTTATATTACTATGGCAAAGCAACGTTTGCCGGGACAGCTAGCTAGCTATATATAAAATTCTCGTGTCACAATGTTCGTTCCCGTACTCCTCCGAAACGGCTTGACCGATTCTCATGAAATTTTGTGAGCATATTGAATAGGTCTGAGAATCGGCCAACATCTATAACATCTATTTTTCATACCAAAAATTATTTAAGTATATGGCAAAACAATGTTTGCCGGATCAGCTAGTATTATATGCGTTAGCATTCTATGTAGTTTGTGAGTATTATTATAGAGCTTGGCCCAAGAGACATAAGAGTCCCTTTACTAACACACGTACCTCAATGACTATGCAATAGAAGTTGGACAAAACCATTAAAGGGGCGACAGACGTACGAACTTAATGTACGCGGGTTTTAAGTTCGCGAACTTACTCGGCTCGCGTCGGTGACACACGAGAATCGCTCACACTGGATTATAGTGCGTTTCATCAAATAGTTCCTTTGCCGCCATGTTGGCACTAATGAAAATTAATGTTGCCACATTACCCTTACTGTGCTACCTTAAATTAGGGGAGATAATAATATTATGTTATCACAAAATGCACTTAAAGAATTGACATAAGCCGACCACATGACTTAGATCCGCCATCTGCATAGGAATCAACTTCCCTGATAGTACATAATTCTAATGGAGGCACTTCACATGGCTATTTGTATTTGCGTATTTGATGTATTTGCCAAACAATCACCACGTGTAGACAGTATGTTTGACAAATATGACCAATACCAAATACCCGTATCCGTAACTTTGTCGGTTTTTGACGCACATCAAAGCAGTCAAATAGGCAAGTAAACAAAATCAAGTAAAAGTTTGGTACGGTATTAATTGACGTCCATGTGTGGAAGGTCGTATTTGCCTTTATTTGCATGTTTGCGTATTCGTCAATAATGTTGGAAAATACAACAAATAGCCAATAACAAATACAAATAGCCATGTGAAGTGCCTGCATAACAGCTTTCGCCCGCTGCTCTGCCTATGTTAACGTCTATCCCTCGGGGACCGTTCTTTTTCCCGGGATAAAAGGTACCCTATGTCCTTCTCCATACTCCAGACAACGTGTAGGTACCTATGAAAGTTTTATGATGATCCGCTTAGTACTTTATGTGTGAAGACGTAACAACCAAAGTCACTTTCGTATTTACTAGCTAAAAGCTGAGCTTTGTGAGGGCTCGCCTCATCACACCTTCACTGACTGATGTCTGATGATAACACATTTACATGTAAATACTATGTTAAAGCACAAATCAATATGCATGATAATTTGTCCGTAAGGTGTACCACAAAATGTACAGGTTGTGAGAAGTACTAGGGCTCGCTTCGCTCGCCCTGATAATATTATTGTACTAGCTTTTACCCGCGCCTTCGTTCGTGAATCGTGTGTATGTAGTTTTCGTTACTAGAAGTGCGTTTCATCAAATAGTTCCTTTGCCATCATGTTGGCATTCTCTGTTAGTAACGTAAACACGTACACACGCTCTGCAAGTATTCATAAGTTTTACTGTATTTATGGGTGATTAAGCTGACGCTGGTAACCCTATTTCACTAAGCCGTAATGGCGGCAACTCGAGTTTTATGGAATTATTGGGGCCTAGTTACGTTTTTCACGTTCACAAAACTCTTTCACTCTTAGCACCATCATTCTTTCACCACTCTTTAATGTTTTCGGCAGGATTTTCTCACGAAATCACAGTAAAACATAAGAAAACTCGCAGAGCTGTCAACCTTGTTTACATTATTGACAAACAGGAAAACCAACATGACGGCAAAGGAACTATTCGATGAAACGCACTATACCATGCCCCCGGGCTCGCGGCTGGCGGCGCGCGGCTCGCGGCTCGGGGCTCTTTGCTGACACACAGGCGATTAGGATCGTCGAGTCTTAAGTCCGCGTACTTACTCGCGTGTCTATCACCCCCTTTAACTTCCGCATAACCAAGGGAATCCCATACCTGTCCCGTCCCGGGAGGACCGTAACTTACATATTTTCTACCCCAGGCACGGTCCGTAAGCCGTGATCTTGTTTAGTCAGTCAGTTCAGAAAAATATTAGAATCGGTACATATTTTTTATTAATTATTAGTAGCCGTATCTATTATTATTATTATTATGTGCCTAATGTGTATGGATCTTTTTACAATACCTTACCAATACCAATAATTTAGGTATGAGGTGTCACTACTTATATTCTTGATGCACTTACTTTAATAGTTCGTCTAGTGCTATTTAAACGATTTACATAAACTTATTAAACTCCCTTTCACATTTTTCTTTCATGTGCATGCCGTGAACAATTAGGTTTAAAAAAGTTGTTTTCCCGATGGATACCGCATTTGCTCTGTGAAGAGCAAAAAGCGGCTCGCGTTACTTGGTGCGTCAGAATTCTTGAAAGATTCCACGCAGGATCCTCAAATGCTGTATACAACATCGTATCAGGTGACGAATCTTGGATATACGCGTACGAACCCGAAACTAAAAACCAGTCACGAGTTTGGGTGTTCGAAAATGAGTTAAAGCCAACAAAAATTGTTCGTTCACGGAGTGTTGCAAAAAAATGGTGGCCACGTTTGTCTCCAAAACCGTCCATATTGCGACTATTCCTCTTGAGGGACAAAGAACGGTTAATGCAGAATAGTATGCTAGCATTTGTTTGCCACAGGTCGTTTCTGAACTCCGTAAAGAGAACTGCAACCGCCGCATCATCCTCCATCACGACAATGCGAGTTCTCACACCGCGCACAGAACAAAAGAGTTTTTAGAGCAAGAAAACATAGAATTATTAGACCATCCGCCGTACAGCCTCGACTTAAGCCCTAATGATTTCTATACTTTCCCTAAAATAAAGAATAAATTTTTTGCGTTAAAAAAAATTGCGTGGTCAGAGATTTTCATCACCTGAAGAAGCTGTGGACGCCTACAAAACGGCAATTTGGAGACCCCAACTTCCGAATGGAATGGTTGCTTCAATGATTGGTTCCATCGTATGGAAAAAGGTGTCAAATTTCGCGGAGAATACTTCGAAAAGCAATAAACACATTTTTAAATAGTACTGTTGTGTCACCTCCTTGATTCCCGAAATTTTCAGTGCCGCCCTCATATTGTTGCTTTTACAAAACCAATGGAATATTTTATATCGAGAATCACCTACATATTAGAATGCCACGTAGGAAGGAAATACATAAGTTTTATTAAGTATCATAATTACCATTACCAGGCAAAGAAACGTTTTCGCCACAATTTTTCACAAAGCCATTTTGTGAAAAGATTTGGGAGTATGGACTGAGATGAATTATTGTTTTTGCACCGAGATTAAAACAAAACCCCTTTTATCCCGATTCCCGACGCACGCATGCGCCATCTTCCCTCACCCCCGAGGGCCAGTTTCCCGCCAGTTCGGGCGCGAGAGGCCGTCGGGCCCACAAAAACCCATTCACCCCAAATTTGTGTAGTGAAAATCAATAATTCATAATCGAAACATGATTACGGCATCAATATACGATCGATTCTGTTCCTACATCGCGATCGCTTACTCACTATACATCATAATGTGCCACGACAACGACAATGATTCCACGTAAAGCGCGACAATAAACGACAATAATTAGAATATAAAGACCTTTAGAAATCCATTATTTACCTATAATAAATTAATAAAAAAAGCAAAATGGCAAACACAGCGCATCTGATGCGACGACAGAGCTCGCGCGATCTATACGCTCAGAGATCCATAGATCGGATGGAGATGAAGGAGCTGAGGGGGAGACTGGTGACGATGGAAAACGGGCACTCCGGGCACCGAACCCACGTGATGTACGGCGCCACGAACCAGGCCTTCGAGGACACCAGCCCCAACCGCCCGTCCTCGGAGACTCCCACCAGCAAGGCGAGCACAGAAGGCGGAGCGGGCTTGAAGCCCGAAGGGGTCGAACTGGAGAGGGAATCCTGGGACAGCAAGCTCACCTTTCTCTTAGCTACCGTCGGATATGCCGTCGGTTTGGGCAACGTCTGGAGATTCCCGTACTTAGCTCAAAAGAACGGCGGCGGCGCGTTTCTTATACCTTACTTCGTGATGCTCGCTATTGAAGGCATACCGATATTCTATCTGGAGCTGGCTATCGGCCAGAGGCTGCGGAAGGGTGCTATAGGGGTCTGGCACCAGGTGTCTCCGTATCTCGGCGGGATCGGGATCAGCTCGGCGGTGGTGTCGTTCAACGTGGCTCTCTACTACAACTCCATAATCGCCTGGTGCCTTTTCTACTTCGCGCAGAGCTTCCAGGCGGAGCTGCCGTGGTCGGAGTGTCCTAAGAAGTACTTCAGCAACGGCTCCTACGTCAACGAACCTGAGTGTGCTGTAAGTATGCTGATTATAATAGTTAGGTAGGTACGTTATATTTTGCAGTAGTATAAAGTACTGCTTGGCTAAAAATAATTATCTAAAAGGAGGAATGTATTCCGTTTAGTAGTAACTAAGTACTACCTTTTATGAAACTCATAAGCCCTCTTAATTATTTACCCATTAATACTAAGATACGTTGCGCGAACCGTTGGTCGCCGCGAAATCTTCGCAGATGATGGGTACAAATTTTTATGGGGTACCTCAGATAAGAGGTTAAACCCAGACTAAGCTGACTATTCAAGGTCTGCTGTCTAATGTCTTTGTCCGTCATGCTAAAAATAAGGATGTATGTGGTATATTAAATATTTATTTTTCACTGTTTAAAGTAGGTATAAAATAATGTAAAATAATGGGGTTAGAAATAAAAGTTATAGGAAAACTTTTCTCATCAATCCGATTGCTGCGATGGGTCATGGGACATTACGTGTATAATTACTATTAAATATCACAATAGATATAGTTACTTTCATAAACTGCTAAACTATTAACCATTTTGTTTCACCGTACCAAGTAATAACTAGAATACTGTACTAACTAGGGTAAATACCTGATGTAAAAGTGCAAATTTTATTTACCAGAAAGAGAATAAAAGCATAAAACTACTGTTGTCCATTTCGAGTCGTAAAGATAGATTAAGCGAAAGAAAGAGACTTTTAATTAACACGTTCTCTTTGTAGAGAGAAACAAAGAAAAGAAACGTTATGAACACTCGTAATGCCAACGCTCTGCCGCCCGTAGTTTTACGACTATTGCTAGGTTTTACATTTAGACAGTAAAATCATGTAATTTCGTCTAGTTTCTAGGGTACGATCGGATTCTTTTTTATTGAAAGCGCTTGTTTGAAATTCGAATGAATCAGCATTTTGAAATAGTAATAATTAGACATAATTTGCATATTTGCATATGCAAATGCATATATTGGTACTTTTTAGGCTATAGTGCATATTTTGGTAATTTTTCATTGATAATGCATATTTCGGCCATATTATGCCCTCGTGGTCTCCAAACTAGCTATCATATTACACAGGGGGGCCACGAAACAGAGGTACGATAGATCAAAATACTTCAAATATGTGGCCCCACCCCTGTCTCAAGACATCCGCAATACACCCGATAGGTACAATATATCTTTCTAGAAACAATGTTTCTTTGTACTTGGCAACATTAGAAAAAAATGAAATAAAGTAGGTAATGAACTTCCATGAGCACTAAGATTGCAATGGGAAAGAAGAAAAAAATTCTGGATTTGAATAATGGAAATTAGCGCATTTATTATGGGTAACTATAATACATTTTAATACTTAATTAAAATGATTTTCGATTGTGCACATTTTGTGCATATTTCGGCCATTTGTGCATATTTGCATACATATTTCGGCACTTTGATCGTGCATATAATCCGATGTCTAGTAATAATATTAAGACTTAAGGGCCCCCGCACTTTAGTCGCCGGATAGTTTGACCAAATTGGGGTTACAGTACATTATTATCGGCCGAAACAAAGCGTTTATTGTGCGCACCTTCAATCTTCATATATTTTCGTACTGATTAAGCTTTCGACTGTTTATCGGCCTACTAAAAGTCTCTAAAAATATTTTAAGGGCTCGCGCTCACTTGAGATGCGACATTCTTAAAGACAGTCATTGCTATCAAAACTCAAAACTCATGAAGATGTAGAGTGTAGACACACAAACAAATTAATTTTGTAATGCATAAGTCTCTTGATTGTAAACGTCATTTAAGAGTCCGTATACGAAATTTTGCCGATTTTGCCGAAATTGCAAAGGTTCGCTACAGAAATATTATTAGGTTTTTTCCCCTTATTAGACTTAAAAAATATATATTAATTATTATAGATTTAAAATATATTTAAGCGCGGAAAGCCGACTCGAACTTGCGGCGAGTAATATAATGTGAGATTTACTTACCTAGGTTGTTTTGAATCGTGTTTTTTGGCACAACTTGTTTTTTTTTTCTTTTTTCTCGAATTGGATAGAATTTTATCTATAGATTATTTCTGGCGTTTTCTTTTTATGAATTGCAGCTCCAAGTTGCCGAAATTAACAGCAATTCTTTGCCCATTTTCTCTAAAATTTTGCCGAGTTACATATTTTTTTACTCAACTATTTCATATTAAAGTGGTAAAAAGTAATTCCAACATTGTATAGACGACTTTCTCAACAGTACATTGTATTTTTTTCATACCGTTAAGACGTCAATACAATCCATAAACAGGTGATATTCTAAACCTTTTACAGCAAAAATCGCGGGTTTGAGTTGGATTATTTAAGAATACTCAAAAAAATAAAAAATCTAGCTCCAACATAAGATTATAATTGAAATGATGTTACATGTTGTGCATTAAAACTTATAGAAATACTGTATTTTAACTGTTAAATCACGTCTGTAAAATCAGCGAAATCGGAAAATTTCGTATACGGACCCTTAAGTAGGCGCTCGTTTAAAAAACCGTTTAGTTACGTTTTAAAGGTTAGGTTATCTAGTTAGCTAGTCAGCTTAGTTATAGATGCTAAAGAAATTTTGATGATTATATCTAAGATGTTTTTACGCAACTTTTGTATCTACTTGTGTATTCAGTTCTAAGTGTCATTCCTTGCGTTACGTATTGATCTGGCCTGAACAGGGCCCCCGTAAGGGCTACTGGCGCCTGTGTACAAAAAAAAAGACGGGTTGCGCTCCGGGAGTGCCAGCAGAAGTGAAAACTTGATTATTAACGTTGTGCATTATTTTTTTAACACATTTTTTATGAAAATCGATTAAAAAAATAATAACAAAAAAAAAACGATCGTTTTAATTAATTAATCGAAACCCTTACAATCGATTAAAAAATATCGACAATCGAAAAAAAAAGCTGCTGTCAGACAGACTGTCAGACACTTCTCGCGACAGTTGTCTTGCAGGTGGAAACGCGGCCTTAATCAGCGCGTCTGCTAAAGAACTCATTTCCCCGACTGTACATTTCTGCTTAGCACAATTTTCCCCGAATGTACATTTCTGCTAAACAACTCATTTCCCCGACTGTACATTTCTGCTTAGCACAATTTACCCCGACTGTACATTTCTGCTTAGCACAATTTTCCCCGACTGTACATTTCTGCTGAACAACTCATTTCCCCGACTGTATATTTCGTTCGAACCCATTCACTGATCTCCATTATACAAGTACATAATAGAGGTCAGTGAACCCATCCCAGAAAAGTGCTCAACGCCGCTAAAGAAGTTTTCACTTCAAAAAGATTTTGGCGCCCCTTTAGGCAAATTTTTTGGGTCCTTGGGTTTGGCGCCCCTAAAGATAGCGATTTGGCGCCCCTAGAGGTTGACGCCCGCGTGCATTGCACACATTGCACATAATATGGTAGGGTCTGAATTCTGATTAAAACACAATGTGGATATAATAATGAGATAAGGATAGTGTTAAAAAATCCTTAAAATAAGTGGCGGTAGTAGGTTTATTGAGTTATTAGATGTTGCCCGGAAACTTCTGTCGTCTCTACAATAAGTGATAAGTATAATATAATCTGTCTCTTATGTCCCACCACGTCGACTCTAATAAGTTTTAATAGATTTCTGCATCGCTGAGCCTGGCTGAGCTTCAAGCAATATAAGCCCTTTCCAGTTTCAATATAGCGGCCATTAGCGCTGGATAGCGTGACAACTCGGCCGACTGTAATTCAGCACGTCAAATGACGTCAAACAATATACGACATTTATTACACAACATATGGAAAATGCTTTGTAACTTCCCAATAAAAATTTCGATATTAGATTTTTATAACCTACTAGACGTTCCGCGCGGCTTCGCCCACATAAATTAGATATTTCACAGACAAATTAGTCTACAAAAAATAGCCTATGATCCTTCACTTGTTCTACTTCCTATCTGACCCAAATAACAGAAAAATTGCTCTAGTAGTTCGTGAGATAAGCCCTTTCAAATAATTTCCCCCGTTTTTTCCCACATTTTTCTCTATTTCTTCGCTCCTATTAGTCTTAGCGTGGTAAAATATAGCCTATAGCCTTCCTCGAGAAATGGGCTATCTAACACTGAAAGAATTTTTTTAAATCGGACCAGTAGTTCCTGAGATTAGCGCGTTCAAATAAGCCTTTTTAAATAATTTCTCCCCGTTTTTTTCACATTTTCCTCTATTTCTTCGCTCCTATTAATTTTAGCATGATAAAATGTAGCCTATAGCCTTCCTCGATAAATGTACTATCTAACACTGAAAGAATTTTTCAAATCGGACCAGTAGTTCCTGAGATTAGCGCGTTCAAACAAACAAACAAACTAACAAACTCTTCCGCTTTATAATATTCCGTCCCCAACCTTTTTTTCATGCAGGCCACAAACATGTTTTGGTCTTGCTGTCGCGGGCCACAACAAAAATTTTTTAGGTTAAAAAAATATCATTCTTCAAAATTAACGTTTTAAAAGTGGAAAAAATTTAACGACTATCACGTAGACTTTAAGTTATTTTGCCGGTGGGCGTAAATTTCAAAATTGTTTAACATCACGCGGGCCACAACGGCCCGCGGGCCGCGGGTTGGGGATAGCGGGATTAGATGATGGCCGCAACTCCGTTGCGCAAAAACTCGATTATCGCGCGGGGACCGTACATTTTTTCGGAACAAAAAGTATCATATGTCCTTTCCCGGGATTCAAAGTATATTCATGCCAAATTTCAGAAAAACGGTTCAGCGGTTTGGGCGTGAAGAGGTAAGAGACAGACAGACATATAGACAGACAGACACACTTTCGCATTTATAATTTATAAATATATGGATGTAGATGATCCCTGTGACTTCAGAGTAGGAATTTAATTTTATAGCATAAAGAGAGAAAAATTCTTATAAAGGTACTTCGACGTAGTATCCCCTTAGTATAATGTGTAAGACTTCCCTTATTCAGTAATCTAAAATTTTAATTTAGCAAGTAGGTAGCAATTAATTACATGCTATTGTTAATCCATTGCCTCCAATAACCACGATAAAAAAATAATAGAAACGGAGCGTATTTTAAATTTGGAATATAACGCTGAATCTTTTAAAAATACGTTCCATTCATATTCGTCGATCGATTTACGTCGGAGCCGAGCGCTGAGTGCATTTGTTTGGAAAGGAATTTTCCGTATCAGCTTCCGCAGTTTGAAATAAAACTTCAGATATTGTACTCTACACTTCCTGAGTATAAACAGTCCGAGTTTCAACTTAACTTTGAAGTTCGTAAGTAGAACACAATTTACAATTCCAAATTTTGTTTTTTTTTCTTTATATGTTCGGACTTCGGATACATAAACACAGCGCATAAACATGTATGCCATGTAAGTTTATTTTTTAGGTCTCAGTATCCAAAAACTTAATTTTTTCTGTCTTTTTAAATATACACTCACAAACAAAAGGGCCAAAGAGGATGTAAACTGTGTACTACGTAAAAGGGCTTTAAACAGCTTTAAATAGGAGCATGAATTTTAAGGCCAGACGCCCCCTGAAGGGCCAGACAAGTCAATTTATGGGATTCACCTAACAGCTGGAACAATGAACACTCAATATGAAGCCTCCACCCGTATTTACTTAACACCTTCACTGCGGCAAGTAAAATCTTAAACCTTCGTCTGGTGCGGCGGCGGGCCAAAGTGTGCCCCCAATGATTTTTCCGCCAGTGCGGGGTAGGCCTTTCTCGACCCACCAGCACAAGGTTAGATTAAATTACTATAACTTTGCGAAAACATAATGTAGGTGTACAGTTTTTGGACTGTTGGAATAACCTTGAACCCAACTACTTTAGATTTGATTCGCCCCGGGATCTGCCAAACAGGAAATGAGAAATAAACCAGGGAAAGTGGCGGGCCGATATCGACCCGAACCGCACTAGAAAGTATTTTTAGTAGAGATGGGAAAGACAAAAATAAGGGGATATCGAAAATATATATTTTTATTAATATACTAGCTGTTGCCCGCGACTTCGTCCGCGTGGACTTCAGTTTATACTTTATAGCGCGCGGTGTCAACAAAATTGGTGTCAAATTTAAAAGCTTTTTAAAAACCTGGTACCCCTTAAATCAAAATACCCAAAAACAGCCGTGCACTGTGCACATAATATTTAATTTTTTTAATTAAGTAAACTTTATTTATACCAAATTTAAAGCTTATTTAGCCCCCCAATTACACAAATTTAGCATGAGCTTTACCTATAAATTATTTATCATTGGTAGGTTTAAGGTTACGTCACTGCATAGATAAAGTACTGAGTGTAGTGAGTTATTTAATAACGTGTATATTGTATAACAATCGAAAAAATCGAAAAACCGAACTCAATATGGTGCCACCTCTTATAGAAAGACTTATGAGCAAGCGATAGCGAGATGTAGGCGACTCTTAGCGCCATCTGTTATGAATTTTTGGAACTAATTTGAACAAATTTACGCATTTTCACCCCCTTACAAACCCTTTTTCCAGTTAAAAAGTAGTATATGTCCTTTCTCAGGCTTTCGACTATCCGTGTACAAAATTTCATTACAATCGGTTCAGTAGTTTTGGCGTGAAAGCGAGACAGACAGACAGACAGAGATACTTTCGCATTTATAATATTAGTATAGATTTAAATTCCTGTCTTTAAAACACAAAGCTCGTTTTTGTTTGCACATTCTGGAGTATGTTTTAATTTTTTTAAATTTCTTTTTTGATTCGACACTCCTCATGGTTTCTCCCAGTTTTTCATATCACCCTGCACAATTTCGCCGTTTAACGCTCATCTCAAGGACATGATTTTTTGTTTCCTGCTATCGTCCGTTGTTAATTTTATAAAATGAATAATTATTGTATTTTAAAAAGATAAAACCGACTTCAAAATCGTACGTAATTGGGAATCAAAATTACCTATTTTAAACACTACTGAACCGATTTTGATGAACAGTATTCCCAAAGTTAAATAGTACCCAGTACGAAAAAAGAATTACTTTAATCAGACTAGTAGTGCCGAAGATGTGCGAACACAAACATAAAAACATACATGAATATGTATGTTACTTTAGAAATTTGTCACATTTGTTCAGATGCTGATAATATAGAGGAAAACATATCAAAACTAGGCAGTTCTGAAAATAATACATACAATATACAGGTTGAATTGATAACCTTTTTTTGAAGTCGGTTAAAAAACGCGACGTACGTCAGCTACGACTTACGATAGATTGCACATCACTAACTGGCGAGGCGGACGCTCGGTGCGGTATCGGGTCGCCAACCGCCTACTTGTACGGCGGGCAGCAATAGGCCCACTGCCGCACTGAGTTGATTTTTGACACCTCCAGTGCGTGGTGGGCCGATAACGACCTGCCATATTTTTTTTAAAGGAAAGACCTATAATTTTAAACACAATCTCAAATATATATTTGCCTCTGTCGTACCTTTACAAACACCTGAGATAATCGTTCCACACCGAGTGAGATAACATAGTTTTCTTGGTCCGCACCAGCTGAAATTCCGCGGCGGGCGATTTCGGCCCGCCCCGCAGTGAAGGTGTTAATTGGATTTGAATACATTACGACCCCACTCAGTATTCATAGCAAATGACAGAGGAATATCCTATGAAATATTGTCGTTTACGAAAGGATCACTTGAAACGAAAATAATTGAATTTTCATCTAATTTTCATACATATAAACGATGTGATTTTATAATTGAACATTCCATGCAGGTTATTACAGTATTTATAGATGGCAATTGGATTGTCTAGCCAAAAAGTGTGTTAGCTCGGCTTTTCGGTTAAGTTTCTGTCATTTCAGGCTAATATGGACGAAGAGTAACTTTTTCTAGCTTGAAAAATTATCTAAAATGTGGATCATTAAATTAAAAATCTCTAATGTAGGGTGTTTATGGGGAAAACACAATGCAATATAACATGATCCGATTTTAACAATTATTGTTTTCGTGACCTTTAATAATTGTCAAAGCCATGACATCCAATACCCAACAACCATAACTTTGTGATTTGATACCAAAGTTTAATTGCTGTTGTAACTGGTAGCTGGCGTGTTGCAGTGTCACATAACTTTGTACATTATTAAGTAATAACATAACCAGCGTCGCTGCTTGCTAGTAATAAAAGCAGGCGAATTTATATTTTTTACTAGATAACGCCCGCAACTCCGTTGCACCAAAATTCGTTTATCGCGCGGAAACTGTAAATTTTTCCGGGATAAAAAGTATCCTACGTCCTTTCCCGGGACTCATAGTATCTTCATACCAAATTTCAGCCAAATCGGTTCAGCGGTTTGGGCGTGAAGAGGCAACAGACAGACAGACAGACAGACACACTTTCGCATTTATAATATTAGTATGGAAGTATGGATGAGAGACTAGGCCGCTTTATCTCCGCCGCCTATGTAGGTAATCTGTAGGGCCTCCATGGACGCTGCCGCTTGTTCGCGCCTAGCTGCGAACACAGCTACACAATCGTCGAGCGCGGCCGTCGGCGCTCTTCCGTCCCACTCACACGCACGAGAGCATTCGCGGCGCGGTACGAGGTCCGCCGAGAGCCCCACTCCTATACCTACAACCGCCGTGGACGCTCATAGTTCAAAATTAATAAAATTGTAAAACTTGAATATATTGTATTTGCTTAAAAGTACAGTTTTTTTGATTAATCTCTTATGTTCGACCGAACACCGCTAGGCCGTGGCCTATAACGGCCTATTTATAAATCGGCTGGTTAATATATTCTGCGTATTTTTACTGATAATGAAACGTGTTACATTAGAAATATGGTCCATACATACTACAACCGCTTATAGTGTTCAAAAGTGATAAACTTTGTGGACATGTATAAATAATATTATGTAGGATAACAAAACATAAGTATACTTTATTACTTTATTTACGGGCTCCAGTTTCAGCTCACTGCATCATTTGGCAGCCTTTTTCCTGCTTCACCCTTTTTGGAATCAGGTAAAATTCTTATCGCTTGAAGGATGTGTTATTTCCTAAGAAATAAATAATTCTTGCCCTTATAAACCCGCTTGCGCCATTCTGGATTACAGTAAAACTTGGGTTAAATATTATGTCATATATTCTTACGTTCCTCGTTTTATACAGGGGGTAACAAAACAAAAATATTACTTTAGGGTGTGTATGAGTTCTCTGTATAGAGTTCACTGTAAAAATAGCAGCGCTGAAAGAGTAACTTTTTTTAAACTTTTGTATTAGAAAATTCATGATGCTCGGGCGCTTGCCCATGCAAATCACAAAAAACAAAAAAAAAAATGCAAATCACTTTCGTAGTGTACTCTATATAAGGAACACGTACACACCCTAAAGTATCGCCACTCGGCATTGTTATACTCTGTATAACCCCATATTCGGATAGTTATCTAATAATTTGTCCGCAATGCAAAATTTTAAACTGATCAAATTGCAATGTTACTTGCAATCTTTCATGAAATAAATAAATCCTAATTTTCTAGCACTGAGTGGACTGATCATGATGAATTATTGTTAATAACACTTTTAAGACAGACAGACAGATACGTCAAACTTATAACACCCCTTTTGATCGGGGGTTAAAAATAATATTACGTATTACATTTCAGCACTAGGTTAGCTTAAGTGCCCGGGCTACCCTCGAAATTCTCATACATACGTAATACCAAAATCATTTTGTCATACGAAAATATTTAACATGTTTGAGTTATTTTTCAGCTTAAAATAGGTATTACCTAGGTTCCTGAACAAAAATTAACTTCAAAATATTTGAACACTAAAAAAAAAATTTGTGTATAAATTTTCTTTACTAAATTTACTACTAAATATTTAAACACTAAAAAATAGAGTAAAACACTAAAAAATATATAAATAAATAGTAAATTTACTACAAAATATTTAAATACTAAAAAATATTTTTTAGAGTTGAAATATTTTGTAGTAAATTTAATATTTATGTATATATTTTTTAGTGTTTTACTCTATTTTTTAGTGTTTAAATATTTAGTAGTAAATTTAGTAAAAAAAAATTATACACAAAAATTTTTTTTTTGTTTAAATATTTTGAAGTTAATTTTTGTACAGGAACCTAGGTAATTACTAGTTTAAGCTGAAAAATAACTCAAATATGTTAAATATTTTCGTATGAGAAAATGATTTTGGTATTACGTATGTAGGTATGAGAATTTCGAGGGTAACCCGGGCTCTTAAAAAGCATTTGGCGCAAGTAGCCTTAAGTATTTGTAAGGTGATTTTCTAGAAAGTTTTCTTTATTTTTCGACGAAAAGGTTTTGTAACTTGCGGACGAGTACATCTCTTTCTTACGAAGTTTGAAGTAGCAAAAGCTTTCAATAAGTGCTTAGCAAGTTAATAATATATACGAAACTTTAACGTATCGAAGTTTCATATTATCGCTAAGATATAAGTTTTAAAGTAGGGGAATTAATAAAAGTTCTAAGACTCTGCTATGAACGACGCTGATCACTAGCCTATGTAATTTTCAGTTCATTTTTTACATTTAATATTTGTTTTTCCTTGTATATTTTTTTTAAAACATTCATGCGAACGTGGTTTGGTCACTACATCACGAAATTTCAAGCAATTGTATGTAAACAGCGGCTCCGCTAACTACATAAATCGTTACATATACGATTGCTCGTGATTTCGTGGTTGAGCTTTAACCCATCAAGCCCCGTACCAGCACCGGTGATCGCGACAACATTATAGAAAACAATGGCAATTCCGAGAATCTCCGTTCGAAGGATTATGTAATACTAAATACTTATATGAAACGAGCTTTTGCCCGCGGCTTCGCTCGCGTTAAGAAGTATTTTTATATACAAACTTTCATCCCCTATTTTAAACCCTTGGGGTTGGAATTTATCAAAATCCTTTCTTAGCGGATGCCTACGTCATAACATCTACCTGCATGCCAAATTTCAGCCCGATCCGTCCAGTGGTTTGGGCTGTGCGTTGATAGATCACCATGTCAGTCATTCACCTTCGAGTTTTATATATATAAATTGATTCAAAATAAAATTTTAGTAACTTTAACGCCTCTGCAAATGTATATAATATATATTATGTTAGTGAATAATGTTTATCTTTATCGAGCCACACTGAGCGAACTTATTAAGCTGATATATTCGGTATAATGGTCTGACGCCTCCACTGTTTAGATAAAATTAAACCGCGTGGGCAGAGGTTTGTAGACAATAAATTATGAAAAAAGTGTAATGGTTGAAAAGATTATAAAAAGTTTTAAAGTGTTGTCCTCGACCGGGGCCTCGGGTGAAAAATTTAAAAAAAAACTGCCTTTAATTTTGTTACCCGTAGAATAATTTCTTTTTTTAACTTATTTGTAAAAATTCAATCAGTAGTTTAGCAGCTACGATGGCACATACATAAGTTACAACCGCATACTGTATACAAAGATAGACTGTCAAAATGATTACCCTTTTAGTTTCGTCGTATTCAGGTACAAATAGTATGAATTATTGTTACATCCTTAGATACTAGAAAAAACTGATGGTGAAATTATAGCAGACGGCGGAAAAAGGCGCCCTTACTAAGCCCTAAAAAGTTGTAAGAGCAAGGGTCATTTATCACTCGAGTGCGATCGATCCTCTTCAGTATTCTGAGTGCTTTCAACATGTTTCACTTGTTGGGAACATGCCTTCAATTTAGTGCAAAGTCGGGCTAAGTTTTTGACAGTTTGTTATACAGGGTGTAACAAAACAATGACATTATACTTTAGGGTGTGTATGTATCGCTTGTACAGAGTTCACTGTAGCAGCGCTGAAATACATTTTTTTTCACTTTTGTGTGGGCAAGTGCCCCAGTATCACGAGTTTTTGGTCTTTCATCGCTGCTACTTTCACAGTGAACTTTCTACAAGGGACACGTACACACCTTTATCACTTAGTTTTGTTACATCCTGTCTAAGTTACTAAGGATGAAAAACGTATATATCTTTTTATTTTCTGTCCATCAGACTTTATATTGACATTGACAAAAAGTTCGTTGTCCGTATAATTATACTTAAGTTTAAATTATAAGTTTAATAATCTGTTAAGTACCATTAAGTAATGTAATAAAATATAGCATTAACTTGCTTGAAGTGTTAAGTGTAAACTATAAAATTAAAACGATCACTTAAAAAGTTTAATTCGAGACTAATAATAAATCGCTTTACATCTTTTTAATGTTCGACGCTTTCATTAAAATTATTGTTATACTTTAAAATACTTAGGGCCTGTTTCACCACTTCCTGATAAGGTGCCGGATAGGCTTATTTGACAGATTCTCCATACTCTATCTGTCAAGTTAATTGGTGGATAGCCTTATCAGGAAGTGGTGAAACAGGCCCTTAGTTTTTATTGTTTTTAAAATATTCTACAGATATGAAACTACTATTTAGTTACCTGTAAAAGTTTGTTTTAGGGTAATCTTTCTGTAAATTAAAGATTACTTCTTTAATTCTTAGCTAGGTCTATATTATGCGCATAGGCCTGATAATTTCTCTAACAATAGCTGAACTCTTAGGGTGTGTAGTGTGTACGTGTTTTTTGTAGAGAGTTCACTGTGAAAGTAGCAGCCCTAAAGGAGCGATTTAATGTGTGTGCAAGAGTCCCAGCGAACATGATTTTGCATATATTCAAAAGTTAAAAAAAATACCTCCGCAGCGCTGTTACTTTCACAATTCACAGTAAACTTTATACATGAGAACCATACACACCCTAAAGTACTATCAATTTGTTTTGTTTCACCCTGTATTAAGATTAAGTGTGAGCTTACCTTCAGTTTGAACCGAAATCAATGGAGCTTGAGAATTACACGAAACAATTTCCGCCGGGGATACTCTCCGTTGGACAGATTTATGACTCAACCTGAATAAACATTTCCGCGAGTTAAATAAAAACACTCACTCGAGGAAAATACAGTTACAGTTTTCTCTCTGAGATTTCGAAAGTAAGGATGGGCTGTGACGTTCTTTTTATAAAAAAAATATACGAGAAAAAAATAAGAGTTTTTGTAAATGTTACAGACTTATAAGGCTGTTTTGGTAGGCGGTTAAAATCTGAATTACCATTGCTATAAAATGTCACTTTAAAGACAACTGAGTCTTGAATGAATACAGCAGATCTGAAGATATCGTCGCAAGATATTTGTCTGCAGAAATAGACTTTCCCAAAAAAAAAAACACAACAATATTTTGTTAGGAAAGTCGAAGAAAGAAAGATTTTTAGATTAGTCCGCAGGAACTGTAACATTTGAAAAAAATCAAAAAAATGTAAGCCGTAATATTCACTTACTGTTTCAAAATGTCCCATTATGTGAAAATTAGGACCCTGAAAATGAAGCTACGGAGTTCGTAGCTCGTAGGCGCGTAGGCGTCTCGTAGGCGTCGCGTAGGCGCTTCGTAGCCATTTCGTAGCAGCTAATCACACGGCACAATCCTGCACGTTTTTTGCAATATAAGTTTTAACATTCATACACCGATTGTACTACAACAAATCGTGCAGTACAATCGACGTGTGAAATGTGAATAGTTCTATATACATTGTATGCGGCACTGATTATTCGTTAAGACGTATACTGCAAAAAAAAAAAAAAAAAACTGCAGGAATCGTGCACGATTGTGCGGTGTGAACCTAACCTTACGAACATTTAGCTTTGCTGACAATATAGCTCGAACATATTGAATATAACGGTATTATAGCTAGTTTAAAACTAGTTATTGAACGCTCAATAACTGTTGTTTTGCTTTAAAGTTACATACACACGATTTACTAACGTATACACTGTAGTTACGTACAGTTGAAGAATGTTTTTCCAGGGAATGTAAAATACATTTTTACATTCCCTGGATCCCTTTTGTCTCGCTCGAGAATCTAAATGGCTTGTTTGATAAGCATAGCTAGAAACGTTGTTATGAGGGTGACTTAGGGACATTAAAATGGCTAACGAAGTTCTTTGTTTCAATAAAATAATAACACTTACTAGGTGACCCGGTGAACCTTACTTCCCTTCTAATATAAACCTTACCGGAGGGGGGGGGGTGCCAAAATCTTTTCGTTATCGCTTCGTTATAGAATTGCCGATGAAAATGTATGGAGTTGACATAAGCGCTCGTTAATATGACGTTGGCGTTCGACTCCATACATTTTGATCGGCGATTCTATAACGAAGCGAAAACGAAAACGTTTCGGCTAAATGGCCAGCCCCCTTAGAAAAAGTATCTTTCGTTAAAAACGATGACGAAATTCGTTATCAAAATGTATGCGGTTTGACATAAGTCATCGCTAAATGGCATTTCGCTTGCGAAGACTAATGTCAAATCCCATACATTTTGATAACGAATTTTTTAATCGTTTTTAACGAAAGGGACTTTGTCTACGGCCCCAGGACTACCACGAATATTTTATTATAATTCGACAAATCGGTTTAACCGATCTCGAGTTATAGCTAGACTAACAAAATTTTATTTATACAGATTATATAGCGTACTATAAAAAATGTTCAAGTTAATTAAGATTTATGTTCATTTTTTTTATTAAATAAGGGAGCAAACGAGCAAACGGGTCACCTCATGGTAAGCAACTACCGTCGCCCATGGACACTCGCAACATCAGAAGAGCTGCAGGCGTGTTGCCGGCCTTTTAAGAAGGAATACGCTCTCTTCTTGAAGGTTCGCAGGTCATATAGGTCCGGAAATACTGCTGGTGACAGTTCGTTCCAGAGTTTACAGTGCGCGGCAGAAAGTTACGCGAAAAACGCACTGTGGAAGACTGCCACTCATCAAGGTGATGAGGATGGTATGTTTTTCGCGTATGACGATGGCGAAAAGTTGCAGGTGGTATGATTCCGAATGATTCCTCAGAACACTCTCCGTGATACAACCGATAGAGGATGCAGAGTGAAGCTACATCTCGGCGTAATTCCAAGGGGTCCAAGCTGTTTGAAACACTTTAATATGGCAGTCAACAATTCGAGCGGCCCTTCGTTGGATACGATCCAGAGGGAACAGTTGGTATTTTCATGAAATATGAACCATTTATTGAGCCTTTATATTAATAAAGATTATGATATTCGAATACATATTAAATCTCCCCCCGCGGCCTCCGTACGGTTAACATCGTCTGACGTGCGCTCCGGGAATAAAAATTATTTTCAGTGGTTTAAAATCGATAAATTCGTGCTGAGTGTGTGTAAATAGCTAGGTAACGGTGTAATCTACGTGTACTGTAAGTTTTTTAAACACATTTGCCCGTATTTTATTGGATTTAACTCGGTAAGTAATTTCTTTGTTCACTTTTATCAGTAGGGAATTGTAGGTAGGTAAAATATTGTGTGTGTCGGTACCGCTCGCGCGGCGCCGGCCGGCCTTGCGATCAGCTGACTGTGACTTTCAGTTTAACTTTTATTATATTAGGTATCTAATTTCAATTACGTATAGTGTTATTTGCGGCACCTGATTTTATAATTAAGTCACAATGTCGAGTCATAATAATATACCGCCGGATAAAGATACAAACCCGTTTACTAGAAGCGACAAAACTCCTCGTTCTCCAACATTCTCGTCCGGTAAACGTTTGTTGTCGGAATTATCTCCTTCCTCCTTGTCACCTGTGGAGAAGCGTCACCAACCCACTAGGGAAGAGTCGCAGCTGTCCCCCGTAACCTCGTTATTAGATACAAGCCGCGCATCCGACGATGCTTGCAATTATTACGAGCTTGTCCGCGAAGCCAGCTCATACTTAGCAAAGATTAATGAGTTCGCTAACGATACCGTATCTCGTCGCAATAATTTTGCCAATAAGTCAGAAATTATGAGTATGACACAAAAAATAACTACAATCGTCTCACTCCTCGCTATTAAGAACTCGTCCTTGGAAACCAAGGTAGCCAATATGGAACGCGAATTGCTGGCCGCTAAAACTAATCCTGTCGCACATCCAGTCTCCGCCGCGCCTTCTGCCTCATACTCGGACGCGCTTAAACTTAAACTAGCGAAGTCAGTGCCGCCAGTCGAGACGCGAAAACCACTACCTTGCGTTATTGCATATCCGACACAGGAAAAATCGGCGGAATTAAAATCGTCATCGGAGACTAAACAAGCTCTGATGAAAGTTATCAACCCGGCCGACGGTTTCCAATTTCACGGCGTCAAAAAAACCGCCAATTCGGGTGTAATACTGCGACTAACTAGCGAGTCGCAAGTCAATAAACTAAAATCGGTGGAAGCGCTCAAATCGGCCGGTCTGCGACTCGAGTCTCCTAAAGGACGTAATCCGCGTATTCTAGTAAAAGATGTACCGCAACATATGACGGACGATAATTTCTTACTCGCACTATACAACCAAAATATAAACGGCGAAATTAATATGTCACAAGAACAATTTTTGCGCACAACAAAAATAGTAAGGCGTCGTATCTTAAATAAAGATTATAACAATAGGAAATGGATAGGCATTGAATTAGACCCTGTAGTGCGTAAACACCTGATCGATTCAAAAGAAAAACTGTTCATCGATTGGGCGATGTGCCGCTTCGTGGATGACATTGAGCTCGTCCGCTGCGGCAACTGCCAACAGTACGGGCACGTCGCTATATTCTGTCGCGATCCTAATCCGTGCTGCTATCACTGTGCCGGAAACCATAGTTCGTTATCGTGCCCCAATAAAGATAAAGGCAATTTTAAATCGGTTTGTGGTAGTTGCCAACGTTACAAAAAACCCTCCGACCACTCCACGGGCTCCCCAGACTGTCCAACATATAAAAGCAAAATGGAGCAACTTATTTTAACTACTAGGTATGGATAGTTTAAGCATAGGGCAGTTAAACCTCCATAATAACAAGCACGCGACTTTAGAATTAGAAAAGTTAGTTTCTGATTACAATTTAGACTTAGTACTTGTTCAAGAACAATATCAACTCGCGTCGTTGCGGTCGAAAATGATACAAATTAATAACTTAGCTCGCGCGGGTATATACACACCTCAGTCTAGATTTTCAGTCACGGCCTTAACTAACCTTTCGACGTCGCACTGTGCAGTAGCCGAGGTATCGTGTCCTCAGTTTAGACTATACGTTGTAAGCTGCTACTTTCAGTACGCGGATCCGGTAGGACCCCATTTACATCAACTTCGCCGCGTATTACAATCTCTCGCGGGTAATAAAATTATTATTGGCGCCGACGTTAATGCATCCTCGCCCTTATGGCACGGCCAGCTAAGGTACACAGATCGCGACCGACGTTGCGCCGTTGAAGACTTTATTGCGGAGTTTAACCTCCAAATTCACAACACCCCCGATGCACCACCTACCTATAGTAGCCCAACGGGCGAATCGTCAATTGACGTCACGCTATCTAGCGCGTACGTCCAGATTAGGCATTGGCGTGTCCTTCCCGATGCGTCATGTAGTGATCACCGCTTACTGGCGTACGAGTTTTCTCGTGCGGTCCCGAGTGATTCCGTAATTAATTCTAACGACTATAAATACAATATTAAAAGTGGTGATTGGAAATTATTCCGTTCCCTTATGACCGCTCATGCCGGAGATTTCACTCGCCCGGAACTGAACGCCAACGAGTGCGCCGAAATTATGACAAACACCTTTATTTACTGTGCCGATGTTGCCTTGGGCCGTAGGCCCCTGAAAAAAGATCAAAATTGTAAATGGTGGAACAACAATCTTTTAAACCTTCGGCGAGAGTTTAGAAAAGCTAGACGTAAAATTAATAACCTTCGTAAATCGGGAATCGACCGTTCGGATGACACTTATATATTAAGTTTAATTAACCTTCGTATTTCAAGGTCACGATACCGCGCCGCCGTTACTCTAGCGAAAAATAATATGTTAAAAAATGCCGCGAATAGACTGGATAAGGAGGGCCCCTGGTCCTCTTTGTACCACGAACTTAAACCCAATAATAGCTCTGCGTCTAATTTTATTTCAAACATTAAAATAAACAACACTTATACTTGTAGCCTAGAGGATACGGTTAAATCATATCTGAACATCTTGATTCCAGACGACGAGCCCACTTTAGACGACGAATACCATCGCGCCATTAGAAGTACAATTTTAGACCCCATCAATACACCGCCTTCCGACTTGCCTTCATCCGATGAGTTTATTAAAATAGTAAATCTTTTGCCTATTAAAAAATCTGCAGGCGAGGATAAAATTTCAAACCTAATGATAAAACAAGCCTGTATAGCGGCGAACTCTTCAATTTTACTCGTTTATAATAAATGTATCGCGGAAGGTATTTTTCCAAAGGTCTGGCGTATCGGTAGTATAAAATTGATTCCCAAAGCCGGTAATAAACCTTCAGACGATCCAAAATCCTACCGTCCGATCACGCTTTTACCGTGTTTAGGTAAACTGTTAGAACGCCTTATCGTACCGCGCCTGCTTCCCGGTGGCCCTAAATTTCATAGTCAGCAGTATGGTTTCACCGCCGGGAAATCGACTATAGATGCGGCCCTAGAAGTCAGAAAAATAGTTAATCTATCAGAAACAAAATACGTTGTTGCCATCTCATTAGATATATCGGGTGCTTTTGATAATGCGTGGTGGCCCATGCTGCTATTAAAATTAAAAAATAGAGGGTGCTACTCAAACATTTACTACTTGATACGTTCTTACTTTTATAACAGTTTAACTAAGCTTCAACTTGGTCACTGCATTCACGCTAAAACCCTGACGTGCAGCTGTCCACAGGGTTCCGTACTCTCGCCTAAATTGTGGAACGTAGGCTTCGACGATCTGCTATGCCTCCCCCTCCCACCGCTTTGCATACTAGTTGGCTATGCCGATGATGGTTTTCTCATTATTCAGGCTAACTCACGTTCCGAAATTGAAACAAAAGCAAACCAAAGTTTAAACTTAATTTCGGACTGGGGCCACCGCAACCGCTTAAATTTTGCCGCGCATAAAACCTACCAAATACTTTTGAAGGGATCCCTCTTGTCGACACCCAGCATTAAACTTAATAATGTTAACGTTAAACGCAAGCAGTCGCTCTGTTATCTCGGGCTTTACTTAGAAAATAAATTTTCGTTTTTAGATCATATAATTCAGACCGGTGAAAAAGCTAAACGTAACTTTTATTCATTTACCAAAATTTCCACTTCAACATGGGGTCTCTCATTTAAAGCTCTCCAACTAATTTACTCAGCGACATTCCTAGGTACTTTATGCTACGGGGCTCCCGTGTGGGCCGACCGAGCAACTATTGGTGCGGCTCGTCGCAAATTATTACAAAGCCAACGTCTTGCTCTCATTTTCCTGTGTAAAGCTTACAGAACCACAAGTACCGAAGCTTTACCCGTACTAGCCGGAGTTTTACCCGTAGACCTTGAAATACAGCGTCGTGCGACTATGTACTACCACAACAAAAACATTACTAGCCCGGACTTTTTAAACGCTCGCGATAAACCAAAAATAGCTAGATTGTTTGAACCCTTAGATGATTCAGTACGTTACCTAATGTCCGAATGGCAAACTCGTTGGGATAACTCCACAAAAGGTCGCCACCTTTATAACTTTTTTCCAGATATACGTCAACGGCTATCCAAACACTGGATGGATATTGATCATTGCGTATCTCAATTCCTGACCGGTCATGGTAATTTTAAAGCCAAACTCTATGGATTTAAACTAGTAGAATCACCCATGTGCGAGTGCTCGACCGAAGGCAACATATTCGAACAAACCGCCCATCATGTTCTCTGGGAGTGTAACCTCTGGCAAAACGAAAGATCTATAATGCTTAACAACATACTTTGCAAATCTGGAGTCCCATATTACGATGATCTCGTGGACAACGCAAGGAACTTCCGTGCCTTTAAGCGTTTTTGTCATAATTATTACTGGAAACAGTGTAACACAACAAATCCCAACATTAACTTAGATCTAGCTTAGTAGTCATAATTAATATTAATTATTCCCGTGGTGCTATCCCTTTAGTTCTTTGACTTTCGGTCATTGCAACTTTGTGCTGTCTCCCGCTATTTATGGGGAGGGAAACTGTACACTTCCTACTCCTCCTATCTTCTTCTGATTAAATTCGTTGCGGGTCCCAAGACAGCTTTAGCATGTCCCTCGGGCTCCCTGAGATCATATCAAAGGGTTTTCGTGGTTGGATACCGCTGTCGATCCTGGCGACACAGGAGATACAGTGGTGGGAATGTGTGGTGGGCCAAAGCCCGTTAAAAAAAAAAAATACATATTAAATATTAATATTATCGTCACGACCGATCGCAATCCTGGCTGATTCAATATTGTCGTGTATAATCCCGCTCAAATAAATACCATCACGAATATTGTATTACATAATAATATTATCTATGCTAATTAATATTATAAAGCGGAAGAGTTTGTTAGTTTGTTTGAACGCGCTAATCTTAAGATTTAATAGGCTATAGGCTATATTTTATCACGCTAAGACTAATAGGAGAATGTGGAAAAAACGGGGGACATTATTTGAAAGGGCTTATCTCGCGAACTACTGGAGCAATTTTTATGTTATTTGACACATAAGAAGTAGACCACGTGAAGGATCATAGGCTAACGATTTTAATCATTTTTTCAGTGGCTATATATTTTATACCCGTGCGACACCGGGGCGTGTCGCTAGTACAATCATACAATTGCTTGTGATTTCGCGGTGTAGCGGAAACCGAAAACAAACCGCTCGTTCGCGCTGACCCATAAATACATAAATATATATCGAGCCTAAGGGTTTTTATACTTTTTAAATGCTTCAGTTATCTAATAAAGCTGACAAACACTCCTTATCTTTTTGCCTTTGTGCTTCGAATTTGGAACGTGGGAACATTATGGAGGATTTCAAAAGCTGTTTGCCGAATGCCAAGTCGATCCGTTCTAGATCTGTACATAGCACGCCTCAGTCAATTCCCGTACACGTTTAGTATCAAACAAAGGAATAAAATAGAATACAATCCTCGATACAACAAGGATTTTTGGTGTCGAAGGAGGTCATCATGTAAAGCGTTTGAGTGGCACTTGTTTTATGACTGGGTATACCTATTCCTGTCAAAATATCGCTACTAGTATCAATTATAACGATGCTTTCAAAATGACACCTTTTTATAGTTATCACCTGTAAGTTATTATAATGGTGATCGCACATTTACCAGCAAGCACGCGCCGCATTTTAGAATTCGTTGTTTGAAATTAGGTGAAACCTCGCACATTTCGTGTACACTACGCGGTTTGTTGACGCGTATGGCGCGTACGGTGCTGACAAATGCGATCAGCTTAAACGATCATTTATATTATCTACCAATCCATCAAATCTATACTCTATACTATAATATTATAAAGCGGAAGAACGCGCTAATCTCAGGAACTACTGGTCCGATTTAAAAAATTCTTTCAGTGTTAGATAGCCCATTTATCAAGAAAGGCTTTAGGCTATATTTTATCACGCTAAGACTAATAGGAGCGAAGAAATAGAGGAAAATGTGGAAAAAACGGGGGGAAATTATTTGAAAGGGCTTATTTGAACGCGCTAATCTCAGGAACTACTGGTCTGATTTGAAAAATTCTTTCAGTGCTAGATAGCCCATTTATTGAGGAAGGCAGGTTATATTTTATCACGCTAAAACTAATAGGAGCGAAGAAATAGAGGAAAATATGGGAAAAACGGGGGAAATTATTTGAAAGGGCTTGTCTCACGAACTACTAGATTAGAGCAATTTTTCTGTTATTTGGGTCAGATAGGAAGTAGAGCACGTGAAGGATCATAGGCTATTTTTTGTGGATTAATTTGTCTGTGAAATATCTAATTTACGCGGGCGAAGTCGCGCGGAACGTCTAGTCAACTATAATACATTGCTGTATTCCTTTATGGCCTACATAAAAATATCATAGGTCTTTTATAACAGTTAATAGATATTATGATCACACACATAAAAGGTCACCTAATAACCTTATAGGCCCTTTCTTTAAATGATCTTTACAGGTTATAACTTATACATACTTATACATAACTATTGTACATTAAAATATGTGTGACGAAACTATGTTGTATAGCCAAGTGACAAGGACTTTATTAAATCTTCAGGTAGCGTAAAAAATCGAAAGGTTTATTATAGCATTGATAGGAGCTATTTTATAATGTTAATACTCATTTTAAACCGGCGTGGAATGGAACGGAAGCGACTTTTTGCAACGAAACTGTACATAGCACAATGAACTTTATGTCAACAGTATAATAGTACTAGATGACGCCCGCAACTTCGTTGCGCCAAAATTCGTTTATCGCGCGGGAACCGTACATTTTTTCGGGATAAAAATTATCCTGTGTCCTTTCCCGGGACTCAAAGTATCTCCATGCCAAATTTCAGCGAAATCAGTTCAGCGGTTTGAGCGTGAAGAGGTAACAGACAGACAGATAGACAGACAGACAGATAGACAGACGGACAGACAGACAGACACATTTTCGCATTTATAATATTAGTATGGATATGGATATAGCCAAAAATTGAACGCGCGTCTTCCGTGGATTTCTCGAGAATTGTCCGATGATGATCCGAAATGTTTAAACGGTGAAATGTATGGGAGTTATAGTTCTATACTCTTGTATTTCGATGTAAGGCCTCAGTCTCGATTCTTGAAATCAGTGGGGCGGGAGCGGTGGCGGCGCGGGAAGTCGTATACTTCACCGCGCGCCGCTGCCTTCCAGGATAGTTCCATATAAATCTATACATTGTAACGCGCCGCTCCCGCACCGCCGCTGCCACCGCCCCACTGCCCGTCTATTTCGAGGCTGAGGTCTTAGAGCCTTAATTACATTAATCAATGACAGTATGATTCACAGCTGGCTCTAAACTCGATTAATCAATGCTAACGATGAGGTAATCTTTTCCTGAGAAAGTATACATACAGTGACGTTATAATGCTCAATTATTGATCGCGATGTTTTGCTGTATAGATAAGTAGCCCGCATTTTCGTTTTAGAATTAATTAAAAATAATCCAACTTATGATATTACCTATGCAGTAGTTGCTTTCACAGAGGTGTATTTTTATACATCTCAAATTATTCAATGATTTTGGCTAAATTACATCTCTGTTTGCACGGCTTAAAATCAGTGCAAGATAGGCTTTTAGCAAAATTGAAATTTAATCAACAATATATAAGAAAAACAACTACTTAAGCAAGCTTATCTTTATTCCTAGCGACATAAGCTATTGACAGTACATTATACAGTTTACATAGCATTCCATTCCCAGCACTGATTGTGTAGACATTGCTACGGCGTAGCAGTTACGTAGCGGTCTCGTAGAGAACACGTAGACTCTACATCGTCCTAGAGAATGGATAAACAAATTAACCAATTCTTATTTGGTAAACTTTCAAATAAAATTAACAACTTTATAATACTAACTGCCGCACTCAGAGTGGATTATTAATTACTTAAGGGCCTGTTTCGCCACTTTCTGATAAAGTGCCGAATAGGCTATTGACACCTTTTTTGACAGATTGGAGTACTTCATCTGTCAAGTTAAGTGGTGGTTAGCCCTTTCGGTACTTATCAGAAACTAGTGAAACAGGACTTAAATGTAATTAATTCAAAATTTTGACATAAACCACATAAAATATCACAATTAAATGTTTCTGAGTAAATGATGCCCGGTAAATGATGCCCGTAACTGCGTTTCGCTAAAATGCGTTTATCGCGTGGCAACCGTATATTTTTCCGGGATAAAAAGTATCCTATGTCTTGTCCCAGGATTCAAGGTACTTCCATGCTAAATTTCATTAAAATCGGTTAAGTAGTTTTTGAGATAGAGAACTTTAATTCTTAATTACGTTATACGTACAAATTTGAAGTCGGTTTTATCTTTTTAAAATACTTTAATTCTTGTTTCAGATCAGCAGCCCTACGCAGTACTTTTGGTACCGAACTACCCTCCAAATCTCCGAAGACATCAACTACCCAGAGACCTTCAACTATAAAATCGCTTTGGCACTCGTGATAGCCTGGATCCTGGTCTATATGTGCATGATTAAAGGCATCGCCTCATCAGGCAAGGTGGTGTATGTGACAGCCACCTTCCCCTATATCGTCCTCGTCATATTCTTCTTCAGAGGAATCACTTTGAAGGGCATGGGAGATGGATTGATCCATCTATTCACTCCAAAGTGGCAGAGGATCTTGGACCCGGTCGTCTGGTTGGAAGCTGGCACCCAGATCTTTTTTTCTCTCGGTTTAGCCTTTGGTGGCTTAATAGCCTTCAGCTCCTACAACCCAGTGGACAATAACTGCTATAGGGATGCCATTATGGTTTCCATGACGAATTGCCTGACGTCCATGTTTGCTGGGATCGTGGTTTTCTCCATCATCGGCTTTAAGGCAACCATGGTTTACGAGAAGTGCCTGGATGTGAGGAACTCCACCCTTCTGGAGCTGTTTGGACCCTCGTACAAGTCGATGGTGTTCCCTGACCCGGGGGAACCGGTGATGGTGGATCTGAACGGGAATTTAATGAACATGACTATGCCGCATCTGCCAGAATGCGATTTACAGAAGGAATTGGACAATGTAAGTGTATTACTTCCTTTTGTATTTAACTTAAAAGGTATTTTCATCTGTCATGCGTTTCATCGCCCACGTGCTGATCTGGCCTTAGACAACTGGCAAAACGCTAACGCTAACGCTAGCGCTACAAAATGTATGGCATTTGACATTAGTATTCGCTAGCGAAGCGATGACTTATGTCAAATCGCATACATTTTGTAGCGCTAGCGTTAGCGTTAGCGTCAGCGCTTTGTCACTTGTCTACAGGCACAGCCGCATACAAGTTGCCCGCATCGTTTCATTTCATAAATGTTTTTCCTGTCATGCGGATAACACGCGCGGCCAGGAGCATGTTGTCACCCGCATGCGGACGACAGGAAAAGCACCCTTACGGGATATGTCATATGAATCGATTTCGTTTCTCAATATTGCCGTGTCATTTTTATTGGCAGCATTGCTAAGAAATCTATCCTATTTAAATGTCACTTACACCAACTAAACGAAGCAAATAAACCGTTTAAATTCTACATTAGATGAATCCCTTTTGAAATTTCGAGATAATTCTCGTTATAATAGGAACGTTGACTCCCCGCGTCCTTAGCTAATCCTGAATTAATTTGTAATCCTGTCGGCGTCTAAATATAGAAACATCGTATATTAGCAGAGGATTTCAAAATAATTTGTTTATTTTGTATTTAAATATTAATTGTCAAGGCCCGAAAGAATCTAAAACATTCATAAAAGATACCTTAAAAATAGATTTAAATCCTATAACATTGACATTTGTAACAAAAGATCCTTCATAATTTAATAACATAACGAAAAGGCTTTCCTTTTCAATATTGGGAAATTATATCCTAGGGTCAAAGGGCAAGTGATGTATCAAAATCTGCCCACCACTTTTACCCGATATGAAATAAAGTACCCTCTATAAATCTTTTTCTTTCCTTCTCTTTAATCTTAAATTAAATCACACTGAAATGAGGCGCTACTTGGTGATGCCGTGTACCATGATACCAAAGTTAATTTCAAATAGCATGATGCCTCTACTCTCTTTTTGGTGTAACTCACCCTTTAGGTAAACGTCTGAAATATCGACAATGTTCCTACCAGATCATATACGTTTAATCTTTAGTATATTTTTAACTTTTAAATTAAGTATTTAACGATATCAGATATAAGAAAATATAAATAATATTTACATTACGTCGGAGATACCTCCGGGCTCAGCGTCTAAGAGAAATAAAGCATTTTGTCGCCGCCATCTACAGACCATTCGATATTATGCCCTTAGGGTTGATTTAGATCAACACTCATATCGAAGACATTGGGTTCACTTTCAGGAATACAGAGGCAAAATAATTCCGGACGGTATCTTATAATATCTCTCCGCCCAAGTAATTGTGGGGTAACGAGTAATTAAATGGCTTAACGACTGGGCGAAACCACCCACTTAGGGCTTTATCATACTAGGGGTTGGCGAGCTGATTTAGGGCGTAGAAGGCGCGCAGTGCATACGTCGCGAACGTACAGCGAACACGAGGCGAATACGTCGCGGACGCACAAAGCCATAGCGGCTTTCTATGCTTTGTAGACCCGTTGCACTACTTCTTCCATAGTGAACTGTATATAAGGGACACATACAAACCCTTAAATATTATCACTTAGTTTTGTAATTTGTTACACCTTCTAGAGGTAACAAAAAACGAAGATTTTATAAAATTACGAAGGTCAAAACGTTGCGTATCCGCCACGTATCAGCGAAGCGTAGCCGCAGCGTGTTCGCAACGTATTCGCTGCGCTTTAAATCGCCAACCGCTAGTATGATAACGGCTTTAGGCCGGGTTCAACGTCGTGTTAAATCATAATAGGAAAATTTGGAACTTACCAGGGCATGAAATACTAATGAATGGAAACTACAAAGCAAATTGAAATAAGATACTGTTCGTATTGGGGCTTCGTTAGCTATCATCATGGCCCAAAGCGATTACGTACGAAGGTGTGAACGTATTTGACATCGTCATTGATATGAGTGCATGCCGTTGAGTGATATGAGTGCATGCCGCATAGTATATACAGCTTCGTGATTATGTTGACAAACTTGGTTGCTGATCATGATCCAACATTAAGCTAGGCTTTAGAAATTCAAATTGGTCTAATGACGCATTAAGTAAGTGAGTCGTTTGTACAGAAGTACCACTTCAAATTGAAACGCATATTATTACGTTGAATTTCAAGCCAGGAAACAACAGGAACACGTATGCAGATCATTGTCTTGGGTGTCCACCAATTTGGGATAGATCATTAATTTGACATCAATCGATTCGATCCATCACATAAAAACAAAATGTGCGATGGATAGAAACGATCGATCACAAAATTCCAACGAACCACCCTATATTTTCGCGACAAAAAAGATTTTGTAAGTACATAGAAGGTATTGAATATGATGCTTAGGATAGTATTCCCGGCGACCATTATACACTTACAATAAGGCCGCGTGCGGTGTGTCCACCTCCGCCGTCACCGGGACGTCACCGATAAAAATTCAAACAAAATTCCACTTTATAACCTAGGTAGAGTAGTACAAAATAATATAAAAAAACATTTTAAAAAAGAAGTCTAGTTATGTACACTTCAAAACACACGTTGACAACTTGACGTGCACGTACCGCTTTGACGACGCGAACATCCCGCGTCGCGGTCGCGCAGGTGTGCACAGCGCCATAAGATTACATGGGCAGCGTCCGCCTCGTGGTAGACGCTCCCGCTTCGCAGTCGCTTTGGTCGCGTAGGTTTAAACCAGGCCTGTCTCACTTCCATACAAACGACGCGAAATTGCCGAGATATTTACATACTATTCTGGAAAACAACCTAATATTTCAACCTTTTGCATTGCGTTTAGCGTTCATAGTACAATAACTATCTGCCGTCTCGCTTCAATCTGCCAGGGCTGTCAAGCGAGCGGCGCAGCGGCGCGGCGGCCGGGTACTATTACTTTTGTATCGCGGATGCGTACGTTGCGTGTGCGACAAGTCGAGCGAGTGCCCAGCTTATTGAGTCTAGTTCGGTGACCGGACGTTTGCGTTTATCATACCTAAACTCGGGAGTGAAACTTCTGTACCGTAAGGTACTAATTATGTATTCTGTGGTTTTAAAATAAAGCATCGTAGGGCAAAATTAAACCTATTAGCCTAGGTCATAAGGTGACTTTTTATTTGAATTTTTGTCGGTGACGTGGGCAAACGGTCTAAGACGAAAGGCCGTTCAGTAATCCCACTCGAAAGACAACCTTTCGACCGAAGGGCTTATAGGATTGTTTGATTTATACAGCTGACCTTAGAACCCTTACAAAGCTATACAAAGATTTATTGTTTTTTTAGTTTATGATAAAAGTATATCAAATACTTCGCAGGGGGTTAGATAGACGTGATGTGAATGAAATGTTTTATACTTATGTAGAAGGTAAGATTGTCCACTATTCAATACTTTTCCCAATTTTTCAGACGGCGTCCGGCACGGGACTCGCGTTCATCATCTTCACGGAAGCGATCAACCAGTTCCCTGGCGCTCAATTCTGGTCCGTTCTCTTCTTCCTTATGCTGTTCACCCTGGGTATTGACTCTCAGTTCGGAACCCTGGAGGGCGTGGTCACATCCATCGTGGATATGAAGCTGTTCCCGAATTTACGCAAGGAGTACCTTACGGGAGGGCTCTGCCTCGTATGCTGTCTCCTGTCCATGGGTTTCGCTCATGGGGCTGGGAGCTACATATTCCTGCTGTTTGACATGTACAGCGGGAATTTTCCGTTGCTCATCATAGCGTTCTGTGAGTGCATTGGCATCGCATACGTTTATGGAGTTAAAAGGTGAGCATTCATTTAATGTTAATAAATTGATCAAGAGTGTTAATTTGAAAAATTGGAAGGTCCTTTTGCATGTCTGCCTATCTTCGCAATTCGACGACCTCTGTGGCTCAATTGGTTGAGTGTGTGGCAGCTCAAGCCGGGGGTCGCGGGTTCAAATCCCGCCGACGGAACAAATTTTTCAATGTTCCCGGGTCTGGATGTGTATTAAATATGTGTATGATATAATAAAATCTTAAATATATGTATATTATTAAAGTATTAAATATATTTCCGTTGTCCGGTACCTGTAACACAAGTCCTTCAGGAACTTAGCACGGGGCCAGACTGACGTGGTGTGAAGCGTCCATAGATATTTATATTATTACTAGCTGTCCCGGCAAAGTTGCTTTGCCATAATAATATAAGTAAAGTATTTCGCCCATATTATTTTATTGAAGTGACTAAATAAGTATGTCGCCATGGCAACGTCGATCGCTATCTCGTCGCACAAACAATGGTCGCCGTCGGTCTCAGGTTGTAATAATTTACTATTATTTATTCAACAAATGCACTTATCAATATATAAAGTACCCAGTAGCCGATTCTCAGACCTACTGAATATGCATATAAAATTTGGTAAAAATCAGTAAAGCCGTTTCGGAGGAGTTCGCGGACTAACATTGTGACACGAGAATTTTATATATAAGAAGATTAATTATACCACTATTAATAATTATACCACTGAACCGGTTTTTACTTTGAGTCTGAAGAAAAATGTACGGCTTCGTTTTGGGCTCAACAGAAATAAATAACATTGCAAACCAACTAGACAAAAATAATAATGAAAAATAACAAAATATATAATATTCTTTTATGGTTTCGAATTGAAATATAACTGAGAATTTTAAACTTTTTAAAACAAAATAAAAGAGTACCTAGGTAATTAAAGTAATTACTGTTTAATGTATCTGAAAAGTAGGTTACCTAGCTTTTAAGCTTAGCAATATTTATTGTTTCATGTTGAAGCGTTGACTCGAACATGGAACAACCATTTTGCAATGAAGCTATCGATTCAACTAAATAAGAATGACGTCACGTACTCGTGAATATTCAGCAGCATTAAATGTACGGTCGCCGATGTACCATTCCGACCTTATTTAAGGCAATAAGGATCAAACGTGCTTAAAAATATAGAATTTTACTGTACCTTTTATGATATATTTTCCGCTTGTATACGAGTTTAAAATTTAACCCCGGTCCCTGGTATGCGTGTTTAAAATAAGTCGTAAATATTATATCAACCTGCAAAAAAATATAAACTTTCACGATAAAAACAAAGTTCTGTGTTCACGAATTATCCCCTAATTGGTTTGTATCAGGCAACTATGTTTTGAAAAATTAAAGAAATTAAAACATACTTCATAGGCACAATATTATTACAGAAAGCCTTTACATTGTGGAACAAGATTAAAATGTCTATATTATGGTTACGCATCTAATGATTTCTTCACACTTTATTGACTATGCAGTATGCTTTATACGATACTTAATCTGGAGGCACGGTAGTGCCCCCGCCAAGTCGAACGCGAATAGAATGTATATGTCGCAGTCATCTGGTTTAATCTGCGATTCGATTGAATGACTAGCGCGTTCATTAAATGACACCATTCAATTGAATGACTGGACCGAACGTTCAAACCTACGTGACCAAGCGACTGCGAAGCGAGTAGTGGAGTTCCCAGAGCGTAAAAATCGTGCAAACCTCCGATTTTTGCAATAGTGGATGAAAATTGAAAAGAAAAATGGAATGTGAAGCTGATAACATAAATAATAAAGTTTACCTATTGAAAAGTTGTGCTTTTGATTTTTAAATTATTCTCTTCCACTTCAATAACACTCATAAACTGTAAAATTTTGAAGAAAATTAGCATATTTGTTTTTTTTTTTTTTATATATGTATAGCAAAATAATAAAATATATTATTATTTTTTTGATTTGTATCGTTGTTTATATTCTAAAGAAAGAAAATAAGTTGAAAACATATATAATTTAGATTTAAAATTAATATTTTTGTATGTAGACGAGCATACCTCCAAATGTGCTTGTAGCCTCGCCAGGTAAATGGCGTTCCTATTTTTCTTTGGTGTTAAATAGGAAGTTCAAAATTATTTTTTAGGCTAAACAAAGCCTTCTATTTCTTAATGTGTATAACTTTTTAGCTCTTACTTTATTAAATTTTCTGAAAATGTAGCACAAACTTTTCACGGATATTTCGAAGAAAATCCGTATTTTATTTCTTTTGGTTAGGTTTTTACAGAATAAAAATAATTTTTTATTTCTTTTTTTTTCATTAATTATATTTGCTAAAACATACTTAAAGGAAAAAAATACAAATTAGGTTAAGAACTGATATTTTTTGTATTCAGGTAAGCATTTTCCAAACATAATAGGTCGCAGCATGCGTCTTTAGTATGTACGTGAGATTTGTAGCAACCAATTTTTTTTCTGGCTTTAAGTAGGAAGTTTAAATATATTTCAAAGACTAGAAAAAGTTTTTCATTTGTCGATGCATTTAATGTTTTAGCTCTCACTTAAATAAATTCTCAATAAATATAAAAAAAATGTTTTCGGTCTTTACACATTTTTGGAGATATTTAAACGTTTTTAAGTACTTAAAAGTTATCATTTCTCTAAAAATTAAATACGCACAACAAGAAAGTTTAACACACTTTTCGTTACAACCCTTAAATCCACCCAAACTCTTTCATCTTGGTTACGACGAGCGTTAATCTCTAAAAACTTTGCAAAAACCTTATAGTTGTATTTAGCTTAGCAAACAAATTTTCTTTTTTAAAAATTGTGTATTTGGTTAATTTTCAACGTAAACAATCGGATAAGAGTCATTAAATAACAGGAACAAGAAAACATTTTTTTTTCTGGACCGGTTTTATATGGTGAAATATTAATTTTTAATAAAGTAACTAAAAATTAAAAGCACAAACAAATTTTTGGTAAACTTTGCAAGATATAGTGTAAAAAAGAAAATGACACCTCAAAAACAAAAATCCATTCACTATTACAATTTTCGGAGGTTAAAACCTCTGGCGACTGCACTAGAGAGCGTCAATACAAAACACACATTTGACAACTTGACGTAACTTGACGCTCCCGCTTCGCAGTCGCTTGGTCGCGTAGGTTTGAACGAAGCCTAATCACGAAAACAAATATGGCGTCAAACAGCTCACACAGCTGATAGCACTGTGGTGATATTTTTTCGATTAAATTTACTTTTAACGCACGTTACTTGTTAAAGCGGGGAATTCACTACCGGGCTGCCCGCGGGCCGCCCGGTCTGGCACAAGTCTGTTGCTTGTCCCTATTGAACACACACAGAACAGACAAGTCAGTCGAATAGATAAGAGGTCTGCAGCTCGGTCGTGGACTCATGGACTCGATATTCTTTTTAACAAATGATAGATCAGTATCGGCGTTGATTTTTTTGGATTTTTCAATAAGTTCGGTGGAAGCGGCTTTACGTTAATCGGTGTTTTGAATGTTATCCTTGCTTTTAACTTTCCACAAACAAGGATGCGACCGGTAAATGGAAATAAACGAACGTCAAAATTGTTGTTGTTGGTTTTTCTTATGTTTAGTGTTTGTATTGTTCACAATAATATGTTTTAAAATAATATTTTAAGTGGACTCCAGTCGCTCTCCAAGGCGCAAATGACGACGGGCCGCCCGTTGCGACCATTCATGTACAGACTTGCCCATGCCCGCGCGGGAAAAATGCGATCTCGCGGGCAGGCTGCGGGCACGGGCCGGCGGGCATGTCTGTGCGTGCGTGTCAAAACACGCGAGTTGAAATCGCACGCGCTGAAAACACGCGCGCTGAAAACACGCGCGCTGAAAACACGCGCACTGGAAACACGCGTGCTGAAAACACGCGCGCTGAAAACACGCGAGCTGAAATAACGCACGCTTAAACACGTGCCCTGATATAACGCCCGACTGCCGTTGACTGCCGCCGACTGCCACCGACACGTGCCGTCGTCTGCCCTCGACTGCCGCCGACACGTGCCGCCGACAGCCGTCGACTGCCGCCGACACGTGCCGTTCGTCTGTAAGAAGCCTAATTATGGGTACCGCCACAATATGTTACCTACTTAATATATTTCGTTTACAGATTCGCAGACGACATAGAGCTGATGACGGGCCAAAGACCTGGAATCTACTGGTTGATCTGCTGGAAGTATCTCTCTCCTCTCGCCATGCTGTCCATCCTCATCTCATCCTTCGCCGAGCTCATTCTAGAAGGTTCCAGCTACGAAGCCTGGATTAGCTCGGAAGGGGATACCGTGAAGAAACCCTGGCCGATCTGGGCAGTGTTGCTCGTGCTTGTGTTGGTTCTGGCCTCGGTGCTGTGGATACCAGCCTTAGCTATATGCAGGTACTTATAATTTTAATGAGGGTTTTCGCACGGACGTAAAAAAAAATACGGATGGAACATTACACTATAAAGAGCAATGCAAGGTACAACAATTTCGTTCATTGTACACGTAAGCGTAACCGACACACACAAACAACTAGGTACTACAACCCGCTGTCATTGTACATTGAGTGACGGAGCCAATGACGCACACATCCTACAGGCTACACGGGCGGCCATTACTATGCTTCACTCGTGATTAGACAAGGTTACGTCCGTATTTTTTTTACGTCCGTGGGTTTTTGATATATCATTTGCCACCACGCACCGACGGTAGGGTCTTTCGTGTCAAATGTCGTGTCAGACAGACATATGACAGCTATATCATGACACGTGGAAGCTATTTCGTGACAAATGACACGTGTTTGATAGGTACGACCACTGACCTCCATTAACATTATACAATAGAGATCAGTGGGTACGACCATAGATATAGAATATGTACGACAAACGACAATAGACACGATAACCTGTCTGTGCCTACGGCTACATACAAAGAGAATATTATAATCACTACGTTGCTACCTACGAATAATAAAACCTAAGGAAATGTAACTCCCATACTATAATCTGATGGCAAAAAGTGAGAAAATAAATTGACTCTAGTCTCTAGCAATGCCGGGGTAATTGAAATAAAACATTTTGATCCTTTTCTTTTAGCAGCTAATCCGTGTATTAAACATGCAAATATAAAAATTTATCCAATGATTTAGGATATTTTTTGAAAATTTGCTGTCAAAAATTGCCATCAGATTCTGGTAGACCTATAAATACAGTTTTAAATTTGGTTCCATTCGAACTGTCATGTAACGTCAGCCTTTATACCGCTCAAGGTCACCTAAATATTGCAAATGTATGAAAAGTGAACCTAAGGGCCGGGACACAAAAACACGACACGACGTCGTACGGCGCCGTGCGGACGCGCGTCGTAAAAAACCTACGGTACGGCGCCGTACGGCGTCGTACGACGTCGTGCCGTAGAAACTCATCTTGAATTTCTACGTGAGTTTCTACGGCGCGACGTCGTACGACGCCGTACCGTGGGTTTTTTTACGACGCGCGTCCACACGGCGCCGTACAACGTCGTGCCGTGTTTTTGTGTCCCGGCCCTATGGTACACTTTTTGACAAGTATTTCGGAGCATGTTTTTGACGGAGTTACTCTTCCTTAGTTTTTATTATTCGTAGGTTACTACATAGCGCAATAAAATCCATTCCTTTATGTCGCCCACTCATTGCGTAGGCGTTCTGCAAAGTTCACTATCTGCAAAGTACTGCAAATACAAATATTTTAACTTTGTCTTTTATTTCTTTTATACTTATTAAAGTAAGGAAACAAAAAATAAAAGAGAAAACTATTTAATAAATTATTTCAATGACTTTCTTTGTAATATTTCAATGGTTTAAGAATATTCGTATGTCTGCTACGAAAAAAACCATTTTCATTTATATCATAGGGATCGAATAGACGGATCTTGAAGAAAAACTTCGACTAAATTTTATCGTTGATAATGTTTTCTGCGATAAGATTTTATTCGTTTAACTTGTAAGCAATATAGACTAGTGTCATATCTTCAATCATATTATAAAGATAGACGATAATATCCTATATTACATATGTGCCTTGCCATTACAGTTTACTATACAAAAGTAAAATTATAAACGCGAAAGTGTCTGTCAATCTGTCTGTCTGCAAAACGAATTTCACTTCGAACTTGCTGGCAAGTGGCAACATCTACTAAATTCTCAATCACTCCATCATTCCAGATACTTCGGCATAGTGATCATAGACGACGAGGAGCGCGCCTGGTTTCCCGCTGAAGACCTCCGCGACTTCCACGGCATCGAACCCCGACCCGTCTCCCGCATAGAGACGCTGCTCTTCTGCACCAGACCCGACGGCAGCGAGGGCTGCTGCTGGCCAGGCTGCTGCGAAACTGATGATGATGAGTAAGAGTAATAGGTATGAGAAAGAGAAGTTTGTAGGTTTGAGTTAAGTTCTAGCATATCAAAATCGTGTGAGCAATTCAAACAATCACCTTTCCTCTTAAAAGGCCAGCAACGCACCAGCAGCTTTTATAATGTTGCGAGTGTCCAAGGGCGACGGTAATTGCATTCGATCCGGTGACCCATTTGCTCGTTTGCCCCCTTATTTTATTTAAAAAAAACTCAAAATTATGATTATTTTCATTACAAACGACTATAAAGGGACAGTCTCTAAAAGAGGCGGCCACCATATTATTATATGACGTAACGTGTCCCTTTTCTAAGGTATATTTACAGTGGCGGATTTGCCTTAAGGCCCAGTAGGCCCGGGCCTAGGGCAGCCAGATATAGAGGGCGGCAAATCGTGCAAAAAACGTGAAGCTAGTGGCAATAGGCGCGACTCTGGACAGACGCTATATTTTGATGGTGAATAATTATAGGTCTTAATCCTTCAGGCCCCACGCGAGCACCGGTGATCGCGACAACAATAGAATACAATAGCAATTCCTGGAAATTCCGACTGAAGTATTAATATCTGAATCTCCATAATTTTATATAAATAAAACGTACTGGAATCAAGTTTCATTATATATTTTGTTCTTTTTTAACAAACAAAATTTTGGGAATTAAAGTTGTGTGCAGTAAAGATGCGTGGTGGCTTCTCGGTTATTAAAATTTTGCGCGGGTTTTTGTACAGACAGTTTTTGGTGAGATATTAATAATTAAAGCTTCCAACCCTCATCATTCATAATATTATGATTAAGAGGGCGAATAAAGCAAAAAATTAAACATAGTCCTTCTCTCTTCACACTCACGCCTGACTTTCATATGCCGGGTGAAAAAGGACGACGCAGAATCATTGCAAAGTTTTTTAGGGTTCCGTACCGTAAAAACGGGACCCTATTACTAAGATTTCGATTTCCATCCGTCTGTCTGTCTGTCTCCAGGCTGTAACTCAAGAACGGTAATAGCTAGAGAGCTGAAATTTTCACAGATTATGTATTTCTGTTGCCACTACTGAAAACAAAATACAAAACAACTGCAGGTACCTGAAATGTTCACAAAATACTCAACAGAGTTTTAAATACTTTAATAATTCATAATAAAATTTAAATAAAATATAATAGAAAATTATACTTAGTTATTATTCTACTAGAGTTTATATGATGTTATAAAAATGCAGAAAAATGTTCTTTTGCGTTTTAAGGTTACTCCGTTTGGTTACATTGGCTCGTTTTGTTGTATTAAATATTATGTTAATTTAGATATAGCCAGAATCGATGATTGCGCCATTTATAAATAGCTTGCTTTTCTCGTACACGGAATTTCGTATGGGATTCAACAGTCTATCTGGTCTGTTGTAAATGTTTTATTTAAATGTCCATAAATATTCTAAACTAGCTTTAAAACCTAATACTTTTTGTTAAACAATTTTCGGAATCAATTAAAAATGGGATGGATGCTGAGAAAGGGGCGGCACATGGCCTGGAGCCTACAGCGGCCAGGACTGCAAATCCGCCACTGTATATTTAAGAAGTGATCTATATAAAACAGTATTGCTTCTACAGGCTACAGGCACGGATTTAAAAAAATACGGATAGAGCATTACACTATAAAGAGGTGAAGCATGCAAGGTACGACAATTTCGTCACAATTTCGTTTATTGTACACGTGACCAACACTCACACACGCAACTAGGTACTACAACCCGCTGTCACTGTACATAGAGTGACGGCGCCAATGACACGCACACATCCTACACGGGCGGCCTTTACTGTGCTTCACTCGGGATTAGACAAGGTTACATCCGTATTTTTTTTAATTCCGTGGCTACAGGCTATAAAATAGAGTATACTCATGTCTCCCGTAATATTCTCATATCAAATTTTAAAACTTATAGAAACTTTATATCAATGTTAATGGTGATTAATAATGTTTTGATATTTGTTCACAGAACAAAAAAAAAAGTTTTTTTTGTTCTGTGTATTTGTTTATAAAATATTCTTAGCAAATCTTTATAAGTATCAAGATTTTATATAATTTGAGATTGTAGAAGATAATAGTGTTGGTTCTTTGAATCTAGTCTACGTTTTTGAATGAATATAAATTATACAAAAGGATGACAATAATGCGAAAAGTTACAATAACGTTAAGTTAATGCAATATTAAACAAATAAATTAATACGAATATTATAAATAATATTATATATAAGCTTATAAATAATATTATATGTGTTCGCGTCCATTTATTAGGCGATGATATTATATTATAGCATTGTATTATCCGTTTTCAAGAAACATTTAAAATGGCAAATGAAAAAGGGAAATAGGTTTTCCGAACCGAATAAACCAGTTAACAGTTTTATTTTTTACCAGTTTTAGCATTGCATGTCCATGCTTTGCCCAAAACATTTTTAAAATATGTATATCCAGTATGTGTGTTTTATGTTTAAGCACTACTATAGGTACTTAGAAAATAGCAAAGAGCACTGTTAAAACATATCTATCTCCCATATCTCTAACACTAGATCTAGAGATATAATTATTATAATATTAATATAATGTTTTAATTATATAAAAAAACTTACGCGCAAAATCAGCTTTTGTGGTGTAAGTATATTACTTTTCGAACATATTTTTTCTCGCGTATACCTACTTAATTATTATTAATTAGTTAATGCTTTACTCCAGTATTTCCCAAAGTGTGGGTCGCGGTTAGATTTTAGGTGGGCCCTGAAACTATACGATGGTTTCTTAATTGAAATGGGTGTGGTGACGAGCTTTAGGAAAGGCCCAAGTCCAGCAGTGAACGTCAGTAGGCTGACGATGATGATATGGTGGTGAACTACGATAAGAATTAATGGGTACATGCTGCGGCAGCAACATAGGTACCGCTGCTTTTTTGTCTTCATGACACAAGGTGGGCCGCGAACTTTAAACTTTCTTGTAGATGGGTCGCGGTCCCGACAAGTTTGGGAAACACTGCTTTACTCTGTTTTTTAATTGCGATATTTTTTATACACTAAAAACATTTCAAAATATTTTTTTTATTAATTTTAGTACCTACTGAACGTTTTCTATACTATGTGATATTTTATACCAAAGATGTTATTTTACTCTTATTGTTAGGTATGTTTCTGATATATTATTATTTTTAATAGTAATATTTGATATAATACTTTTATTATAATATTTAATGATATTTAATTGTAAGTTTTGTTATCAAATAGGTAAGTCAGTTTGTAGCTATATGGCGCATGGTAGAACCAAAGCCAAGTTCTTCGAATCATTCTCATAGGATTTATCTTTTAATACATATTAACCTTGATACTTTTGTATTTCTTCTTACCTTCAAGTTATTGAAAGTTAATCAAAATAACTGTAAGTTTCTGACAATAAAACCATCTCTTATGACAATAAATTTAACTGACGAAGAATAATATTACAGCCGCTTTTAGACTTTTCCAATATTTATTAATTGTTACAATAATTATTTACAAATATTTATTAGTTGTTAGCAAAATATGTAGTATATTTACTGTAATGTATTATATTCTTATGACTTAAAATAATAATTCTTGTATCTGAAGACAGAGTAGAACGTTTTACTTGACAATAATAAATAGTTTATATAAATATTTTAAAAGTAAGTCAAGTGCTTTAAAATAATTATTCTGTTATGCGTAAAAGCCCTGGCAATTAAAATATTTTACAGAAACTATCGTTTTGGGTTTATAATATTTATTATAGTATTTTTCTTGTTATTTAGAAATAAATATAAATATAAGAGAGTTGGAAATAATTGTCAACGACATAATATGTAATATAATATAATGTTATTCTACTTATGTTAACTAACGTGTATAAACATTGACGTGAAATGAAGAAACAGCTAAATATTTTATCTTATTAGAAACTAGGCAATAAGCATGGTCTAGTAAAATAAAGTGACTTGGCTGCGCACTGCTTTGCAACAACCAGTTTTCTATTAATCTTATTGGCCAATGGACTGCCTAGACTGGCAGTCTCATTTTAAAATCTCACCAAGATGTAAAAAAGAAAAATATGTAAACAAAAGCTTCATGTTATCTGCAAATATTATGTACTTATCTAATTTTTTCTTTGTCCTAGCAGGTCCTAGTTTAAACACTATTTAATCAAAAACATATTGTTATGACTATAATATTTATACTGTTGCTATTATTTCCAAGTAGAATAGATTTAAGTATCAAATAATTTTTTTTTCATCAAATTCAAAATTATACTTGAAATAAGTATTTTAAGATAAATAATATTGATATTTTAGAATAGAAAATATGTCCATTGTTAAAAATAAAGGTCAGATATTTATGTTTGGGTATAAGCCACTGAATTAATTTTATACCTACGGCAGTCGGCAGATAAAGAAATGCATCTGTTGCTGGCTGATCCTCATACGCCGGCGGTTAAAATTTATCTATTAGTAAAATAAATAAAAAACTGAATGTTTCAATATTGATCAAAAGTTAGCTTGTTCATGGAAATGACAGACCAAGAGTCAAGACGCTGCAATCGAGAAAAGTTTTTTTAACCGCTACAGAAAAAAAGTGAACTCTTGTTCAATTGCTAGAACACCAAATAAAACGTCCTAGAATTTTGCTCGTAATAAATAGATGAAACGCACAGTATGTAGGTTACATAATTATTTATGTAAAAATATAATATAATGCGGCGTCTCCACGTTGTCTTATGATACATTCGCACGATAATGGGCAAATACCCCTCGACACGTTAGAAACGGGTATCCCCACATAGCATATCTGCCTGGCGACCCTAAAGGAAGATCTTTCGACCGAGCGAGGTAGCATGCTCGGTCAGGCCGAAGACCACTGACGTCATTTCAGACGTTGTATACATCTTGCCGTTCTCAGAAACTTCTGTATCGTGATGCAGGATTGTGGCGATAGTTGTTGCTATTGCCACAATCTATATAGACAGTTTCACAATAATGGTTATACATCGTGGCCTAACGTCGAAAGGGGTAGCGCGAAATTTACAGTTACAAAGTAATAAACAAAAATAAGTTAAGAACTAAGGTACTCTTAACTCATTAAAAGTGGCGTAAAAATAAGTAAATAGCAATAAGTGTGCTTAATACGGTCGTACATATTAACAGACGAATAAAAGAGTGCCGTTTTTAAGAGACAAAGTGTACGTTTTACGCACTTATTTACGGTATAGTACAGTATACACGTGGCTCTAACACCAACAATAAACTCATTTATATTGACCTGTGTGAAATCCTCGAGACACTGGCTCACTAACACACCCAGTACCACATGCGGAGCGCACGTCTATTCACTGTCACTGCCACTATACAACTGAAACCTGTGACTACTTGACAACGACTTATATAGACTGCCCCCCCACTACTGGTGTGCATGAGACAATGTAGTATCTACTTATGTAGATACACTGCACATACACTACAACCTGCGCATGGAGATATAGGCCCTAGGCATGCTAGAAAAAAACCTTCCTAAAATTTCTAAACACTACATACTTAATAATCTAACCTAACCTATTATTGTATAAATTGCCTAAAGTTGATAAATAGAACTTGTTTCGTTTATATTCATGTTATAATTGATATGCGCTTAAATCTAGTTTATATATTTTAGTAAAGATATTTTACACATATTGCATTTATTCCTGTAAAACCTAGCTTATATCTTAAACGCGTAGCTAAGTAAGATTTCTACGATTAATCAAGCCTTATATACAGAAAAGGAAAGCACTTAGCGAATATGGCTTAATAATATCTAGGGCACACTCTATATTATGTGTGAAATGTACCTAAGAATAAGGCCTAGAATGGACTGTTAGAATGTATTAGAACCGTCCGATTGTAAAGAGGGCGCTACTGATCCTGGCATGTAGATTGAGACCTTAAAATTATCTCATATTATTGTTTCTCTGACCGTCGGCGCCGACACAATATAAGATATGTATGATATTATACAACGCAGACCGCTACGCATTATTCAAAAACGCTTCCTAGAATTTTCTACATCTCGGGCTATCAGCTCAAACCTAACGGTGCACGTAAGGTTAGAACGACACTAATTAGCACTACAGCAACTCGATACGAGCAGCACACGATGCATAATATCGATACAAAAGTGCCAAGTTCATTCAAAGATTCTTTTTCTTAGATTGAACTTGGCACTCATTTTTATTTTTTATTTTTTCATAGGATCACAGAGCTAATTAGAATCAAATTACATGCCAGGAACCAATAATCTTTGATGTCATTTTTAAGATTTTAATGTGTCAATTACTTTGATTCTTCCCTTCCACTTCCAAAAGCCCCGTACATTTTTATTGTACAAATTCAAAATATGTATACCTAAAATCGCTCAAGTGCTAACTATGTTACCTAGTTAAACTAACTATGTTATCTTTTACCTAGCTTATCTGCCTCTTACATTTTCGCTTATCTTCAGTCTTCCAAAGATATTACAAGTCACTTTCAATAGTTGGTATACAGTTAATAATTATTAATTATTATTACATTCTTAAAAACCCTGAATCATTTTGTATTTGTATCCAATGCGTTTAGTTTTACAGAAATCAGTGTACCTACCTTACATGTTATCATTAAAACTCTTACCAAAAAATTAATGACGGAATTTTAAAGTACCAAATTTTTAAACTCACTTTTATACCCCGCGTTCCATTTAGCGTTAAAAACGATCAAAACGCTCAAAATGCCTCCAATTTTGAGCGTTTTTATCGCCTAAGGCTCTAAACACACTAGGCTGAGTTACGCCGGCGTAAATTCCGCCGCGTTTCAAACTCATACAAAATACGGGCGGAACGCGAGAGACAACACACTATTCCGTCGCGTATTTGCATGACACACTATTCCGTCGCGTATTTGCATGCGTTTCACATTTGCGGCGGAATTTACGCCGGCGTAATTCAGCCTTGTGTGTTTAGACACTAATGGAACGCTGGGATAGTGTTACTTACCTATAAAATATTATAATGTTAGGTACCTATTAGGTACATATTATATAGTCCGTCGCAGGTTAAAGAGAAATTGCCTCTCAGACTTGTCTCTTTCACTCTTATCCGAAAATATTAGTGTCTCGTTTCTGCCCACACGCTTTGCGAGTAAGAGAGATGCAGTTCAACGAACGATTTTCTCTTTATCCAGCGACCGTACTTTAGTTAAATATCTATTGAATGTTTACTCACATTATAAGTAACAAATACAATATTATATTTACTCTTAAAAGTGGCCTAACTCATTGACAATAAATAGCACCTTATAAAATTATTGTAATTTAGTATAATATAGCTTACTCAATACTCACCTTTTATTTTTGTTTCCTGGAAGAGATTTTCTTATATCACGGAAATGATGTGGCTTCTAGCACAACAAATGAGATTTGAGAGTGAACTAAATGTAGCTTCTGTCTTTTCTGCAAACAGAAGTCAGAACATAAGACAATAATCGACAGTACACTCATTGTTTGCAACACTGCATATTCTGTGTCCGATAGAATATAGATGGCGTTTGCACCACTTATTTTTGGCATCTAAAAAAGAATTTAGAATACAATAACAAATCTATAACACCATTTATAGTCGATAGTGGTAATCAATTTTGTATCGATATTATTAATACCAATTAGAAATCGTCTGTTTTTTAGCTTTCATTAGGCATTTCATTTTTTTATGAATCACCTGATATCTAAAATAAAGATTAAAATCATCTAAGCGATATTCGGCTAGTATATCATTTGTAAATCATATCGTCTTTGTAAAGTTGTTGATGTAATATTGTATAGCCAAGTATGTTGTTATCTATCCATAATTATATATCTTTCATGACTGTTGTTTTTAGTGTAAAAATTTTGTCTAATATTGAGTGTTGATGGTAAAATAAACGTTATGAAAAATATTCTTTTTTTTACTATTGTCTACCCTCTTTTAGTTCCCAAAAACCTCAGCTAATTTTTCAAGGCTTTTTCTTTAGTTTAATCCTTCAGGCCCCGCGCGAGCACCGGTGATCGCGACAACAATAGAATACAATAGCAATTCCTGTAAATTCCGACTGAAGTATTAAATCTAAATGGCTTAATAAAAACAAGTAACATAGAAAACTATAATTATCTATTCATCTTTGTAGATTACATGGTGTAGTTATAAACCAGTTTATACTTTGTATTCATCATATCACATTTCTTCATAAGTGACAAACCATTAATGGGTGTAGATCTTATACTATTAAAAACCAGGAATATACTATGAGTAACAGTATCATCTGCAATATAAGCAAAATATTTAGTATCTCACTGTTGTATGTCTTTTGCTACGAGTCTACAGTCCACACTTACAAAATACTGCTTCGTGGACTCACATAACGGTGAATAAAACATGATATAACCTATTATAGACTTCTATTATAGCATGTGTTGCTTGGTTTTATTTAATATTTACTTGAAGTCATATCTAGCCAGACTAACACACAATTATTGCTTTAGATATCAAAACATTAGCTAATTTAACACATTGGTACTTAAACTAAGCCTCTAACGATTAGGTGGAACACTCAATATATGTCAGACCCAATTCAAATGCAGCTGCAATATTTACAGCATTGTCTAAGGTATAAATTTACCTAAATATAACAAATCAGTCAAACAATCACTTTGAATGTTGTTATTGCCGTGGAAAAATGAATTGAAAGGGTACAGACTTACTAAACTACATCAAACTGAGGTGTTGGTGTCTTTTTCAGCCTTTTTTAATTTCTTTGCTTTGATATCAGCCATAGTTTGTTCAATGGAACGTTGATCTTTCTTATTTGCACTTGGTACTTCACCATAACTTTTATTGACATTAGTTTTCTGTGCTGCATCTAAAGCTGCATCCTCACCAATGAGATGGGCATACTTCTGCTTATAAAAAGTACCACTGAGCTCTCCAGTGCTATGTTTACGTTTTCTGTTATTTTCTTCTTCTAGAGCCGCTAACTTTCTCATTTCTATGCTTTTTAGAGCCATTTCTGCTGCCTTGTCTTCGTTCCAAGCACCACCTGATCTACGAACTGCCAGTTCATCCTCGGATGGCATGTTTTCTTTTAAATAAACTACAGTATACCTATCTACACCTTCTTGACCAAAGGACATTGCCGTAACACCAGCAGTGTCAGCCACATCTCTTATTATAGCTCTGAACATTTGCTCCATGGGTTCAAACTGTAAATGTGGTTTGGTACCATCTTTGATAAATTCACTGATCTTATCCTCCACATGTTTGTGGAAACGATCCAGCATAGCTTTTTGCTCCTTTTTCTTGCGTTCTATTGCTTCCTTCTGTTTTTTCATTGCATTTTTCTGAGCTTCACTCACCGGTGGTGGTTTTTGCATGGAATTCAAGATTGAGCCTAGGAGATCCATTTTAGATCTTGTTCTCTGAACAGAATGAAGTGTAAGCAATTATTCCTTTGATTTTTGTGTTCCAATCTGTCGGAAATTTAAAGCTATCAACAAAATATTCTGTATTAAGCCCTTTTAAGGATAAAACTTGCAGAGCAGTATCAATCTCGGCAGTGATTTGACTTCCAAAAGTGATGGAATCTGAGGCAAACTCAAGTAACTGATGCAGAGGTGGTTGAAGTGGAGAACCGTTAATGAGAGCAGATGGATTTGAAAAGTCTATACCTCTACAGCTTTCATGCAATAAATGGTTTCTATGGCAAAGTTTTTCAAACAACTCTTCCAAGATAGATCTGAAAAAAAGGAATTTCTGAAATACTTATTTTTTTAAAATTCTTTAAGACTATAAATAACTAATAATAACTAATAATATCAACATGATCATGATTCATGACAATATAAGCCCTATATTATAAGATAGTAAGTTTTGTTTCTTTGAACCAGTTTACAAAGTGTAAATTAACCTAATAGTTGTATGTTCCATAACTATCACATGCCCTCCGCTAGGTAAAATATGTGTTTTGTGATCACATGATTTCAATAGTACTTACTGCTGTTTTTTCACTTCGACAACTTCTTCCGAGATGAGGTTATGAAGACATGTCAATAACTTACTTTGAAGCCCAACAAAACCTTCTAATGGCGTACCAATAACTTCAGCTCTAGAATCAGAAAACATAAATCCGTGATTAAACACATAAAACGTTTATTTACCGATAAGAACAATGTAAAGTTACTTACTCTTTTATGTGTTTACAACGTTGTATTACTTTATTTATAGAAATTGCGCAGTTTTGGCAAGTTTTCAAACCACTTTTCGCTGAATTGAAAAACTCCTCTAAGCAAGAAAAGTAGTCAATTATGTATTTTTGAATCTTTGTTTCCATAATTTTTAGGCATGTTGCTCACGTTTTGGTGTCCTAACTCTTTCTGTGAAAAACAAGTGAAAAACAAAATGCACATTGATGATTGAACAGACATTGAAAATTGTCACTTGTCAGCTGCTGTGTGTCACAATCATCTGACAGCTGACAAACAAAAATTGTCAAAATTTAAAGACATTTGCGCTTATATCTACTTATCCTAGCTAGGTTCCTAGGTAGGATCCTAGCTAGGATCCTAGCTTTCTAAATGTTATTCCACTTGACTAAATCGGAAACGATTTAGGATCCTAGCTAGGATAAGTGGAATAAGCGCATAAAGACTTCAAGAAACCTTTGGTCATTGACATAAGAAACTAATATGGACACGAAATGACCACGAAAGAAACGAGCCTGCCTTCAAAATTTGTAAAACAAAAGTGGCGGATTTTACTAGAGACGTCCCTGAATAATAATAAAATATCGATATCGATAATTTTTCAAATAAAAGTAAAGGTGACTATAACGAACTAAAAGCCGAGCTTTGTGAGGGCTCGCGTCGTCACACCTTGACTGACTGATAAAACATCTACAATATTATATAAATAGAAATTACTATGCAAAGCACAAATCAATAGGTGTGATGATAGTTTTTCCGTAAAGTATACCACAAAATGTAAAGGTTGTAGGATATTATACTAGGGCTCGCTTCACTCACCCTGATTAATATGTAGCTGGCTGGCCCTATAGCCAAGACGTTTTCCTTATCGCTTATATCGCTTCATAGAGTTGCACTTGTCAAAATCTATGGAATTGACATTAAACAAGTCAAACGTTCACTTCATATCATCGACCGCTTATGTCAATTCCATACAAAATGTTTATCTGGCGATTCTATAACAAATCGAAAAAGTCTTTTCTAAAGGACGTGACCTCTCGCATTTACCACGTCTGCAACCTCACATAGTGCCAATTATTGCCCATAGCCAATGCACAAATCACTCATGCATATGGCTCATGGGGGCCCACTGACTTCGAATATCACATTTTATCTCAATGCATTATGTAGGTGGTCACACCACTTGGATATACACTGAGTTTGGAAAACAGGAAAAGGGAGAAATTAAATTCAAATCTGTAGGAACTTAATGTAATATAATTTTTTTATTCAAATTACAACTTTTTATACAATATTATCTACTAGCACCAAAAATACCTGACAGATCCTCCCCAGTAGGTGAAGGCGTGATAATAATATTATGTAGCCTATAATAATATGTTGACCAGACCTCTTAGTAATATTCATGCTTTGATTTGATTCGAATGATGAATTTGCTGTGCTGTATTTTACAAAAAAAACTTGAGAGGTGTCAAGGGACACCCGAATGGAACGAAGTTATTTCTTATGTTAAAAAAATCTGTACTATAGTTAAACTCAAAAAACAATATTAATCTATTGACGCCCGGGAATACTAACAACGCGTCGCTGTTTATTCTCAAAAAACGCTATCTAGTTGACGCACAGGAATACTATCAACGCCCTCTGCCCCTAACAGGCAGGTACTCATAAAAAAAGTGTCGTTAGAAGTTTTTTTGTCTAGCCCCCGCAAGGCGCAACACGCGATAAGTAACTCCGTTCCAAAAAGAATATTAGCGATACATCAGTGGTCTCACGTAAGTACTTAACCCATTAATCCTCAAGCGGCAGCCGGCTGCCGCTTAGCAATTGAAAATCTATTGTATCTGCGATACCCACGATGGAGGTAGCTTGATCCAATGATAGACGTAACTTGGTCCAATTCAACCCCGCCAAGACACAAGTCTGCGCGTTTACCACTAAAAAGTCACCAATGGTCGTATATCCTCGTTTCGAGAGCACATCTTTAACCATCTCGCTTCATCTTCTTCTTCATCAACCATCATTTGCTCGTTTGCTCCCTTATTTAATAAAAAAAAATAGGAGAAAAAACCTTTTGTTTTTAGTATTACACAAATCAAATATATCAAATCGTTTAGGTTAGGTCATGAAAAATGTGCTAAATTTTTCTTTTTTCTAGAAAGTGTGTAATATAGCCATAAAATGATTTAATTATGAAAAACAGCGATATAAGTGTCATCTTTGAGATTTTTTTCTATTGAGCAGAATTTTTCAAATTGTGTACCTTTACGTCTATACGTAATTTCCTATGAAATTTTCTCAACTTTAAAACTACTTTTTTATACTTAAATAATGACATTTCCTTTACAAAAAACATTATTTAAAAAACCCATTTTACGTAGTTGCAACAACCACATGTGCATGCACCTTAATATTTTTTGCACTAATGACATCCAGCCACACTTTCCGTCTTTTTTCATTACAAGGCAATCTAAAATTAGAAATAACACATAAATTCAATAAAAGTGACGAAATTACTGAATAAAAATTTTTGAATAAACAAATATCGATAAAGTCCAGCACTATTGCTCATACAAACGTATTTTCACATATTTTATGCAGATATTGTCGAAAATATATTGAATCAGGAGGTTTAATTAATAAAACTTTTTGTAATAGATCATTCTTATAAAACACAATCGTCTGGATTTAGAAATCAGGTGTATATCAAACTAAAATATCAAACTTACGAAAGCAAAAGCAAATTCTCCTTTTTCTCTTAATTTTAGGGCTGCATCCAACTATACTGTACGCAGTCATGTTTTAGCACGTCAAATTTCAATTCTTATTACATTTTTATCCAAAAATAACTGAAATATTGCCAAACTTATGAAAATAAATACTTGTTTATGTACTTTGGCAGATTATCTACCAATAATTTTGTAAAACAAAAATGGCGAATGTCAATAATTTGGTTGCAAAGTGGCATTTTGGCAAATATTTCTTTCAAAATGGTAAAGACTCAAACTTACAGTTATCTTTTTTCACATACGTAAAAAAGCATAGGCATAAAGGAGATAGCTATTTAATTATAAATTTATCGACGAATTGACGTAATCAATTCTTTACATAGACAATTGTTTCCTGTCCATAGGTATAGGTCTTTGCCTTTGGTTCAGCTTTCGTAGGGTTCAGCACTTATTTGTATTCCAATTTCCACCTTACTTGGTACAACTAATATATATTCTGTGACCTTACTAAATATTTAGACGTCTAAATGATTCAGTACGGTAACTAAATTTAGTCAAGTGGAACATTTAGAAAGATACTAATTACTGAACTACTAGTTACTGAAGAACTGAAGAACTATATTACTAGTTACTGAACCATTTAGACGTCTAAATTTAGTGAGGTGGAAAAAGTCCTTTAAGCTGTTTTGCCGACTTTCGCCTCGGGTTCCCGCTTGTTCAGAGTTCAGACTTCAGGCTTCAGCCTCAGCCCTCCTCAAGTCCTCATGTCTCATGAAATTGTAACTTTGTAAGGGGTGAACTATGCGATAATGAAATTAATTTAATATTACTATGATATTACTGTACTTTAAATATTATCAATAATTATTACCAATGCATAATCGTCACGCTTCGTTGCCGAACGCACAACACTATGCCGAAATGATGCCGAACGTGTAGATTGCGCAGGCCAAAGGAAGTACAGTACCCGGCAATAAATATTGCACATGGAAAGTGACAGTCGGCTAATTTCGGTTTTGTAGAGCGTTATCTCTTACGCACGAAATACAAAAAGTCCGGTATATATTAGGAACTGTTAAAACAATTAAGGTTTGCTTCTTTTGACAATTTTATTATTCTTTGTATAAAATACACCAAATTTTCTATAAGTTATGGCTTTATATTCGGGTAAAATAAAATAAAAAAGGGTGTTCAAATTATGTTTACGTATTTAAAATTCTTTTGGAAAATTACAGCTGTAGCAAATTTAGGGGTGTTACAACTCTAGATATATATTTTGAACTGGACGCGACTACACTCTATTGAATTTGAACAACGACTGACCAAAGAGGATGTAAACTGTATACTACGTAACAAGAGGTCGGACTTAGAAGAAAAAAAATAAACATCCGTTATTTTTTTAATTTGAAACTGAAGTTAAAATTTTTAAGTGCAAAACCTTTCACTCTAAACATACCAAAAATTAAAAAAAATAAAATAAAAAATAAATAAGCTCAAATAAATGTTTTATTTCAATAAAAATTATTGTACACAGCTAAATAAATAGGCTAATAAAGTAAATTAAACAATAAAACAGATTTAATCCACAAGCTTTTGTTGATTTCTATTAATAATATTAAAGTACAGTTTTATGTATTTTATTTATAAATTTAATAGAATAGCTGTCTATGCTACTCTACTAACTACTTGATTGGCTTATACAGTAAACTCTATATAGGGAGGGGATTAAAGCTGCGCGTCCACCAGGTCGGAATCGGGACGTACGATGCGGACGGCGCGTCGTGTAGTTATATATTTGTCAGGCGCAGAATGACGTTCCAGTACTTCTAGTGCAGTTCACAGTAGTCAATACCATAATTAATAGTAAAGCAACAAATCCGTCCGCTCTGTACCTACGCTCCGATTCCGATCCAGTGGACGCGCACCTTTATACATACACACTTAAGTATCATTACTTTGTTTTGTTACACCCTGTATACGACAGCTGAAATCTATCGCGTGGGTTTAGGCCAGCTGCATACCACCTCACGTCTTGATCAGAGGATATTTCCTTGGTGGCCGTACCACTCATAATCCCATACCTTCCTTCTCCAGCTATTGCTTGCAGACTAAAATGTTGCAAACTAGTATAGGGACCTAAAAATCTGAAATTAATGAAACATTTTTCATTTACTACATTTCCATACAGTTTACATAAATTATTAAGTATACTTATCAACCTTATGTATTATTACAATAAAACAATATAGACATTTTAACATTTTCCAAATTAACTGCATACTGATATACATTATAATATTTTCTATGGAATAATAATCTATCTTTTTCATATTAATATAGTTTATGTTGTAAATTATTGTACAAATATGCAAATAATACTGCGACATACTTTGTATTAGAACATGGTATGACATAGTTATGTTTTGCTTCAATTTATCAATTTACGGTTACATTTACATTTTACAATGGCTTACCTTTCGTTTTTCATTAATTAATCCACTTAATTTACAATTTTTGTATGAGTTGCTACAAAATAATTTTCACAAAATGAAAATCGAACTTTGAATTTTAAACTCCTTCTTCGTCTTTTTTCTCATGTAGTTTATATTCTCTATGGTCTTTTTTATCAGCCAATCACAGTCGACCTTGCACAGATTATCTGATTGGGTACAGTTGCTACGTTTAAATTTGGAACCCAAATTTTTTTTGTTCGGGAATTTCGTCCACCTGCGACTGACATAATGTCAAATAGGTGTGTGCTACAAAGATAACGCTCTATGAAACCGAAATTAGCCGAATGTCTCTTTCCAAAGGTCGATGTGCAATATTTATTGCCGGGTAATCGTTATAACGTATCATTCGTTATAACGTAGCGTCAAAACTAGCGCGCTTGAAAGAATCGAGATTTCATTCGTTATAACTGTTATAAGTTATAACGTAGCGTCAAAACTAGCGCGCTTGAAATTCGTTATAACGTAGCGTCAAAACTAGCGCGCTTGAAATTCGTTATAACGTAGCGTCAAAACTAGCGCGCTTGAAATTCGTTATAACGTAGCATCAAAACTAGCGCGCTTGAACGAATCGAGATTTTATTCGTTATAACGTAGCGTCAAAAATAGCGCGTTTGAAAAATGTAGCGTATTCCATCTAGCGCGCTATGAAAATATAGCCGTTAGGAACACCACTGCCGGGTATTGTATCCGATCGTCGGTCGATTTAAAACTGTCAACTTGCTGTCAAAATTCAAAATTGTCAGCCAATCAAAATTTATCCGCAAAAAAATAGTTTGTTACTGCTCGCAACGTGGGATGCACGTTGATTTCTTCCATGAATATTATCGGAAATAAATTGATATTTAATTAATAATTACCTTATGTTACTAATTTTTACCGGTATATGTGGAAAAATGTGCGTCATGTGTAAATTTTAAGAAGGGAAGAGTTAATTTTGTGTTAACGTGAAAATGAATGGTAAAATGCATAGTGAAACTGGCACTTTCTCGTCGGATGGTATGCGGGCCGAAATATTAAATCCTTTCGTTCACAAACTGGAATTAGAAAACACGTATGAAAAAATCAGGGTAAGTTCTATATTTATATTCTTTAATACACAACAAACTGCATATTTGTGTTTGCAACGTAAATGAAAAATCATCAAATTGCGCAGACTCTGTGATAAATTGATATCTAATAAGAAAGGTTACGCACGTGAAAGTGTTGGTTCTATGATGCTATGTCGAAGTTTTATTGCTTTACAGTTAGCTGTGATAGTACAGCTCATCTCAAAGACAATTCTTAAGCCACGGGCGTATATATAGCTTTGATGTAAAAAGGCGCCCAAGTGCGAGTTGGACTCGCCTATGAAGTGTTCCGCAGCAGCAAAAAGGTAACGTGTTTAGGAAATAAAAAAATACATGTACCTACCTCGCCGATTAAAATCGGTGCGGTAAATAATATATTGTCTATTGGACAAGTTACATAGATAGTAATGGGGGGTCCGGACCCCCAGGATCCTCCCCTTATATACGCCCATGTCTTTAGCACAGTAAACACATACTACTACTACAAGGTTTAAAAGATTCAATAAATTCTACATGCATATTTAGGTACATTTCGGAAATATTTTCTTGTTTTGTCAATTATTGTACTGTTTTGCCACTAATCAAGTATTTAATTGAGTCTTTTGTCTAACCCAGTACTCAATAACTAGGTTTACATAAACTAAGAGTTCTATGGGATTCTCCGGAAATAATAGACTTAATTTTGTTTTTCAAAAATGAAATTAAATAATAGTTTTAAGCTGATGTATCTTCATGAACTGTTCCATGGTTATAATATTGTAAAATATACCAACAGGAAATAAGGAATTATCTAAAAATATGCTACAAAAAATCATTATTGTTGCTTAAATTTAATAAGAATTTCTACCAACGAATAAACACAGTATGTATTATGTAATACAGACATTATTGATAAAATTATGTAATTAATTTGTTTAGTAAGGACTACATTAGAAAACAACTTGACAGAAGAGGATGAAATATTTTAGAAATTTAAACCTAGATTGGAAACTTTATTAGGATTACATAAATTTAGTATTATTTTACAACATGGAAAGTAAGATATCAACAAATCATGCACATAATATGAACGAAATGGTTATTTTATAGTATAATGAGTTAGATTAATTACTAGTGTTTTTAGAATAATATCTAAGGGATGGCAAACCAATGGCATGCGTGCCAGAAGTGGCACGTAACATAAAATTTTGAGCACCCTACTTCCTCTTACAAAATTATTATAGTGATTATTCTACAAAAGCGCCAAGTTAGCCTTTGGGCATTATATTTTTAAACATGCATCAGGATTGCAAAGAAAAATATAATATTATTTGATTGCTCATGGCACATGGCACATTATGACATCACTAAAGAAATCTTCAAAAAGGGGCGTGTTGATAACTGATAAGGAAAGGTTCGCCTTTTAAAAAAGTTTGGCTTACATAATATTATTATTATGATCTGACAAATTTAGAACAGTCCAATGCATAAAATTGTTTTAGTTCTGAATAGTTTTACTTTGCAGCACTGGTGGTATCTTGTATTTTCTGGTGATAAGCTTTTTTCATAGCCGGTTAATGGTCAGCAGTGCAAAAATAAAAGGTAGAGGTATCTCTACAAAGTAAGCCTGAGTTGCTTGAAAATGCTTTCCGCATCTGCGGCCGCGCCGGAGCCATCGGCCGGGGTATGTAGGACTCGTCAGGCGTATGGTCTTTCCACTAAAATCAACCATACTTTAGTAATGAAGACGTGAGTGGAAGAATCGAACAAGTAACATTTCGTAACATACAGACAATAACTCATTTTTTCCCTAATTATTTTAATAAGACTTGTAACTTATCTATTTCATAATCTAGCTAATATATCTGTCTACACATATAATCCATAGTTTTTCTATTCAAATAATTTTTCCGGCCCTAAAGCCTCCATTTAAGCAAAAAAACGGGAAGTTTTTTCATGTTACTTACCTTATTCTTCCACGTCTTGAGTTGTGAACCACAGAACCCCACGCCAGGAGCGTAGCTACCGCCGTATCTGCCGTATCAATTATACGAGGCCCCCAACGTGCGTAATATACTCTGCTGAGTTTACTACGCACGTTGGGAAGAGACAAATTTTCATACGTGGTCCGACCAAGGCACGCTGTTCTTCTGCTGCCAGCTATCGTCCGCGTCGCTAAGACCCATCAGATCGTAGGAACGACTCATGCTCAGATTCTTAGTTTTTTTGACTGAAGATTATTTATTCATTAACACTTATGATTGGCGAGCCTATTATTAAGCAATCATCAGCGCTGTTGAATAAATAAACTCCTGTTAAAAAAACGCAGAAACTGTCGCCTTCCTGACCAATCTAGGCCATCCTGACTCCCGCAACACGGGATACTAGTCAAACCAAGGAGCGCCAAAGATTCGAGCTTTGACTACAACATATCAATTGTATACTGTCTTCACTTTCATTGCGTTATGATGAGGAAACTATCTATGCGTAACCTACACAAAAACAAACAACGTAATGGTAAAAGTAGAAAACAATTTTGTCCACCGTAAGAGAAAGTTGCGTGCAACACACGCATTTGTTTGTCTTACGTAAAGGTTCGATAATTACTGGTTTATTAGTAGATGACGCCCGCAACTCCGCTGCGCCAAAATTTGTTAATCGCGCGGGAACCGTACATTTTTCCTGGACCAAAAGTATCCTATCTCTTTTCCCAGGGGCCGGTACTCAGTATCTCAAAACCTTTGAGGAAAATCTGTTTACTGCGGTGCAGATACACTTTCGTATTTATAATATTAATATGGTTTTAACTTTGTTATTTTAAATTAAAGCTCCTAACACCAGTCGACCAGACTGTCCGGCAGACTGTCGACCAGACTGTCGGGCAGACTGTCGACCAGACTGTCGACCAGACTGTCGGGCAGACTGTCGACCAGACTGTCGACCAGACTGTCGACCAGACTGTCGACCAGACTGTCGACCAGACTGTCGACCAGAGTGTCGACCAGACTGTCGACCACACTGTCGACCAGACTGTCGACCCGACTGTCGACCAGACTGTCGACCAGACTGTCGACCAGACTGTCGACCAGACTGTCGACCAGACTGTCGACCAGACTGTCGACCAGACTGTCGGGCAGACTGTCGACCAGACTGTCGGGCAGACTGTCGACCAGACTGTCGACCAGACTGTCGATCAGACTGTCGACCAGACTGTCGGGCAGACTGTCGACCAGACTGTCGACCAGACTGTCGACCAGACTGTCGACCAGACTGTCGACCAGACTGTCGGGCAGACTGTCGACCAGACTGTCGACCAGACTGTCGGGCAGACTGTCGACCAGACTGTCGGGCAGACTGTCGACCAGACTGTCGACCAGACTGTCGATCAGACTGTCGACCAGACTGTCGGGCAGACTGTCGACCAGACTGTCGACCAGACTGTCGACCAGACTGTCGACCAGACTGTCGACCAGACTGTCGACCAGACTGTCGACCAGACTGTCGACCAGACTGTCGATCAGACTGTCGACCAGACTGTCGGGCAGACTGTCGACCAGACTGTCGACCAGATTGTCGACCAGACTGTCGACCAAACTGTCGGGCAGACTGTCGAGCAGATTGTCGACCAGACTGTCGGGCAGACTGTCGACCAGACTGTCGACCCGACTGTCGACCAGACTGTCGACCAGACTGTCGACCAGGCTGTCGACCAATAATATAAATAAATATTTATCTACTCTTTTCTTTTTGCTTCATCATTAGGTAATCTAAAAGTAGAAATAAACACCTATACATTCTATAAACAGACGAACGTATAACCTCCTCCTTTTTGGAAGTCGGTTAAAGAGTGATGAAATTAGGTAAAAAAAACTTTAAATAAAATTTATCGATAAAGCCATATCACTATTGTTCTACAATATTACTATCACGAATTTATACGGAAAACATCAAAAATATAGGGAACCAAGCAGTGAAATCAATAGAACCTTTTGTAATAGAACATTTTAAGAAAACACGGTCGTCTGGATTTAAAAATCTGGTGTGTTTCGAAGTAAAATACTAAACTTACTTATGTTAAGACAAATTTGGTTGTTCGGATTCGAGTACGGTATCCAATAACACTGCACGTGGTCATGTTTCGGCACTCCAAATTTCACTTCCTAAAACAGTTTTTATCAAAAATAACTAGAATAATATTGAAATTTTGAAAATAAATGCTGTTTGTTTACGTATTTTGACATTTTATCTACCACAAATATTGGGGGCCAGTAATGGCGACTGTCGCAAAGAGGCATTTTGACAAATATTTCTTTCAAAATGGTAAACACTCAAACTTATAGTTGTCTTTTTTCACTTACGTAAAAAAGCACAGGCAAAAAGGAGATAGTTATATGATTATACATTTCTCGACGAACTGACGTAATCAACTCTATACATAGACAATTGCTTCGGATCCTGTGTTTTTTTAATCATTGGTATACTAAAATTACGTCACACTCTGCAGTGGTCGCAGTACATTTCGGAACATAGCCTGACTATTTATACCAGCCTTACTGTCCCTTACCAAAACGAAACGAGCGTAATTTGTGAGTTGTGAGAGTCGCAGAATTTCGGTCGCATTCAAATATCTTTTCATACAAATCATGACTCACAAAATTACGCGTGTGAATCAAAGGACTTTTGTATGGAACTGAGTGTAGCAGAATTTCTGCCAGTCGAAATTCTGCGACTCACAACTCACAAATTATGCTCGTTTGGCTTCACCCTAAAAGTCTGTCTGGCGTAGATATACAGAATCAGTTGGCAAAGGCTTATCAGTTATCACAAACGCATTGCAATTTGCAAGGCTTATGTCTGGAAACTCTATTTAACAACTTAGAAAAAAGAAATATTATATATTATGTAATCATATTAAATATTATTGAATTGCGCTTTATTAATCAATTTTAAAATTTCTCTGATGATTTTACATACTAGTACTAAGACTACTAATAATAAGTATGTCTGTCTGTCTCTTCACGCTTAAACGGCTAAACCGATTTATATAAAACTAGATGACACCCGCAACTCCGTTGCGTTAAAATTAGTTTATCGCGCAGGAACCGTACATTTTTCCGGGATAAAAAGTATCCTATGTCCTTTCCCGGGACTCAAAGTATCTCCATACCAAGTGAAGAGGTAACAGACAGACAGACAGACACACTTTCGCATTTATAATATTAGTATGGATATGGAAGTATGGATGGTAAGGGGATACTTCGAGAGACAGGAAATGACTTAGAAGTTTTTGTTGCAGAAAAATCTACGGTTCCCGCGTGATAATTGAATTCCGGTTAAACAGAGTTTTAGGCGTCATCTAATCTTTCTTATATATAAAATTCTCGTGTCACAATGTTAGTCCACGAACTCCTCCGAAACGGCTTTACTGATTTTTACCAATTTTTATATGCATATTCAGTAGGTCTGAGAATCGGCTACTGGGTACTTAATATATTGATAAGTGCATTTGTTGAATAAATAATAGTAAATTATTACAACTCGAGACTGCGGGCGACCATTGTTTGTGCGGCGGGCCGCGGGATAGCGATAGAGGTTGCTATGGTAACATACTTATTTAGTCACTTCAAAAAAATAATATGGGCGAAATAGATACTTTATATTATGGCAAAGCAACGTTTGCCGGGACAGCTAGTAAGTATATAAAATTCTCGTGTCACAATTTTCGATTCTAATAAAATTTTGTGAGCATATTGAGTAGGTCTGAGAATCGGCCAACATCTATTTTTCATACCAAAAATTATTTATATGGCAAAACAACGTTGCCGGGACAGCTAGTAATTGTATAATAATTAAGAATCTAGGTGCGTTTTTGGAGGTCTTTTTCTTATCAAGTTCTAGATGTAAGGTCACGAAGGCGGAAAGAAATCTAATACGTGTGTGTCTTCATTTTCCTCTCAAGACTCAACGTTTGGCATTGCCAAAGGTAAACTTGACAGCCAGCCTCGACATTAGCAAAGGTCTATTAAAAATTTAAATATGGGACAACAAACTTAAAAAAAAATAAAGAAGCATTTAAAGCAGTTTGACAACTATTTTTTTTAATGAAGCTTTTTTTTGCCGATTTATAGCAAATTAAAAGTATACAAGGCCGCTCATACAATTTTTTCTTGGTTCCTACAAAATGTAGAGCTAAGGCGTTCAAGGTCTCGAAACGTAATACAATCTACGTAATAATTTGGAACGTAATATTTAATCTGCATAATGGCATTTGCTCTACAAATTGACAAATGATGATAGTCATTATCGAAAAGCATGATGACACACCTTTGAAAGTATTTCCTTTTTGCATGCAACACTGGTTCTGCGGGCTACTCATCTAAATTATTTTCATACATTAGATCCAGTGTTTTTAACCTTTTTATGATGCTACATGTCGTGATAAAATGTTACGCGAATCGCGACCGCTTGATTTTTAGGGTTCCATACCTAAAAGGTAGACACTAGACAGATAGAGTCTTAGTAATAGCACTAATAGGGTCCATAATTAGTGCTATTACTAAGACTCTGTCTGTTTGTCTGTCTCCAGGCTATATCTCAAGAACCGCTGTAGCTAGACTTGTGAAATTTTCACAGATTGTGTATTTATCTGTTGCTGCTATATCAACATATTATACTAAAAAATAAATAAATATTTAAGTGGCGCTTGCTTTCAGACGGTTTCTTGTAAGACTGCGATTTGCTCATATCAGTATTCTAGTAAATGCGATAATAATGCATCTTAATTCCTTGACCGGAACTATTGATAGGCCGGACTGTCAATTAAACAGGAAAAAAACTGTATGTGTGTTCTAGAATGAGGGTTTGTAAGTTCATGTCATGCATAATAATATTGTTTTAGTTTGTGTTTGACACGATAGTCTTTTATTTCCTCCTATTTTGTCCTATTGGAAATTGCTACATAGCTCCGCCTGCAGGCTCAGCATGGTCACCATAGAAACGGTTTATTTCTACGGGAGAATAGACAAAGTGACAGATAGACAGAAAATCCGCCATTTCGTCACCTGTACTCTGTAAAAGGGACACATTAAACATACACACCCTAAAGCATTATCACTTATTTTTGTTACGCCCTGTATAGTCATACATAATTCTCTTCTCTTTGGTTCCAGACGGCGATATTCACAGTGATCCTACTGCCGTTCCGTGTGGTGGTGATCCTGTACCTCATAGTGACAGCATGGTTCCTCGCCTGCATCGGCCTGTACGGGCTCAGCGAGGCCGACCTTCGCAAGGAGCCCATGAAGGGATGGAGAAGGTAAATAGACTATCAGACAGACTAGAGCGGTCAAGCGTTTAAGCGGTCAGTTTTGCGTTCTTTGTGTTGTACGTTACATAGATATACTCACATAGAGGGCGTTCTGACCGCGTCAGAACTGCTCCTGTGTGACTGACCGCTCGAACGCAGAACGCTTTCAAACGCGTGACCGCTCTCTGTCTGATAGGTCCCTATGGGAGAGAGTGGTTTGTGTTGTTATGTTACATATTGGATATTACATAGATAATTTTATAATACAGGGGGCGTTCTGACCGCCTCAGAATTGCTTCTGTGTACTGACTGCTCTAACGTAGAATGCGAACGCAGAACGCTTGAATGCGTGACTGCTCTCTGTCTTATAGGTCACTAAATGAACCTGGCGCAAGCGCAGGCCGTCTTCAAGCCGCACTCAGACAGTTAATGAAGGTTAAACTTCAATTTAAAGAAGAATTTGACAATTAATGTGTGGGGCTTATGTCAAAATCTTCATTAAATTACAGTTAAGTAATTAATATTCGTGTCTGAGTGCGGCAGTTACTCACAAAATCATTTCTGAATAGCTTTGCAGTTGCTATCTTACGCGTGAGCGTGCATGCGGTCGAAACGACATTCTAAGTATGAGAATAGCGCCCCACGGGGTCAAATTTACGATGCGAAATTCGAATTTGAAAAATGATGTTTTAATGTTACCAAAAATTATCACAATATTATATTTATGCAGTTCAAATATTTTTGTGATCACAAAAACTGAGAATCATCGTGAGAACCTTAATTCAGGTTAAAATGTATTATTATTCTTATTTTTTTTTTACATTATAATTAAGAGGCTATGCCGAATATTTGTTAGCAGTTCTTGTTCCGCTACTTGATTTTCAATCGAAAAATTTTGCAAGTTCTTATAAACACTCGCTATCATTGTAATTGACCAAATTTTAGTTGCGCTCCGTCGGAATTAGTTTATTGCGATTTTCGGAGGAGCCGTGCATTTTTAGTGATAAAAACTATGCTCTTTCCCAGGAATTAAAGTTCTTCGTTATCTTTACAGTTAAAGCTAAGGCGTAATGAGATAACAGACAGATTCACCTTATGATATTAGTATGGATTGTGACTATTGAGAAATGTGTGTTGTAAGTTTGCCTGCAAGCTCGGTGACCATGAAATTACGCACTAGGTAATAGTTTGGATGTGCAAACTGTACATTGTACAGTCAACCGGTCCGGATTATCACTTTCCGATCTTAAGGCGATAAGTCGAAAATAAATTCTACCGCAAGGGCAATTTTATACTTAATTTGTATGACGATAAAATCGTAATTACGCTGCGGCCAGAAGCTATCGGCTCGCTCGGAAAATATAATTATTATTTAAAAAATAACTAGGAGCATTTAAGCAAAATGCTTCTATACGATTTTGAATTGCAAAGGTGTCTATAAATTAGACTAATTTCCTACAATACATCTATTTTCGTTTAAAAATGATCTTCAAATTTCGTATTTTTAAGAGGTCATTTCGAAAATTAAATGTATCGAGGCAAAATACATTAATCGTGTTTCTAGTTCTTCTCAAACCTAGATAAGGCTATGAAGATATTACTTATAGTTTCTAGTTCTTCTCAAACCTAGATAAGGCTATGAAGATATTATATCTCATTACCAGATTTGTAACATTTCTGAGGGTCCTATAGTATTACGTCAAAAAGGACAGTTTTTTTTCAATATAGCGCCTTAACACCTGCAGACCATGGTCACCAAAGAAACGGTTTTTTTCTACGGAAGAGTAGACAATGAGACAAAGGAAATCCGCCATTTTATCTATAAAATCTGTCAGTTTGTCCATTCTTGCCCGTTTCTACTGTTTTTGTAATAAGGCCCAAAACTGGAATTATTTTTTTAAGGCCCAAAATAAGGCCCAAATTTAAAATTAATAATTTATTCGTGGAAGAGCCATGCTTCGGCACGAATGGGCCGGCTCGACCGGGGAAATACCACGTTCTCACAGAAAACCGGCGTGAAACAGCGCTTGCACTGTGTTTCGCCGAGTGAGTGAGTTCACCGGAGGCCCAATCCCCTACCCTATTCCCTTCCCTACCCTCCCCTATTACCTCTTAAAAGGCTGGCAACGCACCTGCAGCTCTTCTGATGCTACGAGTGTCCATGGGCGACGGAAGTTGCTTTCCATCAGGTGACCCGTTTGCTCGTTTGTCCTCTTATTTCATTTAAAAAAAACTGACTTTTGTAGCGCATTTGAGGTGCATTAAGTACAAGGCAAAAACAGCATAAATAAGATTTAAGAAGCAATTAGAATGTAGACAGTATATTGTGGAAGACACTATAATATTTGAATGGAAATTAAGACGCTGACAAGTGCCAATGACCTTGATCTCGCATCACTTTCGCACCTGTGTCGATTTTCATGCCAGAGAGACAGAGATGTGAAGTGTTCACTCGGTAGCGTGGATACATTTTTCGTTTGTTAGAGGAAAAAATAAATATTATGGGAAATCTAGACGTCAGAACCGAAAATTAAATCCGGAAATCTTTGGATTTTTGTAAAAGGTATCAAATAAACAAATTTTTAAAGCATAGATCGTATTATTACTTTAGTTAGAACTGTTTAAAGTTCCTGAAAGATGTGACTTTGGTATTTTTTTCATCCAGTAGGAGAACATTATTTTATTATTTAAATTCGACAAGCTTTTCCAAATATAATCAAAAATCACTTTTTTTTTTGGTGCCAATCAATGAAACACATACGTCTAGAAAATATGTCGAATTGACAGCTGTCTTCCCCTTAACAAGGCAAAACAATAGTCTATTAGAAAAATGAAGCAAGGAAACTATTATAACTTGTTCCGAAACTGGACCAATATTTATGGATGCCCATCATTCATCATTATTGGTCCAGTTTTGTAGTAGAGCAAGTATTGTAGATAGTAGAGTACCTACATTATACATCACCGGTACGATTACCGCAGTGTTCTGTTATTATGCAGGTGCCGCTTGCAATTTTAACTTTTAGTGCTTAAGTTCCTTACGGAGATTCCGTAATTTACCGTATTTCAAGCCTTATAAACTCAGAATTTGAAAGCTACAAAGTTATAATAAAAATACAGCAATAATCTTCAGTATATCAACATTCCTTTCCCCGTTTTAAATTTTCTATTTTTGTTTATTATACTTATGATGTCAGCTTCCAAAGTAAAACCAATTTATTAAAATTCAAGCTTACACTCAGCATCTCCTTAGAATTAACAAATTACTTTTATTTGAAACACACGCCAATAGATCGACAATATCATAAACTACATATTCTCCGTTTAAAATTTTTTTAGGACAATTTTGAACTAAGATAAGTAAAAAATAGGGTTTTGGTGCGATCTCGGCAACGCGGCAAATGTATGGCCAAGGTCGTTTGCTCGGGGGACGGCCTTAATATCAACTTATAACGTATAAAATTTATTTATATGTATCAAAATCTAGATTAAATTAAATTTCCGTAGAGCTACTCTATAATCTCTTCTCTCCGTTCTAGCTACTCTATGATATAATATGTGCAGAATGTATTTATGTGCACGTTGTAAGCTGTAGCGCACTTTCCTTGAACTTTTCCCAGCCGCTATCGACTGCCCGCGCCGTCTGACGGCTCTGCGTCTCAAGTGCAAACACAAATATTGCAACTAGAGTTAACTGCAATTAGAGTTTTTGCAGTTAAAGAGCTAAAAACTGTTGCTTAATCGCTTTAATAGATGCGAAGTTTAAAGTGGGTGTAGTATGCCACAAGCTTCCAAAATTGGGTTCTTGGTTATAATGGAAACTATTACCGACAACAGTAGAGCTGATCATCCGTACTAATAATATAAATGCGGAAGTCTGTCAGCCTGATAATGCACAAAAGAGATAACAGACAGACGGACATACACATCAAATTATAATTTGTATGGTTTTATCAATTTGAGAAGTTTGAACTTTTTATTTACTTATATTATGAGTAGAATAAATATTTGATGGGTTCTTTCTATTTGTCCCTAAAATATGCTAGAAAATTACGTATTTAATTGTAGTGACTAGACACAGAAAATGGCTGACCATGAAGAAACGGCAAATCACGGTTTGGACATTGGACAAGGAGGCTAACCTAACATAATATAGCTCTTTTTTACATCTGGAATAAACGATTTTTCATTAATTTCTTTTAGTTATAACTTTTTCCCCACAGTTACATGAGACTGGTCCTCTTAATAACAAATTATAGCCAAATTATAGATTTCTAACGAGATACCACTTGACAGTTGTCGGTGGTTACACTTCCAATACATTTTTGTCCGTCCTCCTTTACGGTTCTCGCCATTTTCTGCAACCGAGGCTGCGAGAGTGGGCTTTGAAAGTTGGCCACTCTACAGTCTACATGTACCGCTAGGCAGTTAAGTGTTGACACTCGGCTGGTATGTTATTAGCGGTAAACTCGGGTCAAGTATATTATGATTATATTTTAGTCGCCTAGTCATCTGAACCTGAAGATACTATAAACTGGACAACAACTCCGTTGCGCCAAAATTAGAGCGCACGGGAACCGTGCATTTTTCCAATTTTTTTAAATGAAATAAGGGGGAAAACGAGCAAACGGGTCACCTGATGGAAAGCAACTTCCGTCGCCCATGGACACTTGCAGCATCAGAAGAGCTGCCGGCCTTTTAAGAGGGAATAGGGTAATAGGGGAGGGATGGGAAGGGAAAGGAATAGGGGAGGATAGGGAAGGGAATAGGGTACGGGATTGGGCCTCCGGTAAACTCACTCACTCGGCGAAACACAGCGCAAGCGCTGTTTCACGCCGGTTTTCTGTGAGAACGTGGTATTTCTCCGGTCGAGACGGCCCATTCGTGTCGAGGCATGGCTCTCACACGTATTAATTGCAAAGTATCCTATGTCCTTTCTCGGGACTCAGTGTCTCCATACCAAATTGCAGCAAAATCGGTTTAGCGGATTGGGCGTGAAGGGCAACAGACAGAGGGACACATTTTCGCGATTATAATAGTACTAGATGACGCCCGCAAGTCCGTTTCGCACAAAATTTTTTTAGCGCACGAGAGCCGTATATTTTGCCGCGATGAAAATAATGAAATAATAAATATGTACTCAGTACATGAATCTCAATACCTTTCATCAAAATCGGTTCAGCGAATTAAGCATGAATTCGTATTAGCCAGACACACTAATTATTATGGATGTCTAAGATTAGTTGTCGGTTAGTTCCTGAGATATAATGACCATGTTAGATTAATGACAACACGTTAGTACAGTTAACTGAAGCCTGTTTTGACCCGTACAAATACTTACCGATTGACTATTTAACGCTCTTTACGAGGTTCTGGCGATTTTGACATTCGCGTGGTGTTGCAAAAAAGCTTGAGCTCGAGGCAAAGTGTTTCTGAAATTACAACATTGAATTTTTAAAAAAAATTAAATAAGGGGGCAAAAGAGCAAACGGGTCACCTGATGGTAAGCAACTACCGTCGCCCATGGACACTCGCAACATCAGAAGAGCTGCAGGTGCGTTGCCGTCCTTTTAAGAGGGAATACGCTCTTTTCTTGAAGGTTTGCAGGTCGTATAGGTCCGGAAATACTGCTGGTGACAGTTCGTTCCAGAGTTTTACAGTGCGCGACAGAAAGTTACGCGAAAAACGCACTGTGGAAGACTGCCACTCATCAAGGTGATGAGGATGGTATGTTTTTCGCGTGGGACGATGGCGAAAAGTTGCAGGTGGTATGATTCCGAACATACATACTTACATAATTTCTCGGGCAGCCCGTATGATGGAAGCTTTGATAGCAGCGCTTTATGCCAAACCCGATCAAAGGTCTTCGCAATGTCCAAACTAACAGCCAATGCCTCTCCCTTCAACTCAATTGCCTGAGCCCAACGATGAGTCAGGTACGGCAAGAGATCACCAGCCGAGCGACCCTTACGGAACCCGTATTGTTTGTCGCTTAGTAATCCCTGGCCGTCCAAGTATCGAAGAAGCTGGCTATTGATAATGGATTCCATTATCTTCGAGAAGAGAGAGGTTATAGCGATTGGTCTCTAGTTGGAAGGATTTGAGCGATCACCTTTTTTGGGGATCGGGTGCACTAAGGCTGTCTTCAGGAAGCCGGGACGATGCCAGTGGAATAGGAGAGCCGAAAAAGACGCGTCAAGACCGGAGCCAACTCTGGAGCACACTTTTTCAACACAATAGGCGGGATTCCGTCAGGCCCACTCGACTTTTGGATATTAAGGGAACGGAGGGCTTTTCGCACTGAGCGCTGATGAAACCGAATATCCGACATGATGCTCGTGCATCGCGGTATGGTCGGCGGTTTCTGCCCCCCGTCATCCAGGGTCGAGTTTGACGCAAAGAGCTTGCCCAGAAGATCGACTTTGTCTTTTGCGTCCTGGGCCAACGATCCATTTCATACGTGTAGGGATGGTAGGGTTGGCTTGCAGAAATTTCCTTCAATAGCTTTGGCCAGAGACCAGAATGCACGGGTTCACGAGGGGAGGCGCTCGAGTCTCTTGCCAATTCTATTGACGTGCTTTGCCCGAGTAATCTCTTTCTTGAGGGACCTAGAGGCAAGGTTGTACTACTTTCTATATATGCTGGTATTTGTTGTTTTTTTTTTTATATTTTTTTTATTATTATTTGGAAATTGTTGTTTTTTTATTATTTTAATAAAAATCTGTATTATATTTTTATTAAACATAGTTTTTCGTCCAATTCGTCAAGCACTTTTTTTTTTTAAAACGGGCTTTGGCCCACCACACATTCCCACCACTGTATCTCCTGTGTCGCCAGGATCGACAGCGGTATTCAACCACGAAAACCCTTTGATATGATCTCAGGGAGCCCGAGGGACATGCTAAAGCTGTCTTGGGACCCGCAACGAATTTAATCAGAAGAAGATAGGAGGAGTAGGAAGTGTACAGTTTCCCTCCCCATAAATAGCGGGAGATAGCACAAAGTTGCAATGACCGAAAGTCAAAGAACTAAAGGGAAAGCACCACGGGAATAATTAATATTAATTATGACTACTAAGCTAGATCTAAGTTAATGTTGGGATTTGTTGTGTTACACTGTTTCCAGTAATAATTATGACAAAAACGCTTAAAGGCACGGAAGTTCTTTGCGTTGTCCATGAGATCATCGTAATATGGGACTCCAGATTTGCAAAGTATGTTGTTAGCAAGTTAAGCATTATAGATCTTTCGTTTTGCCAGAGGTTACACTCCCAGAGAACATGATGGGCGGTTTGTTCGAATTCGTCAAGCACTTATTATAACTATGTGACTTGCGATGGATTAACAGTTTTTATTGATTTGACATCGGTGTAAACCGGTGCCTACCACCAGCACCACAGGCCAAATTGAATGTAAATGCTGCCCAGTCTGTCTGTCATGTCTCAGGGTCACACACCCTGGATGAGTACTTAGACAAATATCTTCGATAATATGCGGGTGACAATATGCTCTTGGCCGCACGCGTGTCGTCCGCATGACAGATAAAAAAAAAACATGTATGAAATGATAGAATGCGGGCAACTTTTATGTGGACTAGATCCGCATGACCCGAAAAGCGGCTTAGGGTGCAGTACATGTGTAAAGCCCCCAAACAATTACTTGGTGTTATACGCAATGGCGCATGGCTCTTTACTACTACACTAATACCCCGTCTATACAATGGCGATGACTTGTTGTGGGCCAGCATGGACCATTGTGAAAAGGCACCTTCACTTCCACATAGCCATCTCAACCTGTCATCTACAATAGTAATACCGTAGTGTTTTTGTTGTGACACCACTCTCCAGCCACTGTTACATCAGATCGTTCTGCGATGTTAGGTCACTGACCTTGTAAATCACTTTGACGTTACAGTGTTTCTCAAATTTTTTCACAAGGATCCCCTACATTATATTAATTTAATAATAATCATTTGTTTTTATACAAATTTTAAAAAATCACGATAAAGGTCAAATCAACCCTATCTTGGCAGTCATCCTATTACTGGCACCTTAGATTTTTATTTGAATACTAGCAATGCCAAAAATCAAAATAAAATTGGATTTTTTGTTGATTAAGCTCTCAAAGTGCCAATAATTGTTTTTTTTTACCAATCAATGAGACGTGTTCACCCTAACAACCTGTATAGGTTAGGTAGAAAAAATCTGTGATTAATTTCTATTTATGGGAGTGTCCCACTGATTGTGATTTCCAGTTTTAGAGCCTATGACTTACTATACATGAGGTTACCGAAGTAACTACCTCTAATAACCACCACCTTTTTTATGTCGGTTCAAAATATAACGTTTTTTTGGCGTTAATTTAACCGCTTTAATGGCTTTCGGTGGCTAAAATTAAATTTAATATTATGTGGCTATTTCTAGCGTAGATTTAATTTGCGAAATATTAAAATAGAAAAAACATAATAGTAGAAATGATAGTAGATGGTTTATTTTTGACCCGAAGACTTATCTCATTTTCAGAAGAAGTCTCTCATTTTCTTCCAGTATGGCTGCAAGTTTAAATGTTTAGTTATAGAGATTAATGTTTTATACAACACTTGAAAAATGAACACTATCTACTGTCTATACTCACCATTACGTATAGCTTATAGCCCAGGGGTTTCTAATCTTTTTCAGCCTGCGGCGCACTTACTGGTCCCAATGTTTTGTCACGGCGCTCTACTTTACCAAAAATGTATATAATTAATTAAACACCTCTAAATTATTTTAGTTAGTTTAAGCAAGTAAATAATAATAAACCAATATATTTTAATGATCTGCCTGCTCTATATAACTCATATTATAATTTTATTTTATAATATTTGTGGTTATGGGGTTGACTCACGGCGCCCCTCTTGCCTTTACACGGCGCACCAGGGCGCCGCGCCGCGGCGCACAGTTTGGGAACCCCTGCTATAGCCTATAGGCACAGTGTAAATAACTACAGTGGTCCAACGAACGCGTCTAAATAGAGCCAGGGCTTCATAACGTTATCGAATAACAGAAAAAATATCGTTACGTACCGTTATTTTCATAATGGTAGCCAGATAACGTTATTTTTTAACGATATCTAGTAAAATAACGTTATATTTACCGTTATTATTATAACGTTATTTTTTCGTTATGGCATACCAAAAAAATAACGTTATAATAATAACGGTAAATATAACGTTATTTTCTGGTATCAGGTATGCGATCGTGCACGGTGCTTCAAATCTCACTCATATTTAAAATGTAATAAGCGTTCTCTGTGAAAATACAAAGAAAAAAATACACCTTAAAAGCGTGATTACGTTTAGAAAATTTTCCCGCCTGTCATGACTTTCTTGACGGACTATAACGTTATCAAAGAACATATATTTACCGTTATAAATCCTATATAATGTTATAACATTTACCGTTATTAAATACATTTATAACGTTATTTCTAGTATCGGTTAAATTTTCATAACGTTATCTATGCCCTTGAAGCAATAACGTTATGAAAAAATAACGTTATTTGAAGCCCTGGATAGAGCAATCGTGCGGGGCGTGCGGGGTAAAAGAGGTGCGGTAGCGATACCGAACTGCCATACACTCGTTCGGTACACGTCAGCCGGGGCTGACGCCTTTTAATTTAATTGTTTTATTTGGTTTGCGACCGACAGTGTTTCGTTTGAGTTGTATGTTTGTACTTATTTAAATACATAATATACATATTATATCCGATATATTTTTTATTTTTTTATTTTAATAAGTATTTTTAAAATTACATACAAATTTCATACTCTGATATGTTTTTTTCGTAATAGTTGATTCGAAATAATTTGTATGTCTGATAATTTGAAGTCATTTATTTATTATTGATATTCAAAATTTTCAAATAAGTAAAGTGAAAATCAACGATAGATACTTTTGAGTATCAATTGTTTTTAATTGCACTGAAATAAGGGGGCAAACGAGCAAACGGGTCACCTGATGGAAAGCAACTTCCGTCGCCCATGGACACTCGCAGCATCAGAAGAGCTGCAAGTGTGTTGCCGGCCTTTAAAGATGGAATAGGGTAGTAGGGGAGGGTAGGGAAGGAAATAGGGAAAAGGATAGGGGATTGGGCCTCCGGTAAACTCACTCACTCGGCGAAACACAGCTTTTTTAACCAGAAGAAAAAAAGTGTATTGATTTTATCAGTCGAATTAACACATGGTATAAATGGTATAAACATAGAATATAAACAAGGAATTTTCCTCCGAAAAAAAGGGGGTCACGTGGCGTGGGTGTCATATAAGCCTAAGTTACTAGCCGCGTCGACGGCTATGATTAGTTAATGACGTGTCAAATAGCAAGTTTTTGATGACCTAGGCTTGTGAAACTCTCGGAAAATAAGACCTGTGTATTTAGACTACGACTTGATGTAAGACATTTTACATTATATATAATATATCAATTGATATTATATATCTTGCCTTTTCCCGAATTCGGCTAAACCTCAACTATTTCTGTACTCAATCTTCATCATTTTGAATCTTTATTTCTTTGACAGAAAATTTGAAACTTTTGGAACTGGCACCGACTTCAAAATGATGAAGATTGAGTACAGAAATAGCTTAGGTTTAGCCGAATTCGGGAAAAGGCACTACATATTAGATAGGAAAAATTATTTAATACTTTTTAGTTCATATTATAAGGATGCTATTAATATTGTTTTTACCTTGGAAGTCGGTTTAAATTTTTTGTTAAAAATAATAATTTCACTCTTTTTAGTTACCTTACTGGTAAACTGTTAGTGCCAATTCAAATTGTATAAAAAAATAGTTTCATATTGTCTTCACTAAATGTCACTAAAGCGCTCCTGTGTCGCGCTATCGCTTGTACGTAGAAGTTTTATATATTATGTAGTTGTAACTTGTAACAGATTTCTGTTGTGTTGTTGAAAGTTTGCAAGCAACTGACAACTCAACAGTGAGCTTGGTGTGAGCAGTGAGCATTGAATTGACAACATAAATCATAATATTGAGTGGTAATTGATCTCGTATAATTGTTATTAAGTTGACCTCCGTCATAGTCCGCGAATTTATAAGTGGTCGTCGGTGGTACTGCATATATATATATATGAATCATGATATATAATATATCAATTGATATTATATATCTTGCCTTTTCCCGAATTCGGCTAAACCTCAACTATTTCTGTACTCAATCTTCATCATTTTGAATCTTTATTTCTTTGACAGAAAATTTGAAACTTTTGGAACTGGCACCGACTTCAAAATGATGAAGATTGAGTACAGAAATAGCTTAGGTTTAGCCGAATTCGGGAAAAGGCACTACATATTAGATAGGAAAAATTATTTAATACTTTTTAGTTCATATTATAAGGATGCTATTAATATTGTTTTTACCTTGGAAGTCGGTTTAAATTTTTTGTTAAAAATAATAATTTCACTCTTTTTAGTTACCTTACTGGTAAACTGTTAGTGCCAATTCAAATTGTATAAAAAAATAGTTTCATATTGTCTTCACTAAATGTCACTAAAGCGCTCCTGTGTCGCGCTATCGCTTGTACGTAGAAGTTTTATATATTATGTAGTTGTAACTTGTAACAGATTTCTGTTGTGTTGTTGAAAGTTTGCAAGCAACTGACAACTCAACAGTGAGCTTGGTGTGAGCAGTGAGCATTGAATTGACAACATAAATCATAATATTGAGTGGTAATTGATCTCGTATAATTGTTATTAAGTTGACCTCCGTCATAGACCGCGAATTTATAAGTGGTCGTCGGTGGTACTGCGTATATTCTACGTATCTTATTACAATTAGTTAAGACTGTTAAGAGACATACGGCATACCCCAAGGCCCAAATATCAGGTAGATAGATAAATTTATACAATACATTTTAAAAAATCTAAGTGAACACGTGCTGCAAATTTTGCAGTGCAAAAAGCTCGCAGCCTGGCATGCCGCATGTCCTGACATTCCGGTTAGAACTTGAATACGATGCTTACGCAAGCGCCGCGCGGCGGCGCGCGGCGACGCCGTTGCCTCTGCGGCGCCGACCGCCGTGTATATTAAACAGCCTATAATAATTGGTGTTGTTATGTACATAATTATTATTATTGTATCCATACCTATGCCTTGTACTATTATCTATTTTGTGCCATGAGACATTGGTGACCTTAACACGACGTGGTAATTATGATGATGTCGACGATGATGATGATAATTTGAATTGCATGGTAGCATATGCTTTCTGTTCTTAAAACAACACCGAAACTCCCAAACGTGTATCTATAAAGAGTCAGGAGTTCTCTCAGCATCTTCGAAACCATGGTATACCTTGACCCAATATTTGACTTTTTGGTAGCATATTTTTAGTACACTTCACATAAAACCAAAATCACCCTATGTTTCCATATAAATTTCGAGGAGTTCCCTCGATTACTCCTGGATCCCATCATCAGGTCACCACTTTTATGAACATGGTACCAAATTGGAGTGAAACCTAATACAACAAAATAAAAATTTCGAAAATCGGTTCACAAACGGCGGAGTAATAGTTGAACATACAAAAAAAAAATAAAAATATATCCACAGCCGAACATATAACCTCCTCGTTTTTTGGAAGTCGGTTAAAAAAGGATACGGGCAAACAGCCCATGGATGCCCCCAAATTGTATAAATAAAGAAAAAAACTTCCAAGTCGTTTATACTTTCCCGTATTCCTATAACTACTTATCCCTATACCATCATCACTACTAGTTTTTGCATGTGCATTGATCCATTAAGCACAATAATGGAAACATTGACATCGTTGTCTGCGATTCGCTCTGCTCTCCGATGCGATCAAGGCCATATGATCGAGGTTATAGGTGGTAGTATTGTGGAATACACAGACATAGATCAAGATAGATACCGCATGCACAAATACTTCGCGTGCCATATCGCGTTCCCAAACGACGAGCAATGCTCGTCATTAAAAAGTCTGTTTCTTTAGTCTTCTATCGGAATCGGACATCAATCGGAATTTTAAAAATGCCAAAATGCCTAATTGTGCCGTATTGAGCTGTAGAAATTCGAATAGAAACGTTGGCCTAGATCAGGGGTCACCAATTAGTTTCGCTCGGGGGCCATTTTAAGAACTGAAATGACCTTCGCGGTCCGCACATTTTATAAAAAAATACGAAAATTGCAAAGGTATTTACATACGGTACTATGAGAAAAGTGTCAATTTTTGTAGCTACCCCCACCACCACCATCTCTGTGAAGTTTAGAGTGAAATTGATGCAAGCTATCGATATTAAATTCCTGGAGATGTTTATCAGTAAGTCTAGACCGAAATTTATTTTTAAAGAAGTTCATCTTCGAAAATGCTTGGTCCGCACACAATTATGGGTCGGCGGTCCGGATGCGGACCGCGGTCCGCCATTTGGTGACCCCTGGCCTAGATAATGGATACGTTTCTTATAATCCGTACATCACAGTAGGTAGGTAAAAAGTGACTCGTTTTTATACAAATGGAGGGTATCTATCTTGATCTATGTCTGTGGTGCAATACGATAAACCATTAGGCAGGCCTGCAAAACACTTGCTACTCTGACGATCAACGACAATCGGTAATCGCTTTCTATCAGGTCATTTGTCCCCTATTTGTGATAACAGTGCTCGTAGTATTTTTATACGTCGCGTCGCTTGTCGTTTCTATAGAAAATAAGTTTGTTGATCTTTCTTTCTCCTAATAGATGTTGTAGCTTGAATCCAATAAGCCGTTATGAGAGATGAATTTGCAGTACTTGTCGGGCTCCAGTGAGCCACCAAAAACTTTTTCTACGTAATAAGATTGCCAATAATACCCGTCCTCTCTTGGTAACCAGCGAACGAATTTGACGACCTCCGACCGATCGTTTATACAGTTAACTAATAAAATTATAGCTCATTGTATTCTTATCTTATCTGACTTCTTAACACTCAACAGCCTAGACCAGCCATTCTCAAAGTGTGCTCTGTGGAACCCTGGGGGCTGGGGCTCCACAAAGGCCTTGTAGCTGCGAGCGATACATAAATTTTAGAAATGTCATCAGACACCAGCATGGAGGCAATTAATTCAAAGAAAAAATATTAATTTTTGGGGGGTCCGTCAAAAAGGGCCTAAAAAGGATTCCGCGACCAAAAAAGTTTGAGAGCCGCTGGCCTAGACATATAATTAAACTAGATAGGGCCTGCACCTTCCCTTTACATTTAAAAGATTTGAATACTCGGAATATATCTAAAACGTGCAAACCTCTAGGTACGCCGTTATGTGCTCGCACTCCATAGCCAACGGTGAAAGCGGGCGCTCGATCTTGGCCCACTTAGATGACTGTTGATTGTAAAAGAAAAATCTCTCAAATTGCCTCATGCTGTAATCGACAAACATTATATACGGAGAAAACGTCATTCATTGGCTATTAGTTAAGATAAAACACCCATTTTTTGGCCACTTTCAATGTTACAGAAAGTCTCTATTATTATTCGCATTCATAGTATTTTTTTTTAATGAAATAAGGGGGCAAACGAGCAAACGGGTCACCTGGTGGAAAGCAACTTCAATCCGTCGCTCATGGACACTCGCAGCATCAGAAGAGCTGCAGGTGCGTTGCCGGCCTTTTAGGAGGGAATAGGGTATTAGGAGAGGGGAGGGAAAGGAATAGGGGAGGGTAGGGAAGGAAATAGAGGAGATTAGGGAAGGGAAAAGGGTAGGGGATTAGGCCTCCAGTAAACTCACTCGGCGAAACATAGCGCAAGCGCTGTTTCACGCCGGTTTTCTGTGAGCCCGTGGTATTTCTCCGGTCGAGCCGGCCCATTCGTGCCGAAGCACGGCTCTCACACGTCATAAAACTATGGAACCTTCGATTTTTATTTTGAAATACAAATCAAAGGTTCCATTCGTAGGTAGGATGACTACCAACGAAGGGGTAATAAGTCCTTTATAAATATATGAAACTTGGGATTGGTTGTGGTAGATTTACCTAGTACCTACATAAGTAGTACCAGTAGTAGTATTTGCTCGCAACACTCCAGCCCCCCTAGACAAGCGGCAAGCGGTTATCGAAACGCTAACGCAAAGGCTCTAAACACACTAGGCTGAATTACGCCGGCGTAAATTCCGCCGCGTTTACGCCGCGTTTCTAACTCATACAAAATACGGGCGGAACGCGAGAGACGACACACTATTACGTCGCGTATTTGTATGCGTTTGACATTTGCGGCGGAATTTACGCCATCGTAATTCAGCCTAGTGTGTTAAGACACTAACACTACACAATGTATGGGATTTGACATTAGTATTCGCTAGCGAAGAGATGACTTATTGTCGCTGCGCGTGCGATACCGCGTATGAGCAGTTGGTAAATACCGCGTATCTGCTTTTTGATGATTTTACAGGAGGAAGAAAAAACTGAATATCTCAGCTATTTTGACTCCTATTACCGACTGAACTTAACAGCTAGTTCTTTGTACTTTCCTTTAGTGGTTAGTAACGTAATTTTGTTCGCAATTGGCTTAGGTTTTGTGTAAAGTCACTTACGCGTTTTTGTATTAAGTAATTACAAAATAAGTAGGCTTAATATTAAAGATACGCGGTTTTGAAATCAAACGATTTAGTAAAAGGTTGCATTTGTTTACTAGAAAAATCAAATATTTTATATTTTTTACACTGTAACCTATCCAAAATATGATGTGTTAATTATAAAAACAATTTAACAATATTATCTATTCTTAATTTTTAATTGATATTCCAATTTTTCATAGATTTTTTACTTTATCTGACAGAGATCATAATAATCATTTAAAATTAAATAAAAAGTGATTAATTACATAAGAACATACTGAACCCCTGCTCTTCTACGGACCTGAAGAAAGAAGTGCTCCGGGTGGAGACCCGGAGCACTTCTTATCACAGGGTCGAAGGTCAAAATGAGTCCAACGCTTAAATGTAGGGACCACAGCAGCTATACTCTCCAGAGTAGGTATAGCTGCCAGAATCCAGTCTGTCGGAGGTTAGCTCTGTGTGGTGGTTCAACGGTGGTTCCGCCACTAATTTCGTAGTAATAAGGCGGGCATTAGCCGGGCGGCAGCTACTCTTGGCAATGTAGCGGTGAGGTTACCAGGAGGTGCCGTACGGTCTCCTAGGCAGCAGCTACCCCTAGCGGGGGATCCATCGTGGCAGCTGGTTACGAAGGTCTTCGCCAAGTTACTCATCCTCGTTCCAGAGAGGACGTCGCGGCCTGCAGTGGGAATTCCAGAGAGTTTAAAGGCAAGGAAAGAAGCCTTGAGGCATACGATCGTTGGGCCATAGAGTAACGAAGATAATGAGCTATTTTCTGTTCCGCACCGGGAATGTGGATGCGTCGTTATGTGAACCTCCAAATTTATATGCAATTGGGGCTCCGGGTGAGGCTGGAAACCTACCCGGCTTAGCTGGTCCCGACGCCGAAGGGAACTCTACAATTTGCCGAAACGTTCCCTTACTTTGGTGGTAGCCTGCTCCCTTTTGGAGAAGACCGTCCGATTGTGGAGGGAGCCCTGTGTTTGACAAATCCAGAACATCCCTCCGTTTACGGTTGAAGGCAAATCGCAGGTGGTTTTAGTGGGTAGGTTTAGTACTACTAGTCGCCCATATCCCCGGGGTGCTTTAGCTTAACTGAGCTACTTCCCCACTTCCCCAACCTGGTGATCATATTTATAAAATATTTTTAGTATTCAAATATTTTGTAGTAAATTTACTATTCATTTATATATTGTTTTGTGTTTTACTCTATTTTTTAGTGTTTAAATATTTTGAAGTTAATTTTTGTTCAGGAACCTAGGTAATTACTATTTTAAGCTGAAAAATAACTCAAACATGTTAAACATTTTCGTATGACAAAATGATTTTGGTATTACGTATGTATGAGAATTTCGAGGGTAGCCCGGCCCCTTAAGAACAATATTAAACGATAATTAAAATATACTTAAGTGGTGGTTTATCTCAGAAAAATAGTTATCTCTGGGAGCACTTAATATTTTCGATATATTTTTCTTGCCGCTGTAGTAAATACGCGGAATTTCTTCTAACTTGCGGCCGCCTACTGTTCCGCGGTATTGTTTCGATGGCAAAATGTACGTTTCTAATTGGATAATTTAAATTCTGTGAAGCCTAATATAAGCCAATATGCGTTTCGAATCGGCTGGCACAATATCTCAATTTTGCGCGTTATGCTGTTACGCGATATTTACCAACTGCTCATACGCGGTATCGCACGCGCAGCGACGTTATGTCAAATCGCATACATTTTGTTAGCGTTTACGACAATCGCTTGCCACTTGTCTACCAGGGCTGGACAGAATTTGAAGAAATTTCTATATCTCGTCAATGTTCTGGACTCAGGATAGCGCCTCACCTAATAGAATTTACATTGGAAGACATGACTTCTAAGTCTTATGTAACTGATTCAACCTTAGCAGCTTATTTAAGCAACCTTACACAAGAAGATTAGGAGCTAACGGTATGATAACCGCTAGGACCGCTTGCACGCAAAGTCTAAGTTAAGTACTATATTCTCTAATGTCTGGGTTACACAGTGCGAGCTGACATGCGAGCTGGCCTAGTCAGTTACTGAGGTGCAGCTACTTGCACCGTGTGACCACATCATACGAGTTACTTTCAAGTGCGAGTTGTTCAGTTACTCGCGTGCGAGTTACTACGTTTTTTGCTTTCACTCGTCACTCGCCTTCTACCACCACAGATACAACTCGACTTGGCTATGTCACTAGAACCTATCTACTGCGATGTCAGCAGCTTGCATAATGCATGGTGTGACCCAGGGAGGCGAGTCGAGCTGCTCTCATGCGAGTACACAGGCACAGTAGCTGCTTGCTGTCACTTCTCGTACTGTGTAACCTATCCTTAAGTACTATAAACTCTACTGAGTTTTGCTGGCAGCTGTAGGCACTAAGGAAGTATAAGTATGAAATTAAAGTGCACCTATATGACGCACGCAACTTCGCAGAAAATCATTTTTCGCGCGGGAACCGTAAATTTTCCGGAATAAAATGTATCCTTTGTCCTTTCCCGGGACTTAAAGTATCTCCATACCAAATTTCATCAAAATCGGTCCAGCGGTTTAAGCGTGAAGAGGTAACAGACAGACACACTTTACCATTTTTAATATTGATATGGATTTTACTGGAGATAAAGGACATCTATTATAAGAAACAACTCTGCTAATTAAACTCTATATTACCCCATAAAAATAGCTCGGAATCATATCAAATGATTAATGACTAATAAGCAAAAACCATGTTTAATATCCCTAGAATCTAGAACATAATATCATGCTGGATTAGGGTTGCCAGATGAGTCCAGGAATGTATGGTAGGTCGCAAAAATTACGGTTTCTTATACTAAGATTGCAGTCACAAAGTTGCGGTCGCCAAGACTATGCTTACTTTGAGAAAGTCACGATTAAACAAAGGTTTGAATATTATAATCTACAACTTACTTAACAAAATAAAGGCAGGAACTTCTGCAAAAAAAAAATCACCTATAACTAGATATAGTACGGAAGTCCTAGAACAATTTTTTTTGTGATTACTAACAAGCTAATTTTTTGTGAGTAGCTACATTTTGATAAGACGAACAACATTTTTATTCCGTGACTTGATGGTTCTAAAATATGGATTGTTTTATTTGTAGGACAAGGTTACTCTTAAATTATATAACTGATCGCTATCGCGTCGCACAAACAATGGTGGCCGTCAGTCTCAGGTTGTAATAATTTACTATTATTTATTCAACAAATGCACTTATCAATATATAAAGTACCGAGTAGCCGATTCTCAGACCTACTGAATATTGTTACGTGCTAGGGTTCGTTGGATTCGGAGAGAAAGACCTGGTGACTCTCTTTGAAGACTTTATTCACAAACACTAGCTCACACAAATCACTAAGTCCAAACACTAAGCACTAGATCCAAATCACTGAGCACTATCACTGTCACTCACTATTGATCACTTGTTCTCACTTCGAAGTCGCCTTGATGATCGCTTGTATCAAACTGAATTGATTGCCGGCTTGTTTACCTTTTATATGGCCCGCCATACTTTCTGGAACGTTCCATTCTGGATTGTTTACGTAAACACGCAATTCACATAAACAAGGGTTGGAGTTTTCTAGAAAGTACGCGCAACTGTCGTGCGCAGGTAAACAACTGCCCGTATCCGTAACAATATGCATATAAAATTTGGTAAAAATCAGTAATGCCGTTTCGGAGGAGTTCGTGGACTAACATTGTGACACGAGAATTTTATATATAAGATTAACCTACTATATACAAAAAATCTGCTGATTAGGGTTCCGTTTTAGGGTTCTGTAATCAGCAAAACTTGGTTGACTACTGAAAAACTACACTAACTAAAGAAAAAAAGAAAAATTAGCTTGTTAGTAATCACAAAAAAGTGGCTTTGTTCTAGGGCTCCCTCACTAATACCAGTAGTACCGACTTTCCTAAAAATGCCAACAGTGGACTGTACGCTTAAATACCAGACATCTGGCAACCCTATGCTGGATACTGTCTGCACCGTCTCTGTAATGAAGTAAGACGTAATTTTGCTTCATAGGTCGTTGAACCTCTGCGGTCTTATTGCGTATCTTAATCAAAAGTTTATATTCTACGGCCTGACTGTTAGGGGGCGTCCACAAATTACGTGAGGTGTTTAGGGGGGGAGGGGGTCGAGTCAAATCTCATCTAATCTCACGTTGGGGAGAGGGGTCTCGGCAAATCTCACGTAATATTTTTCTCAAAATAATAATTTTTTGTACCATTTCATCCAGATTGTACATATTATGCTTAAGATTAAATCGTAGCGTAATCGTATAACGATTAAGATCATTCACAAATTCGTTCGAAAGAAAATTTACTGACTGTCAAGTGTCAAATCGAACGTTAACATGAGAAACCCAAATTTTGAAAAATCTCTCGTGAGATTTGGGGGGAGGAATAAAATCTCACGAAATCTCACCAGGGGGGGAGTCAAAAAATTTAAAAAAACACTTCATGTAATTTGTGGACGCCCCCTTATTAACGTAATATTTTGGTGTTTATTAGATAGCGCATACATATTTTATTACTGAGGCTATTTACACGCACTTTCGCATACGTACATGTAAGAAACTACGTTGCTTTGTTTTATAAAAACGCCAGTTACTTTGTTGTTGTAGAACTCTATCATTTAATAATAATACTAGATGTCACTTATAAACCTTACCTGGACTTCCACGATTATTTTAAGACTAAAATTAGCCAAATCGGCTCAGCCGTTATTGACTTATAGCGTTACTAACACAATTGAAAATCCATTTTTATAGGTATAGATATTTTTGTACACCTTTGATGTAGCTACAGGTACCGTAGAATTTATTGTGCCATTCAAGCCGCATTAAACACGGGAACTTCAAAGCCAAGAACCACCTCTAAACAAGTGGACCACTCAAAATTCAACACTATTGATAATGTCGTTATGTGTTTAAAAAACTGTAAAACCCTAATATACAGACGTAATTTAAAGAAATAATATAATTATGTTTGGCACGAAACGAGTTAAGTCATTTCTGCAGTTAGCTGTAAATTGCTTTAATTGTAGAGTAGAAGTTTGCTTTAGGCTTGGTTACAAAATTTTCGTGAAATTTTACTGAGAAGTTGAGATGTAAGTACTAGGTAATTTTATTTTCCTTCCCCAAATATTTAAGTTACGCGAGAGTCGAGGCGTAGGACTTCATTAAGAGACCGGGTGCCATCGAAATTCTCATACAGTAATACCAAAATCATTTTCTCATACGAAAATATTTAACGTGTTTGAGTTCTTTTTCAGCTTAAAATAGTAATTACATAGGTTCCTGCACAAAAATTTACTACAAAATATTTAAATACTAAAAGACACTTTAAGATTATATATAGACACTTTAAGTAATAAGGAAAATATTAGAAAAATTATTTTGTTTACCTTTCCTTACATTAAAGAGACAAGTAAAGAACTGCCACACGAGATCAAAGAAAATCATATAAGATATAAGCTGAACAGCCTACTTTGTAGTGCCACCAACCAAAATTGTATACTTTTAAGTAACAATATCCCACAAATAGATGTGGTTGATATTAATACTATTTTAAATTTTAGGTTTAATAATCTAACATATGATAAGTTTTTCTTATCACATTCTTATACCAGACATATAGCCAGATGGCTATTTCATTTTTTAGTTCTAAGACAAGCCAACAAATTGGCTAAACCATCCAATGCTTTTATTGAGCATTCAACTTTTTTAAACAACTGTTCAGATAACAGTTTGGAATATGTTCCAAATGATTTAAATTAGTTACTAAGACAACAGAGGCTCACTCTAGCAATGTATTAAGAAATATAAATAATAATATACGTGCCCACCACCGGGAAACTACCAAAGATAAAAGAAGTAACTGTAATTTTAATATTAACCTTGTACACCAGAACTTGCAAGGGATGATGGGAAAAGAATTAGATATCGAACTGTTTTTAAATGAATATAACATAGATATTATGTGTATTACAGAGCACTGGCTTAGAAACTGTGAATTAATATTTAACTTTTGTAATCACCAGTTAGCAAGTTCGTTCAGCAGAGAAAATGCTATTAGAGGTGGCTCTCTAATATTAATTCATAAAAAGCTAAAGTTTAAAGAGCGAAAAGATATTGTGAAATTCTCTTCTGAACGAATAATTGAAGTGGCCTGTATTGAGTTGAGCCACCTTATTATTGTAGGCGTATACAGGCCTCCATCAGGTCTATACGACTCTTTTGAAGAAATAATGGAGCAAGTTTTAAATAAAGTATGTGCATCTAAAAAAAAGATTATTGTATGTGGTGATTTCAATATTAATTTGTTAGACTTAAACTCCACCACTATTAGATTCACATCCTTATTAAAATCGTATAACCTAATTAATTTATTTATTGAACCAACTAGAGTTTGCGAAACAACTGCCACTTGCATTGATAATATTTTCACAAATGTTACTCCGTGTAAAAAAGAAATAATTAATGCTCTAAGTTCTGATCATCGTGGACAGTTAGCTTCTTTTAACATGAAATGTGATAGTAATACTGAAGAAAAGATTGAGTTTATTCCTGTAAATACAAAACGTATTGAGAAATTTAGAAGTAAACTTCTTTCAAGTCTTCATCGCTTAGATATGTCAAATAAACCAGATGAAGCTTTTAATACATTGTTTAAAGTAGTAAGAAACCAATACAAGTCTGTATTTACTTCTAAAACGGTCAGTTTAAATAATAAAAAAAATAATTTCAGAAATTGGGCAACTCCAGGAATTATTGTAAGTAGGCAAAGACTGTATGAGTTATATGATGAAAAAACAATGAATACTAGTGAATCTTTTAAAATATACGTGAAGAAATATTCAAAAATTTTTAGAAAAGTCTGTCAAGCTGCGAGGGCCCTCCACATAAAAGAAAAAATAAAGAACTCTAAAAATAAAGTGAAAACCACCTGGAAAGTTATTGCAGATGAGACTGGAAGAGTCAACTGTCGTAACTCTAAACTTGAACTTTATATTGATGATAAAAAGGTCAACTCTGACCTTGAGGTTGCGACAGTTTTTGAGAAGTTTTTTGCTGACATTCCGATCTCAACTACAAAAGACTTAAATTCCTCACCTGAAGTTGCGGAAAGGTTACTTAAAGAAAATGTCAAGGAATGTGATGTCAATTTTATTTTTAAAGAAATCGACTCCAGGGATATTATTAAGACTTTCAAATCGCTGAATGTTAAAAGTACAACTGATCTCTGGGGTATGTCCACAAGAGTTATTAAATCAATAATTGACATCATTGCCCCGCACTTAGCTCTAGTCTTTAATAATTGTATTAAAAATGGTGTGTTCCCTGACCTAATGAAGCATAGCAAGGTGATGCCTCTCTTCAAAGCTGGGACTAAGTCTGACCCAGGTAATTACAGACCAATATCTATTTTGCCAACTTTTAGTAAAATATATGAAAAAATAATTCTAAATCAATTACTAGTTCACTTTAACTGTAATAATTTGTTACATAACAATCAATTTGGCTTTACTAAAGGTAGGTCCACTACAGATGCAGGCATCAGTCTTCTATGTAGTATATTTGAAGCTTGGGAGGGGTCGCAGGATGCACTTGGTATCTTCTGCGACCTATCCAAAGCATTTGATTGCGTTGAACATGCTACATTAATCAGAAAATTGTATCATTATGGTATAAGGGACACGGCCCTAAAACTGTTAAGTTCTTACCTTGCAAATAGAACGCAAAGAGTTGAAGTTAATTCTAAAAGGTCTAATGGTAGTAAAATAAAGCTAGGTGTTCCACAAGGATCTATTTTAGGTCCCTTTCTTTTTCTCATTTACATAAATGACCTACCTTATCTAGTTAAAGATAAGCATGAGATAGTACTTTTTGCTGATGATACTTCACTAATTTTTAATGTGAAGCGACAACAATATAATTACGACGAGGTAAATAGTGCTCTCTCAAAAATAGTACAATGGTTTAATGCTAATAATTTACTATTAAATTCTAACAAAACGAAATGTTTAAAGTTCAGTTTGCCAAATGTTAGGCAAGTACAAACCAATGTACTATTAAATGATGAGAAAATGAAATTAGTGGACACCACTGTTTTCCTAGGTATAACTTTAGACAGTAAATTACAGTGGAGTCCGCATATTGCAAATCTGGCGGATAGGCTCAGTTCTGCAGCATATGCTGTAAAAAAAATCAGAGAAATAACTGATGTAGAAACAGCGCGACTTGTTTACTTTAGTTACTTCCACAGCATTATGTCCTATGGAATCCTTCTATGGGGAAATGCAGCGGATATTAATTCAATATTCGTGCTGCAGAAGCGAGCCATACGTTCTATTTATAAGATGTCATCGTGTGAATCCTTAAGAGAAAAGTTTAAGGAAATAAATATTCTGACCGTCGCATCTCAATACGTCTTGGATAACGTACTGTATGTAAAAAAGAACTTAAATAATTTCAAAAAGAAAAGCGACAATCATTGTTTTAACACTAGGAATAAGAACAAATTAGAAATACCAGTGATCAGACTCAGCAAAGTCAGCAAATCTTTTAAAGGCCAGTGTATACGCCTGTACAATAGAATCCCAGAAAACGTTCAAAATCTCTCTATCAATAAATTTAAAAATGTAGTAAAAGAACGTTTGTGTACTAAAGCTTATTATAAAATCAATGATTTCATCAACGACAACACACCTTGGGAATAGGGTGGTTCTTACAGGTTACTAGAATATTTTTTATAATTTCTATTGTAAATAGCTCTAATTTATAATATTGTTATATAACAGGGTCAAATTAACTAGACGCACGGTATTACATTCCAGTGGTGCGTCAGGTTAATGTGACCGTGTTGTACTGTATGTTTTAAATTGTAATTTTCCATCTTTTTAGCAAAAGATGGACCCGTGTGAGTTTCTTACGCCGGTTCTTCTCGCCGGGTTAGTTCCCGAACCGGTGGTAGGCACCGTAGTATCGACGTTCGGTAATGTTTTTGTAAAAAAATTACTCCGAATAAAAATATTTTGATTTTGATTTTTGATTTTTTTTTGAAAAACATTTTTAGAGTTTAAATATTTTGTAGAAAATTTACTATTTATTTATATGTTTTTTAGTGTTTAAATATTTTGTAGTAAATTTTTGTGCAGGAACCTAGGTAATTACTATTTTAAGCTGAAAAATAACTCAAACATGTTAAATATTTTCGTATGAGAAAATGATTTTGGTATTACGTATGCAGTATGAAAGTTTCGATGGCACCCGGCCTCTTAAAGGGCGAAGCTAAATTACCGGGAAAATACCGAGTAGATTAGCAAGACAGTCATGTGGCGAGACAGTGGTTTTGGCCAATTTGAATTTGGTTAGTCGAGAGCGCTGTCACGCCAGTCGCCACCCTACTGGGTAGAGGTTCCCAAACTTATTTTGTCTACCGCCCTTTTTAAGAACAAATTATATTTTAGTGCCCCCATTGTTTCAATTTAAAATGCATCCTGATGAAATAAATCGCCACCCAAGCCTCTACACAACTCCCACATTTTTTTCTGGGTCCCCACCCAGACCTTCAGCGCCCACAAGAGGGCGCTATCGCCCACTTTGGGAAAGGGTGCAAGTTTTGTTTTGATGATTGAACATTAAATCTCTCTAGGGCTCAAAACATGAGAACCATGAATAAAGGTAGGTATCCCGTATCCATATATTATACGGTGAGGCCGATCGTACTTGTCGGACTGAGTGCAGGCCGACTGGGCACACTCGGGAACGCACATGAGTTCGGACTGGTCTGCTTGCGATTAGTCCGACAGGAACGATCTTTTCCTCCGTTTAACAAGGACTTTACTGAGGTTCTGAATTCCTAAACTCTAGAGAGTTTAAATGTTGAATTATTTATAGCGAAAACTGTGAAAAGCGTGATAAAAAGAAACCTTAGTGAGGCTCGCTCGTTCGTTCACTTTTATTATAGATAGTAACGATGAATTTATTAATAAGGTTTCGAACTCATTAACTATAAAATATGCCCGAGAAAGGCTAGGAGTTTCATATATTAAAGTCGTGGCAAAAAATAATAACTTTAGTTTTAGATATTGGCATATGAAATTAGACTTTTGAATTTAAAATGTGATAATAGTTATACCAGTAGGTATACATACACTATACATACGATTTTGGTAAATTTTATTAAAATAAACGCTCCGCACTTATACGAGCTCGCTGAAATTAATAACGAGGATATCATGCATTTCCGTGTGGTGATAAGTCTGCTTATCTTATACGTGTCTATTCTAACAGAGGGTTGTCTTACCAATATTCGATTAAGTCATGGGATCTGACGCGAGTTTATAATTTTTAACATATCCCAAAAGAGTGCACAACACCGCAAAAAAAGTTTTCTCTTCAAATATTGACGAGCAATTTATGTGTCAACAAGTACTATGAATAATGAATCTGGCATGGGTATTGTCTAATCAACAGACACGAGCATAAAAACCTCGCGTCCACGATCCAACGTCTAGTCAATAGACGTGCGAGCTTCCGTTAAGCTCCGCCAATTTAGACTTAATTAAGCTCCTGGCTCGCGTCCAATAATCAAACTTTCTTTGAAGCTTCAGCCTTCAATTTATAATTTGCGGCGAACTTTCCAAGCTTCGATTTTATACTTTCCTGCTAGATACAACTATCTATGGATAGCTATAGCAATATTATGTAACTTGTAGAGTCTAAAGAGTTTGTCCGTTCACCAACTCTTGAAGTTTGTATGATAGTCATACTTGTAACTTTTATAGTTATATTGCTGTTATAAAGTGACTAGCTGTTGCCCGCGATTTCAACAAAATTGGTGTCAAAAGCTTTTATAAAAAACCCTGGTACCCCTTAAATCAAAACACCCAAAAACAGCCGTGCAGTGTGCACATTACTTATTTTTTTTTTAATTAAACTTTATTTATGCCAAATTTTAAAGTATATTTAAAAGCACCAATTACATAAATTTACCCATAAACTATTTATCATTGATAGGTTTAAGCAAAGGGTTTAAGGTTACGTCACTGTATCTAGATAGAGTACTGAGTTATTTCATAACTTAAAAAAATAACAATACATAAGTTTTGTAGGTGCTACAAAACGATTCCAATTTGAACTCCCAAAAAATGCAAGCCTTCATACCGGTTTTCACCATCCGATAAGTGTCCCCTAGCGAACATAGATACATAATATTATGTATCTATGTTCTTCTAGCGAACATAGATACATAATATTATGTATCTATGTTCGCATAACATATATTATATACATAATATTATGTCACCTAAATCCATAGTGTCTAAGAACTTATTTGACACATAAGGGTTTGTTTGAAACGTATAAGTTTTGCGAGATACAATATTATATAATTCTAAAAAAACAGCTAGTAGACATACAGGGCCTAAAACTAGTGCAGATACAAACTGGTGTCTTCTTCCCATCAGGCCTAGCATCAGTTTAATTATCTACATTAAATCGCGCTGCGTGATATCCAGTATTATGTTTAGTACAGGAAAAGCTCTCTTCTTGTTCTTGTCCTTTTCTTAAATGTTCTCTCTCTTTCTAGCAAACTCCGCTTCTCGATCCTCTCGCTCATGAGGCTGGTGGTGGTAGTGGCTGGCTTCCACCGGGTGCGGGTGATCGGCCGCCACCACGTTCCGGCAAGCCCACGTGATGCGCCAGTCGTGGTCATGGCTCCTCATTCATCGTTCTTCGACGCCATAGCCATCGTCTGCCTTGGCGCACCCAGTGTCGTCGCCAAGGCTGACACCGCCAGGATTCCTCTTATTGGACGTGGGTGATAGTAGTTCTAGTCCATGCTTGGCTGTTCTGTTGCATTAGGCACGAGTTTTGAGTTTTGTTCCAATGATTTTTCAGTTTTGTATCATTGATTTTGAGTTTTATTTCATTGATTTTTGAGTTTTGTTCCATTGTTTTGTTTTTTTTCTTTGACATTTTGAGATTTGTTTCGTTGATTTACATTTTTGTATCATCGATTTTTTATGTTTTATTTTATTGTTTTGGATTTTGTTCAATTGATTTTGAGTTATGGTTTTTTTCATTCCATTGTTCTGGATTTTGCACAAGTTCAAACGTTTTAATTCCATGCTTTTCGATTAGTTTAGTAAGCTTTCATTTTTATTGTTCCGTACTCAACAAGGAACCCTTATAGTTTCGGTCTGCCCTCAGAGACTATAGGACCTACAAAGCTGTAATTTGGCATGAATGCACATATTAAGGATGCCGACAAAATGGTACATGAAATCTTAATTTTTTTTAATGGTACCTTTACATATCAAGCGGGGATGATTTTTTTTTTCGCGTCCACCCCATCGTGTGGGGTGTCGTTAGATAGGTTTTTTAAAAATATTATGAGTATTCCTTGATCATTTTCCGATTTAGGGATCCGTTTGTGAAATATTAAGTTTTAAAGTGAGAAAAATCGTTAGAGTCCATTCCCCCCTTCTACCAGCTACACGGTTGCTTCTGAAAATGTGAAAAAATTCACGGAAGTAGGAAATAAAAATATATTTGGCGAAGTATAAAGGTACTTTTCGTTCAAATTCCTTTGAAAGTAACGGAGATGATGTTGTTAGTAGTGTAAAACACGTTATAAATGTACATTCACTGACTATACAAAAAATTAAAAAAAAACTAGCGGTACTACGGAACCCTATATTGCGCATGACCCGACACGCACTTGGCCGGTTTTTATTAAAATATTTTGTACGGCAACATTATGTTTTAGTTTTATTTCGTCAATTGACTAATTTATAGTTTCTATTTTATAAAGTTTTTCCAAATCAACCTTTATCGCTGTTTAGATTCGGTAGTAACTTTAGTTCCGCTTCTTCATTGTCTCTTTGTTTTTAGTTTTTTTACCAACTTTTTGGTTTGATTTTTTTAAACAGCTTACCCTATTGCATAGATTATTTGAGTGAATTAAATATTTTTATTCATTATACAATATACACGCGTGCAATATGTTACGCTACTTGTATTTTCCGCATGAGACTCACTTTTTAGTTTTAACGTAAGTCTATTTTTTATTTCGTTCTAGAAGCATAATGTAAGCAATGATGTGATTTACATATTTATGAATTAATTTTGTGGGCGTTATAGTAATGCTAATATTTTTTCGTAAACTCAAGTATATATTATATCATGACAATTACCAGGGACATGCCGGAGAGCTTGCCATATTTCGATCATGTCACTATGGTAATATAAGACATAATTGTAATAAACCACATGTGCCTACGACATAATCGCCTTCATAACATGTTTTTTTAACTACTAAGGCCCACTTGCGCAGATCTGAGTTAAAGTTAACTCTGAGTTAAACATTATGTCATATATATGTCACTCACCAAGTGAGTGATAGAGATGACATGATGTATAACTCAGAGTTAACTTTAACTCAGATCTGCGCAAGTCCGCCTAAGCAGACTATTTCATTCATAAATCAAGACATGTTTCCATAGTACATCTTAATAATGATGATAATGTATAGATATAGCGATGGCTTTCTCAAATAACCAGTTAGGCATCTTTCACTATGTTGTATGACGTATGCATGTGTGAGGTACGACCCGTTTTACTCAAAATATAGATGAATATAAATGACTATTATTTCAATAATAATCATAAAAATAAAATGATGTATAATGGTAACAATGGTTTTGTCTTATTGTTTTGTTAATTAACTTGAAATTCTTATGAGAAGTACATATTTCAATAATTCATGTGAGTTGAACTAATTATTATTAATAATTAATTCATGATATTTGGATAACAAATATAATATTATAACATTATTTTTGAACACGTCAATTAATCTTTAAACAGACAATAATTATTGTTGTTTCCGGTTATGATACTTTTGTTACAAAAGATGGTACAGTTAATAAATTAATATAAAAGTGTTATAATTAAATACTTGATTTATAATGATTTTCAGGATGATTGTAACAATGAATCATTGTATTTGTGATATTAGATACAAATCTTGGTAGTCAGACGTGGGGTGGAGTGATGATGGCGATGGGGTTGTTTTTGATATGGCAGTATTTATGGCGGGCTGTCTGATGGAAGGGACTCACTCTCTCTCTCTCTTGTCGTAAGCCGTCACTCTGCCTCCTGTCAATGTGAATTGGCTCTGAGTACTTCGAACAAAGATCGTTATAAGATAAGTATTTATTTGGTTATAACGCTTCTTGGCCTTTTGTGTAATATCAGTTCTTTCAGCTTAATAATTGGAAATGAAGAAAAGCTAAGTGAATAATTGTATTACGTAGTTACAATACGTATAAACTACGTTTTGTTTATTGGTGTTTATGATTTATACAATACTTTTATTTAGCAAGCCTAATCTATTTCTGACACATGTAATTGTATGGAGTGTACCGCAGAGTATAAGAACGTCATGAATGTTTTCTTCTGTATGTCGCCGGTTACACGGTCAAATTTTCATCAATCTGATCCATCAATCCGGTAAAGATTGACGAAAATTTGATGATTTGATTGAGATGAATTTGTAAATAAAAAAAAAAATCTTTATTATTTCACAAATAACAATCAATCAGTCTTTGTTTTACTCGACTAGACCGAAACTAGACTAATAAATAAAATAAACAAGCACTAACTTCCTAATAATATTTAATTTAAGAATAATCTTTATTAATTATATTGTATTTATTAGTAATCTTCTTAATTAATAATTAAATAAATAATTAAGAAGTTAGTGTATGTATTTGACAGCGATTCTGAACGGTCCGTCGCTCTCTCACTACTCACTCAGTCTTTTGTAACAGTTTGTTCAATTTCGATGGTTTCTCGGACCTTTGGCGAAACCTTCGGCTTCAGCCGGGTTTTAGGCCGAAGCCGAAGGTTTTGCCGAAAGTGTTTTTTTTTTGGCCGAAGGCGGCCGAAGCCGAAGCCGAATCCGAAGCTTCGGTCGGACACTAGCAAACAGACAATTTGATTGGCCGAGAGCACTGTCTCGCCACAGTCTTGCCACTCTATTCCGTAGTTGTGTAGGTGTAGGATAAAGATTGTTCACCGCATAAGTGTGTGAAAGCCTTTAGTATGGATTTGAGTATGTATTGAAGTTACACCACTGTGCTTCGATGTCTGAAGCATAGTTCAACGGTTTCAAACAGAAGCACTCACAATATGTGAAAGCACTGCGTGAGTGTTTTGAAGTTAGGCCCTTATAACTCCAATGTAAGGTATAGATATAGTATCTACAGGCAAAAGGTGCAATTTAATTTTAGGACTAACTGCCCCACTCAGAGACATTTATAATAATAATAATAATATCTATGGACGCTTCACACCACGTCAGTCTGGCCCCGTGGTAAGTACCTAAAGGACTAGTGTTACAGGTACCAGACAACGGAAATATATTTAATATTTTCATACTATACATATATTTAAGATTTTTATTATATGATACACATATTTAATACACATCCATGACCCAGGAACTTCATAAACTTTTGTTCGGCGGGACTCGAACCCGCGACCTCCGGCTTGAGCTACCAACGCGCTCACCACTGCGCCACGGAGGTCGTCAAACAACATTTGATTATGATAAAATTCAATTAAACGAAGAGTTTGACGGATAATGTCCCATACATTATCAAAATCTTATGTCAAAATCGTCATTTAATTACAGTTAATCTAATTAATGTTTGTCTCTGAGTGCGGCAGTAAAACCCATAAACACGTACCGTACTTTGTTATTTACATTGAGTTACGTACTTTGTTATTTTCACATGCTGAAGATGAAGACGCGAATTTGTAGTCACTTTAGGTGTAAGACCTTATTATTATGTCAAAACCTCAGCCCCCTTAGACGAAGTCCCTGTCGTTAAAAACGATGACGAAATTCGTTATCAAAATGTATGCGGTTTGACATAAGTCATCGCTAAATGACATTTCGCTTGCGAAGACTAATGTCAAATTCCATACATTTTGATAACGAATTTCGTCATCGCTTTTAACGAAAGGGACTTTGTCTAAGGGGCCAGGATTCACTAAACTTATCGTTATCGTGGGAAAGTCATCCAAGTACCTTAGCAATTGCACGAATTCTTAACTGGACGCTGATTTAAGCATTTGTGTATCATCCTACAAAATATACGTATTGAGTTATGAATGCAGTCATGTTCTTTAGATCGTTAAAAACAAGATGGCATTCATAACTCAACAACAAATATGTTGTGGGTTAATAGTGAAATACATAAATGCTTAATAGCAACCATGACACAGAAGTCAGCAACCTGTCCATCACGACTCTATAAACATAAAAATACAAAAAAAATCCTGCTCTTAAAATCCTAATAACCCTTTATCAACTCCATAGGGCGCTGAAGCCTCTCATCTGCTTTATCGGTAAGATGTCGTACCTGGCTGGGGGCATGGCCATCATCATCCGCGGTCGGCAGGCCAGCCGGAAGGAAGCTCCCATTTTGGTGGTGGCACCACATTCCTCCTTCCTGGACAGCTGCATAGTCTACGCCACGAGGATGTCTTCAGTCATCGTGAGGAAGGAGAGCATGGATAATTACGTTGGAAGTAGGTTTTTTGTAGGTGGGGGGTTTTGGTGGTGGTGAATTGGGTTTGGTTGGTGTTGGTTAACTTGGTCTATAAGTTTGGTGGTGGTATTTTTTGGTGGTGGTGGATAAAGGTAAGAAATACTTTAAGATAACGGTGTGGTTAATGCTTTTGGAATTAATTTTGGTATTGGGATTAGTAGAAAAAACTAGAAAAGGAAGGATATTAATATATTAAGTATTGAGGTTTGTTTATAATATAATAATAAAATTTTGTTTTTTGGAGATGGCCGGGTAAACAATATATTCACTAATGTCTAATATAAGTGAAGTTTTTTTAAGTAAGTATTAAAGATATGGGCAAAATATTAAGTAAATGTGGATGCAATTTTTTCTACATCGATTAACGAAATAATCGAAGTCTTTCTAGAATCTAGATTCTTAATATATTATTCCTAGTATGAATATATAGTATGAAGGACTATAATATAAGAAATACTATAATATCAGGCTACGCGAATCTCGGCGCAGACTTGTGTCTATTTTCGTAGATAACCATTTATAAACTTATCTACATTTTCACACTCAAGTGCTCATAATATGTAAACGCTTATTTTACTGTAGAATATTTTATGGTTATATTGCTTATTGGAAATTCTTTTTACCGTGTGTAAATCTATATAGTGTGTAAGTAACAATTAACTGAAAATTGTTTGGCTTTGGCGTAAAAAATTCAGAAATCTAGTATAAAATTCCTTGAAACTGATATCTTGGGTCTTGCACGTAGTTTCGGTTTGATTCTATCTCAGACAGCCGGCTGTGTTCTTGTCTCAGACAGGCTCGGCTTCGAACCGAGATTCGAGTATCAAGAATTGGGTCCATAAGAATTGACCTCTGTCATAGTTTTCTTTATTTCATATGAGGTGTTAGGTGTTTCTTAACGGTACTAAATCATCTGTATCGAATTCTATTCAGTTCTTTTTTTTTTTCTTTTGAATGAATGGTGAGTTAATGGTCGTGCGTGTCGTATGTGCACCGATTCGTCTTAGCTACGGTTCAGAGTTATTTTACTTCTGAAAACACCTCTATTCCAACGACATAATAGTCATAAAGAAAATCAAAAGTGAAACTGAACGGGATTTTACGGCCAGCTTTGTTCTTTTATGTTCTTTTGTGCCTTTGTTCTATTGGCACATTATGTTCTGTTTGTCATGGAAAAACTTTTGTCTTTAATCTCTGTGACAAATCGTCTTTATGGTGTATTCTTCAAAGAGAGTTTTCAGACGATCATTTCTAATGAAGAAGTGGTCTCTGAATTCCTTGAATCGCATGAAAATTGGTTTAACTCTTTCTGATGGTCGTATACCCAATATGACATACAATATAACAAGATTTTGTGACTAATTTATACTTTCTGTAAAGAAATTTACTATGAAATTGTATTGAATAACGTTGTTTTCGATTGCCATACAAACTGTTGACATCTTCAAAGCAAACAGTGTCAAACTCGCAGTCCGCATAGAGAAAGAATATTTGAACATCGAACTAACAGCCGAACGCTGGAGCGAAACAAATGAGTTTTCCATTGGATCTCCTTTAGAAGGCCCAGCAGATGTATATTGTATAGTACAGGGTAGCAGAAAATATTATGCTTAATGTTAGTGCTTAAAAAGAGCGCTACAACCCAGAACTATACCGGGATTACCGGGAACCGAATGAATGAAATGTCATGACGTGACGTCATCAGCAACAATGTCTAACACGTGTGGCAAACGAACGGCGTACAACTACTTGGCACGGGATCTGAAGGATTTGGAGATATGTGATGACGGTTGCCATGTATAGCTTAAACTACATGGTGATCAGTTTGTTGGTAAAGGGATTTGGTATAGGTATAAATAAAACTGTTACGGTATAGTTTCTGGATTTGGACTTGTCTGGAAGAAGAGTACTGTCATGAGTAGGGCCCGGACCATTGACATAAGAAACTATATGGACACGAAATGACCACGAAAGACACGCGCTGCCTTCAAAATTTATAAAAAACTTAATGTCGATATCGATATTTTTTTATTATTCAGTGACATTTTAGCTTACAAATTTTGAAGGCAGGCGCGTGTCTTTCGTGGTCATTTCGTGTCCATATAGTTTCATATGTCAATGGTATTTAGATATAAATCTGGGCCCTAGTCATAAGATACACAATTTGTCAAGTATCTTTAATTTTGTTCAGTTATTTAATGGTACTGGGCGGTGCTAATAAAACAATTGCTAACTTACTTAAAATTTTTTCTTTATTATAATTTAGAACAAATAAAGGCTGAACAAGTTTCCTGATAAGTTAAAAATTTACATATTATATTAATATGATAACTACTTCTTACAAAATGTTGCTAAACGATTAGCCGGACTTCTAAAACCTACTCATATAAATGTAGTAACATATACCTACATTACAGAGGTATATTAAAAATACAATATACCTACATTATACATAGTAGAAACTCGATTAAGGACTTACGTTAGGCACTTATCCAATCTTCCCTAGTAGACAAGTGGCAAGCGATTGTCGTAAACGCTAACAAAATGAATGCGATTTGACATAAGTCATCTCTTCGCTAGCGAATACTAATGTCAAATCCCATACATTTTGTAGCGTTAGCTTTAGCGTTTCGATAATCGCTTGCCGCTTGTCTAGGGAGGCTGATAATTGCACGTTCGGATAGTCTAATTTATAAAGATGTATATCAACATAATATTATGTGCGTGTTAATAATATTTATTGAGAAACGAGATCATGACGCCCGCAACTCCGTTGCGCCAAAATTCTCTTATCCTGCGGGAACCGTTAATAAAAATATCCTTTGTCCTTTCCCGGGTTTCAAAGTATCTCCATACCAAATTTCAGCAAAATCGGTTCAGCGGTTTGAGCGTGAAGAGGTAACAGACAGACACACTATCACATTTATGATATTAAGTATGGATGTGCGAACGCAGTCGAAAATAAATTTTAAAGTTATTACACTAAAGTGCATAAATGCTTACAAGAAATGTTCGCGCGTCCTCGAGGATACGCGGGAATCCCTTATCGCACTTTAGTGTCATATATATTTTTTTAAAGTTTATTTTCAAGTGCGTTAATAAAATCCTCTCCGCTGCGCTCCGTTCTGTCTGCGCTGGCCGAGATACATTTTCCAATGGTAGTCCGAATAATCGCGAATCCGTATAACTGAGGGTCGGATAATCGAGTTTCTACTTAGTATGCCATAAGTGGTGATAATAACCCTTCTTTCGCAGTCAGATAACATACACTCGAACGTGAAACCTTGACTACATTATAGCGTACGGCTTCCGCGTGAATATTGACTTTTCTGCCAAGGTGAAACCCGACTGTGCCGGAAAAGATGGGTGCTGTTTTGTCGATGTTGGCAAATAGGTAGACACTGTGCCTTTTTTTGTTCATTAAGGGCATGCATCATAGCGCAGTCAACAGCGCACGTGAGGCATGTCGGCGACGCATGCCCTCTGACCAAATCCAAAACTTTCGCTTTGTTCTTTTTTTTCTGGAATTTCTTATGACCAAATAAGGCGCACATATTCCACCCAGTAAAGCTATAAGCTATGTCCACACTGTGCACTTTCATCTTCAATTTTCGTCATCTTCTTTCATTCAACTTGACGTATTGGCGCATTCATTAATTGAATGCGTCAACGAATGCAACGCCAACATTGTCATTTTTGTTCAGTTGCAACTTGCAGTGTCTGTCAGCTTGTTATTAGGTACATGTGCGACGAGAACATTATTTACTGGGGTCTGGGTGGAATATGTGCGCCTTATTTGGTCCGAAGAAATTCCAGAAAAAAAAAAGAAAGCGAAAGTTTAGAGTACGGTCAGAGGGCAAGCGTCGCGGGCATGCCTCACGTGCGCTGTTGACTGCGCTATGAACAAAAAAAGGCACAGCGTGGTCACAGTTATTGACATTCACTAAAACTTGCCGCAGCTACTAACATCATTAGGACACATTGTTAGGAAACCCCTTTGAAATCTTTAACGTATACTTCAACTAGTAAAATGATGAGCGACCTTTTGCGATCGATCGTTTCGATACATCGCAAATGAATTGGATGTTTCTAATAAGGGTGAGTTGCTTTCTAAAAGGGAAATAAATAATATAAAACGAGCGAATAAAAATTACTTAGCGACTGATGATGAACATACTGTTTTAATAACTTGAGCGGTATGAATTTGAGTAAGCGAAAATAAACTAAACTAACGACTAATATTGATTTATAAAAAAATCCAGAACGAGCTTACAAAAAGTGGATTGTGATTAATCTATTTTCAGATATTAAAATTCTATCCGAGCGACTGTATGACTAAGTGAGCGACTGGAAATACATAGCGGGCAACTTCAATATTAAAGATAGATTCAATTTTTCCAAGTGAGGTTATACATTACGAACTACTAAAAAGTTCACTTTGAGCATACTTTTGTGAGCTGCTTTATTAATGATTATTGGTTACTGATATTCTATTTGAGGGTTTATATTTTATATTTTGATACGTGTTTTAATGAAAACTACAGATTGTTAAATGCGCGCGAATTCGAATGGGGGCAGGGCGATTTTGTGCAGGAATCTAGGTAGTTACTATTTTAAGCTGAAAAATAACTCAAACATGTTCAAATATATTTTTCGTATGAGAAAATGATTTTGGTATTACGTATGTATGAGAATTTCGATGGCACCCGACCTCTTAATAGAAGGCCTATTTAACCAAGGTTAGCGAAGCGGGGGGACGGGGGGGCGCAGCCCCCCGCCAAAACAAAAACAAACACAATCCAGAAAGTCCAAAAGTAGGTTAGGTTAGGTTAGAACTTAGACCACAAGCCGGCAGCAGCTGGCAACCGTCAGAAAATAAAAGGGGTGCGGGGGGGTGTTTACCCCTCCTCCCCCCTCCCCCCTTACCCCCATTCCCCATCAAATTTGGGGTAGGTTTCCGAATATTTACCGTTGTTCCTCTTATCCAAATTAAGCTGCTCACAAAAAATTTGCTTGATAGTAATAAAAAAAAATTGTTTTAGGGATCCCTGATTAATAGTGTTTCATCTAATAATTATTTCATATTCATTTTTTTTGTTTTAATATGAGCTCATTATACTCTGCTCATTAGTGTATTTTTCAAAGTGGTTTTAGTATTCGAAACACTTCATTTAAGATAAAATGCCGCTCAGTATAAAAAATACATTTGCCAAATATTGAAAAAAAAAAAATGCAAAAATACTCAAACAGATATTAAGTCGCTCAAATATTATGAAGCTGCTCATTTTGTATTTTAAGTAACTCAAATAAATAATTTGTAAGTTGCTGTTTTGTTAATTTCTCGTCACTCACAGTCAGTCGCTCAAATAGTAATAGTCCATTGAAATGTTACATTTGCTTTGCATTTATTAGAGGACCCAATTTTATTTTTGAAATATGTTGAGAGGCTCAATAGAAGCTTAACCTCAAGTTTGTGGGGTTGCCACTCTTGTCCCCCGGCTGCCATCTTGAAAAAAGGGGTGACAACACTATTTTCGTGATATCTCAGAATCTATACGTCTTACAAAGAATTTGTAAGAACATAAATTGTTCCAAATTATTTTGCCTACAAATATGTTTATATAACTTTTTACCCTAAACTAAAAATTAAAAAAGTTATAAGCAAAAAATGAATTTTTTTTAGAAGGTTTATTATCACTTTTAACTTTGTTTAACACATTTTACAAAAAAAATACGTTAGACCAACCTTGTAGATGATCTTTTGAGAAAAAGATCCCCCGGTCCCATGAAATTAATTTTCTGCAGAAACAAAGGAAACTGTGGAACCATGTGTGGCTGCAGAAAAGCAGGCCTGAAATGCTTTATAGTATAGTAGGCATGTGCAGACTAGTATAGTAGGCATACTATGATATAGTTTGAAATTTGCATATATTTATGTAGTGTAGTAGGCATACTGCAGACTGTGGCTGCAGAAAAGCAGGTCTGAAAAGCTTTACAGAATAGTAGCCATACTGTAGAGCATTTTAAGTCTGATTTTCTGCAGGCACGCATGCCTTCACAGTTTCCTTTGCATCTGCAGAAAATTAATTTCATGAGATCGGGGGGATTGGGGGATCTTTTTCTCAAAAGATCATTAGCAAGGTTGTTCTAAGGTAATTTTTTTTGTAAAATGTATTAAACAAAGTTAAAGAGCGATAATAAACCTTTAAAAAAATTATCACTTTTTTGCTTATAACTTTTTAATTTTTTAATTTAGGGTAAAAAATTATGTAAACATATTTGTAGGCAAAATAATTTGCAACAAATTATGTTCTTAAAAATTTTCTGTAAGACTTATAGTTTCCGAAATATCACGAAAATAGTGTTGTCACCCCTTTTTACAAGATGGCGGCCGGGGGACAAAGGCGGCGACCCCACAAACTTGAGGTTAAGCTTCTATTGAGCCCCCCAACATATTCCGAAAATAAAATTGCGTCCTCTAATAAATGCAATATTCGGTCCTAAAATTGTAACATTTCAATGGACTATAATTCTATAACCCAAATTAATTAATTTTGACACTTAAAACGGTAATTTACAGTCACTCGATTAAATACTACCCTTTCTAAAATGAGCTCAGGTTCCTATTTACTGACAACAGACAAGTGAAAAATGAAATATGAAGTAAATAAAGAGCGTGTATTTTACTGGGGTTTTTCCAATTTCACACTGCAAATCTATTTTTAAAAACATATTTGTGGCATGAAATTTCTTACGCGACACACTACAAAAATAAATTGCTGTGTTCATTGCGGTCTAGAATCTCAACTACATTGTATCGTATTTAGGTTTAGACCACAAGTACATCTGTACTAAGACATTCGATGCAGCTGTGATGTACTTGATGTTGGGAAATCGAGATTGTCTATTGCAGTGATACTCAACCTTTTTTTACTCGGGCCACAAACACCTTTTTGTCTTGGGGTAGCGGGATCGCGACCCTAAAAATTTTTTTTGGGTTCAAAAATGACGTTCTTTAAAATACGCGATTTAATCCTTCGATCGCGAATTCTTGGAAATCTATTATTATTCTATTGTTGTCGCGGTCGCCGGTGTCCTTATGGGGGTTGATAGGTTAAAGGTGGAAAAAATTTCGCGACTTTAAATTTATCTTTGAACTATGAGGGCGGGATGAGAAGTAACTAGCCTCTGCTATTTAAAATGTTAAAATTAGAAAAAAAATATTGTATGTCATTTTTAAATTCGTATCTCTGGCCACCTGTGTTCTAAATTTGAATTTGGTGGCGTGAAAATTTTATTGATTTTTTATAATTTGAAAATAAATTTCGTCAACTGTTTTGAATATGGAAAAAATTGAACAAAGAGCGGTGATTGGTGATTTAAGCTGGGAACAAATTATCGGACGTTGTCCTCGGACGTTTTCCTCGGATGCGGCTTGTTTCTATCTGGTTAATACAAAATACACGAAACTGTGTACATTGTCTGACATAAGTCGCGGACGCGACCTTGAGTGTTCGGACGTCTGAAAAGAATCTGGCTAAATAAAGTTTTCCTCATATGAAGAGGATAAAGGAGAGATATCTATGATGAATTAAAAAATGTTTTGGGTGAATCTGCTTCTTCTTATGCCACAGTAAAAAAACTGGGTAGCTGAGTTTAAGCCCGGTCGTATATGTGTCAAAGATGAAGCCGCCCTGGACGTCCCAAAAACGCCACAACTCCGGAAATTGTCATGAAAGTTATGGATTTAGCAGACCGAAGATTGAAGTTATCTAAAATAGCAGAGACTATAATAGGTATCTCAAAAGGACGGATAAAACATATCCTAAGTGAGGAATTAAATACGGTATGAAAAAGTTACCGGCCCTTTAAGTGCCGCGATTGCTTACGCACGATCAAAAAATAATTAAAGAAAATCAATGAATTAAAGTATGATTTGCTGCCCCACCCACCTTATTCGCCTGATCTAGTGCCATCAGACTTCTATTTATACCCTAAGCTCAAATTTTTTTGGGTGGACAGAAATTTGCCACAAATCATGAAGTCGTAGCCGCTATAAAGGAGTATTTTGAAGGCCTTGAAAAAATCATTTTAAAGTAGGCATTATTGCTTTAGAACTAATATAGAGTAAGTGCATAGAGGTTCACAGAGACTATATCGAAAAATAAAATTAATTTTATCACGGAAAGTTAAGTGTAGAAGTATTAGGCTAGTTATACTTATCTTCCCGCCCTCGCCCTATGCCAGTGGGCGTGAATTTCAAAATGGTTTAACTTTACGCGGGCCACTGATATCCCGGTGCGGCGGGCCGCATGCGGTCCGCGGGGCCGCGGGTTGGGGATAGCTGGTCTATTGTGTCTCAGAATGCGAAAGATTAAGACATTCTTATAGAAATCTTTCTACGAGGCTTAAATAAAACGTTTTCTGCATGTCTGTGCATTTTGTGGATTTTATGGATCATAAAGATGCGAACGCAGAACTATTTTTTATTTTATATAGTTTTTATTATTCGTAGTTATAGACCAATTCAATAAGCAAACAATTACAATAAAGTATTCTAATGAAACCTTCAGTGAACCTAAAGCCTAAACCACTGAACCTAAGGATTACGATTTTCCAAACTCTTTTTCGGCTCAGGAATCATGATTAGTCTACTCGTATTGTTAAAAAAAGTCCAGTAAAGCACTATTGAATAAAGTATACTTACGCATTTTGAAATGTCTGGTCTAGTATCTGGGCTATATTTTCTGTTATCATAACATAATGTACAGGTAAATATAGACACTAGACAGTGTCACAATCTTTATCATGCTCTTAAAACAGTGGCCATCTTGATAACACTCTATTAGGGTTGACACAAATTAAATATTTTATAGGCTAATAACAAACATGATTTTAGGCTGACAAAGTAAGGATTATGTAACCTTTTTTCCTATAAAAGTGACATAAAAATTAAGATTTTAAGATCCAATAGAAGGGAAGATAAGCAATAAATATATTTGCATATTTCATTGTGTGGCGACCCTATTGTGGCCAAATATCGTTTTCGTGGTAAAATACCACAGCCTTTGTTAGATGTAATCGAACCCTATAGCGACGTAATATTTGTTGGATTATCATAATACATGAAAATCAGGATTCAGGATAGATGATGGCTATAATAATAAATATGGTTACTGTTTATAACTTAAATACTGTGCTAGTAAAATAGTAACATATTTGATCTCAAACAGTACTATAACAAGTATTCATAACCTGATGTAGAAATTAAAGTATTCCATATGCTTGAATTGAATAATGAAACAAAATGTTAACGTCACAAAAAATTAATTCATACTTATGTACATCACCGTAATTTTGCTTAAAAGGAATATTTTGTTTTTCCTTCAGAATGAAGAAAGAAGTTCGATTAATGGATTCCAAAACGAGAAACTGCGCCGTGGGAGATGTAAATTCAATTTATTTATGTTTTGCCGAAATTTCAATAATTCGACTGTAATTATTTGAACATCAATGTTGAATTATCATAAAACATAATTCGATTTTCGATGCTTTTGTACATACTAATGAATTGCAGTAATTTTAATGTTTTTATTATTGAAATGACGCTTATTGCTTTCCCGCCTTACGGTTCTTATCTCATTAATGATTAACGTAAACATTTGTAGAAATCTTTTTTTTTGCTTTTGCCAATTTGTAGAATTTTAGCTTATTAAGACCTGAGTAATATGTATTACAGATGTTTTCTAGGAATAGAAATCAGCGATTACTTTAGGGCCTTTCCACACGATGTATTTTTTGGTGCACTGACGCGACGACGCGCGTTTCTGATGCGCATCGTCTTCTGCGTGTTTTAATCGCGTTTCAGGCAGATATAAGTTTAAAACGTGTCGGCTTCCTTCCGTTTGCTGAGCGTTCAACTTGCGTTTGTATAGATACAAACGAGCGTAAAAAGCAACAAACGTCGTGTGGATTTATTGTCTGGCACCATGGTGCCATACGCCATTAAAAAAACACTCGCTGATCTAACGTTAATTAGAATTATCCGGACCTCTACCCTATTTTCGTTTTACTGTAATTAAAAGTTGCATCTCAATGTTCCAGAGCTGATAAACTACACGCAGCCAGTGTACGTGTGGCGGGACGACCCCAACTCCCGGCAGAACACCATCAAGGAGATCATAGAGAGAGCCACCTCCAAGGAGGACTGGCCGCAGGTAATTGCTGAGGGTTAGAACAGGAGTTATTATCTGGTTAAGCATTTGTGTGCTAACCCCAGAAGCGTAGCGAGTCTTGGCGGGGCCCCATATTATAAAATTTGTTTGGGGGCCCGTATATAAGGTTTGCCTTTCGTGACTTTTGTTAATTAAAAATAATAACATACTAAATTTTAAGCTACGGATTTCCGCAAAGTAACGCCTGGTTCTATTAACTAATTAAAAAATTGAAAATATTTTATTAATCTTTGCTTGCGCACGTTGGGGGCAATTATACGGGGCCCCTGTGGCCCAGGGGCTCCGTATAATTGATACGGCATATACGGCGGTAGCTACGCCCCTGGTTAACCAGCAAAACAATTGAGTTATGAATGCAGTCTTGTTTAAATGATCTAAAGAACATACCGCATTCTCAATACGTCTTTTTTGTGGGATGATACACAAATGCTTAACAGCGTCCATCTAATTCTCCATCTCCATCTAATGGGTCGCCTCTGTTGGTATTCTCTTCCACTTATGTGTCAATGATAGGGGGCATAAAAGTAGTGTTCATGAAAAAGGGAAACCAGATGTTGTGACAAAAATCGGTCTACTAGAACTCGAGGGGTTACAAAACGCTAAAATCTTTTTCATAGACATCTTATTAATCCTTCAGGCCCCGCGCGAGCACCGGTGATCGCGACAACAATAGAATACAATAGCAATTCCTGGAAATTCCGACTGAAGTATTAAGATTCGACTGTCGAAAGGAAGAGCAATAGGTTCGGAAATGTTTGTCATATCTTTATGGTAATTTGTTTGATCGTAACGACTATAGAGGGTAGATGGAGGAGAACTATCTTATATGGGGGATATTTGAAAAAGTGTCCAGCTGTACGCAGTAAATAACAGTTGAAAGTGGCGCTAGCTGCAGCAAAGGGTATGGAATGAATGTAGCTGTTGGTGACAAAATATAAATTGAAGTTAGCCGAATAGCCGAGTCACAGAATTACTAGGTTAATATCAATATATTTTGAAAAATATAACCTAAAATAGCTGAAATAAAAATTTAAAATTTATCCTGTTGCTACTGTAGCGCCACCATAATTTAACGCATTTCAGCGGACACTTTTTACATACGGAGATGGTTCTCCTCCATCTACCCTCCATAGTAACGACTTAATAATTATAAACGACTCATTGAATTTTACGAAAATGGTATCAATAAATTCATAATAATAGGTCTGGTAACACGGTTTGAAATTTGCGTAGTCAGGTAGAATATTTAACATTTGATCATCATCAAGCGATTTCATAAGAATGAAAACAAAGAATTCTAGAAAAAGACGTCTCAAAGTGGAAAATTAAAGACTAAACTGTGTAATTTACGTTTTCAGATACTAATATTCCCCGAGGGTACCTGCACAAACCGGTCATGCCTCATCACCTTCAAGCCGGGCGGCTTCTACCCCGGCGTGCCGGTGCAGCCCGTCACCATCCGCTACCCCAACGCCCGCGACACCGTCACCTGGACCTGGGAGGGGCCTGGCGCGTAAGTACCTATTATAGTACCAGTTGCAGAGGACGCCCGTATAAACCACTCGTGCTTCAGGAAGATTAGTAAGGATATTCAGTTAGTTACGTTTGGAGACATGTAAGATCATGATGACTGGCGAAAAAATACTCGCTAATTTTAACTTGAATTATTCAGACATATTCTGTACGTTTCGTGCCTTATTAAATTATTTAACGAACCCTGAACTTACCCTGATTACCATATAATATAAAATCGTTTGTGCAAATATGCGACTGCCCATGATCAACGTAGATTATGCTTGCTATAAACAGGTTCTTAGTCATAGGCATCAACCCCAGTAGGCAGTAGTACTTTTTGCAAGACCAAGACTAAGGCTGCAAGACCAATTTTGCTCATCACTAAACCCCATGGGTTGATGCCTAATCTAACCTAACGTGAAGAGGGGCCTTTGTCATATAATCTAACAAAACATAAGTTTTAAACTAACCTCAATCTGATTAACGCACACCATCACATTTTGTATACAATTGCAGCTCATCTCTTTCTAATCTACTATTAACTATAATTCTATCTCTTTCCAGCTTAAAGCTGCTCTGGCTGACGCTGACGCAAGTGCACAGCTCGTGCGAGATTGAGTTCCTGCCGGTGTACTATCCCAGCGAGGAGGAGAGGAGGGATCCCAAGCTGTATGCGAGAAACGTTAGAGATGTTATGGCCAAGTATGTTTTTAAGCTATTGCATATTGAGCACGACGACCGAATCAAGAAAATCCGTAACAAAATAAACCTAACACCCCGACCGGCACAGCGGTGCGGCGTTGAAAGCCGTACATCTGCATCGTCTAATGTCGTTTCAGTTCGGCAGACTTCGGCACAGTGTTTGTGTGCGTGCGAGTAGACGTATGCGAATTATAATTGCACAAGTTAATAAAAAATGCCATACCCCGGCAGTCATGCCACGAATGCCACGTTTATTTATTTTTCAAAGCATGTGCCTTTTCCTTGGCATATCAAAAATGGCCATTTGTTAGAATGGCCGGTTATTTATTTTTCAAAGCATGTGCCTTTTCCTTGGCATATCAAAAATGGCCATTTTCTATTCTCAGAAACTATTTTCTTAAATCTCGGTGTATTGGTAAAAGAGTCATAAAATATGAAAATAAATATTTCAAATGAACGCATGCAAAAGTAGAGTATTGTATTTTTGATCTACCCCAAATGTACCACTCAGGGTAAAACCATATTAGTAATGAACTGTTTCAATTGATAAAAGGTGTTCAAAGTATTACAAACCACTTCGTATCAGTTCAAATGAATTCGAGAATTCCTCTCTAAATTTACTTCAAAGTTTCCAAAAAGGTTAGAAAAGTTATTTTTGCATTTGGATCTACCTTTTTAACTTATTTTTTCATTTATTCCAGGGCTCTCGGAGTTCCAGTATTGGATTACACATACGACGACTGCCGCATGATCGCGCGAGCTAAGCAGCTGGGTATTCCTTCCGCGCCCGCTATACGAGAGGTCAGCGAATTGCGCGCGCAGCTCGGGTGAGTGAGATGACGTAGTTTGTCTCCTTCTAAGGTTAAACTACTACTTTTTTGAGGACCATGTTTAGCTAAGAAGGTGGCTCAGAAAAGTTAACTCAGAAGTCAGAACCAATGCCAAAACTTTTATTTAGTTTAATTTTTAGGATACTCTCCGCGCCCGCTATACTTAATACTTCGACCGGGGATTCTTGGAAATGCTATTGTATTCTATTGTTGTCGCGGTCACCGGTGCTCTTATGGGACTTGAACACTGATCTCCATTATAGTGGAGATCAGTGAGTAGTCAACACATTATAGTAATAGATGACAATAGAAACTACACAAATTGAAATTGTAGGGCTTACTGTTTACAGGGCTTTCTTGCAGTGAAACCACCGTCGTTGTTTAGAAACTAGAGGATTCTTGATATTGGCGCCAAGTTTTGATAGAAAGGTGGCTTAAAAAGCTACTTGGTATGCAATAAAATTTTTGATTTCATTTTAATCAATGACATTGAATCTACTACATACTATTTGACCAGTTAGAATTACTGTATCATAATAAGTTCAGCACCAAACGTCATTATCTAACTAACGTAACTTTCTGCCGCGCACTGTAAAACTCTGCAATGGACTGTCACCAGCAGTATTTTCGGACATATACGTCAAAGCTTCAAGTACAGAGCATATTTCCTCTTAAAAGGCCGGCAACGCGCCTGCAGCTGTTCTGATGTTGCGAGTGTCCATGGTCGACGGTAGTTGCTTTCCATCAGGTGACCCGTTTGCTCGTTTGCCCCCTTGTTTCATAAAAAAAATATATATCATTAAGTATATCGTTTCAGCCTAGAGCGCTCGAACCTTGAGATGCATCTAGTCGCGCAGGGCTTAGCGGGGAAGTCCCGGTGGTTAACGCGCGACGAGTTCGCTCAGCGCCTTGGCGTGCCGCCCAACGTGCATCTGCACCGCCTGTACGATATATTCCAGCAGGTGGGTAGTTGACCAACTACTGGTACTAACAACTAACAAGTCGAGCTTAAAGTTGAGGCTTATGTTACTTCGGGTTGTTTGAAAAGAAATTATATGTTTTTATTTCTAAATTGGTTAGTAATTAACACTTTCGGCAATTCCGACCCTAATTCTAACTTCAAAAAAATTAGAATTATGTGGTGGCAGCGGTGGGATTTTAAAATAATCCCACTGCTGCCACTAAATTAAAAACTTAAATCGCATCGTTTATTCGCCATAGTTAACATTTGTACTACAAATGTTAAATATTTGCACTATTTTACTCTTATTTCCAGAGTTCCAACGGTCTGGTATACTTCCCGGACTACCTGCTGGCCGCGGCTTTCCTCTCGCTGCAGCACGTGCCCGCTACACAGCTGCTCGCTAAAGCCTTCAAGGTGAGGAGATACCCAGCTCTGGATTTATGTATAGGTAGTATGACCATAGCCTATGGGCGGCAGCGTCCTATGGCGGTAGAGTTCGTACATAGTGGCGGCAAAATTAAAGTAGCCTATACTCATAAAAAATGTACTTAAATTCGGCCCTGGAGATACCTAGAAAGATCTTTGAGAAGTATACGAGTATTGTATACGTCATGTCGAAAAATAAAAGTGCGCAAATCATAATTCCAAGTAATTTCTTACACCCATCTCGTACGTTTTAAACGAAACGAAATATTACTATTTCCTTGTAAATATGCACAAAGAACTTGCAACTTCTAATAGCATTTATGTATCCTCTTCGGACCTAGCTTTTGAATGTATTTCAATTTTCAACCCACAGCGGGGCTAAAATGGTCGCTTTGTTGAATCATGATATGAATCATAATATGATTCAATTCTTTAAAATCGCAAGATGCAACTCTACTTGCAATTCATTATTGTATTTTTGTACTGATTTGACATTTGTCAGTTTCACAGTTTTGACAATTCATTTGCTGAATTGATTGAGAGGAATTGCTAAATGTTACCATTTTAGCCCCGCAGTATCTAACGACTCATTTGTATACAGCTGTACGACTCGTCGGGCACCGGTCGTGTCAGCATGGCGAACTTCGAGGAGCTTGCGTCGCGCTGCCTCGGCCTGCCGCAGGAGGAAGCCCACCACGTGTTCAGACAGTGCGATCTCGATGACAAGCGATATGTCACTTATGGTACGTCAAGATACATTTTGACTAGCATAGGCAGATAGATGGAACCGCTGTGACAGAATCGTTATTAATCTGATAAATATGAACAATTGAAAAAAAAGTGAAATAAATATTTCAATAAGGTGAATTAAGACTTTAAAATACAAAAAAAAAAGATTAAAAAAAATACACAAACATAGCAAATAAACCAATTTGTTACAAAAAACCGCACACCAGACAGAAATAAATACAAGTTACTATGTTTGAGTTGTAAAAAAATTCTGACCAGCTCCTGCACTTTAATCGAATATAAAACTATTATAAAATATACGTTAGGTTACTAAAATTTTATTATTACTATAAAAAAGTTTGCTATTAGTAGCTCTAGTCATTATAACAAGATTATTTTATTTTCTAAAAGGTGACAATCTTGATTTCGTCAGAAAGGGTACCTCTTACGCGATAGAAAGAGAGCGCATATGTAGGTAAATATAATTGTAGGCATCTGGCACTGCGCGGTCGGAATTTGAACTTTATAGTATTGTAGCATGAGTCGGTATTTCTTTAAACGGGTTTCGCAAGTGGGAATTCTGTTGGTACTACTAATATATATTCTGTGCGTATGGTAGGCCGCCAGTTTAGATTTTTGAACTTATGGTTATCTAAAGAAATATTTATTATCGTTTTCTTTTAATTTTATTTCTATTAATTTTTTTTTTCTTATTAGTAATATTCTCATGCCGGTTGCTTTGGATGTGAAAGTTAAAACGTAAACTATTCAGTGACAATAAATCTAACAAAAAAAGAGCGTAATAACTAATAAGTTTAAATACATTTATTCTTATATTATATTCTTTATTATCTTATATATAAAATTCTCGTGTCACAATGTTAGTCCACGAACTCCTCCGAAACGGCTTTACTGATTTTTACCAAATTTTATATGCATATTTAGTAGGTCTGAGAATCGGCTACTCGGTACTTTATATATTGATAAGTGCATTTGTTGAATAAATAATAGTAAATTATTACAACCTGAGACTGACGGCGACCATTGTTTGTGCGACGGGATAGCATACTTATTTAGTCACTTCAATAAAATAATAATATGGCAAATAATTATGGCAAAGCAACGTTTGCCGGGACAGCTAGTCTTATATATAAAATTCTCGTGTCACAATGTTAGTCCACGAACTCCTCCGAAACGGCTTTACTGATTTTTACCAAATTTTATATGCATATTCAGTAGGTCTGAGAATCGGCTACTGGGTACTTTATATATTGATAAGTGCATTTGTTGAATAAATAATAGTAAAGTAATACAACCTCAGACAGACGGCGACCATTGTTTGTGCGACGGGATAGCGATCGACGTTGCCATGGCGACATACTTATTTAGTCACTTCAATAAAATAATATGGGCGAAATACTTTATAATTATTATGGCAAAGCAACATTTGCCGGGACAGCTAGTCTTATATATAAAATTCTCGTGTCACAATGTTAGTCCACGAACTCCTCCGAAACGGCTTTACTGATTTTTACCAAATTTTATATGCATATTCAGTAGGTCTGAGAATCGGCTACTGGATACTTTATATATTGATGTGCATTTGTTGAATAAACAATAGTAAATTATTACAACCTGAGACTGACGGCGACCATTGTTTGTGCGACAGGATAGCGATCGGCGTTGCCATGGCGACATACTTATTTAGTCACAAAGTACAGTTCAATAAAATTATATGGGCGAAATACTTTATAATATTATGGCAAATCAACGTTTGCCGGGACAGCTAGTATCTATATAAAACAAAGTCGCTTTTTTTCCTCATGTCTCTTTGTTCCCTTTAATCTTTAATATAATAAATAGGCTATATTTCATCACGCTGAGACTAATAGGAACGAAGAAATAGAGGAAAATGTCGAAAAAACGGGGAAAATTATTTGAAAGGGCTAACTTGAACGCGGTAATCTCAGGAACTACTGGTCCGATTTAAAAATTATTTCAGTGTTAGATAGCCCATTTATTGAGGAAGGCTATAGGCTATATTTTATCACGCAAAGACAAATAGGAGAATGTGGAAAAAAAACGAGGGAAATTATTTGAAAGGGCTTATCTCGCGAACTACTGGAGTAATTTTTATGTTATTTGGCACAGATAAGAAGTAGACCACGTTGAAGGCTGTGATAGGCTATCGATTTTAATCATTTTATCAGTGGCTATATCGACACTGGAAATATCACTTAATGTAAGGGACAAAACACGACTTTTCAGGAGAGCGAAAAAACAACTTTTTTTTTACAAATTCATCTGTAACTTTTTATCATTCAGTCCGATCTTAAAGCTGTTTATGGTAAAGTTTCTTAGAATTTTGTCGGCTATATAACTATAAAAAAATATTTTCGTAAATTTACGCGTTTAGAAAATAGCATGTCCCTTACATTAAAAAAAATTGCTTATTTGTCCCATACAGCACTGAATTTTTCAATGTCAACTATGCCATATTAAAGTAAGCACCAAGTTTAATATGAAACTGCGACACAAATCTACTGTAAAGGACATAAAAAACTATGCTTTGGAGGAAGTTTGATGTAATATATTAAAATCTAACACAATAAGCCCACCACCACTGGCTGGTCTACCATATAAGGGATAGGATTTCCAGCAAAATAAGAGAACTTCGACAGACTGAAACATTTCCCTTGGCACCGGGACTGTTCCCATCTACACCCAGAGCCCCTTTAGACCAGGTGAAACTTTGCAAAACCACGTCTCAGCTCTTTTGTCTTACCGAAATCTGTATCCTGAGCCGAATGGAAGATGGACCTTCCTCCCTGTTCCACTCTGCGGCCTCTTTCTGTGAACCTGACCTAGCGATCGCACACCACAAGTCTAAATGTTCGTTCTTGACCTGGCATTAAGCTTCTCATTTCACCTTATCAGGAGCTACTGCTCTCTTTTATCGCACCTGTCTGAGCTGTTTCGCCAGTGCCCAGTCATGATCTTTCCCTTCTATGACCTTCCTTTTTATGGTGTTACGCCAGCTATTTCTATTATCGACCACTCGAAGAGCGTCGCAGACAGTCGACTCAAGTGTGGTACGGATTTGATCAGACCAACGCATGAGACAGCGGCTCCGCCGTCTTTTTCCCCTTAATCTTGCCAATTATCATGAGTTTTTCATATCATGGTTTCAAGGTTTCCTGCTTTTTTTCTGGTAATGTGCCCGAAATATTCTAAGATGCGTTGTTAGACGGATGGTAAAGAGCCTTGTTTTATGTTTAGTTTAACCAGAATGAATGAGTTGGTTCTGAAAGCAGTTTATGGAATTCAGAGCATTTTCTTCCAGCACCCTCGACGGCGTCGATACGTCTGCGGTCTGCAGACTTCAGAGTCCATGTCTCGGATCCTTAAAGACAGATGAAGTATATGAGTATGTGCACAAGTTTCCTCCTCGTTTTTAACGAAATCTTCCTGTCAAGCCAGGTTTTATGCATTTGAGACATGGCGCTCTTAATCATCCTAATTCTTCTACGTATATTTGGTTAACAGGAGCCGTTGTTCGTGAAGATCAAAGACAAATTTGCTAACCACTTCCAATTTTAGCGCGCCAGTCAAAGGCAGAGTGTTGCTTCTGTCTATGACCATGTTTTTAGTTTCCCTTTATTAATTGAGAGGCCCAAGTTATTGATCATTTGCTTCATTCTCTAAAACAGTTCTTGCATCTCGATTTCATTTGCAGCCAGGAGAGTATTGTCATCCTTAATGCTAGCTATATACAATTGACCGCATTACATGTGTATACCTAAAGGCAAATGGTCTTACCACAAAAGATTTAAACATCTGTTGAACAGTTGTTTTAGACAATTTTGTATGGAATTTTTCTCTAATCAACTGCTCAACGGGTGTTTAAATCTTTTGTAGTAAGACCATAAAGGTTTAGCTAAAACACTAAAACTTTATAGAAAACCTTAAACTTTTACTGATAATACTTTTTGAGTAGGTGCCAAAAAATTATCTTCTTACTTGAAAAATGATATTTAAGATTAAGATAAGGGACAAATTTTAGTGAAGCTATGACAATTATTATGTATCAAGTCTTAACGTAAAGGACATGTTAAGAGAATTGTACTAAGCTAAAGGTTAACGTAAGGGACTGAATTTTATTTTAAAAGCATTTACGTTATTTTTTTTAACACGTAAAAATATTTACGTCCGTTAAATCAATTTTTTTAGGAAAAAACCTGTCTTGACTTTAAAAAATGTACACTGTAAGGGACATTTTTTTAACGATAGAAGAATTTCAATTATGCCAAACGATAGAGCTCGAAATTCTGAATCCAATGATATATATAACTCATTTTCGCCAAAATGTCCCTTACGTTAAGTAATATTTCCGGTGTCGATACATTTTATACCCGTGCGACGCCGGGGCGGGTCGCTAGTATAGTTTAAATGTTTATGAAGTAAAATGTTTACGCAAAAGATGTGTGAGAAGATTAAGAAAAAAGTATATTTTTATGTATTTGTATATATTGCGTTATACAAATTATTTTGTTATTTTTGCTGTCATAATATTATGATTTGTATTGTATTTTTAGATCAGGTATGTTTCTATGTAAGTATATAATAATTCTCATTTTTTAAATATAATTTCAGACGAGTTCATAGATTTCGCGGAGAAGAAAGCGGAGTTTAATTTCCTGTTCGCGAGCGACAGTCATCACAAGCCGAAAACGCAGTGAGACGTGCCCGCCGTCTGCAGTCAGGTGCCGCTGCTGCCGTAGCCGTCAGTCAGTCAGTCAGTCTGACGGTCAGCTGATTGGTGTGACAGACAATTTGTGTGATGGTATTTGTGAACTAGCCGTCTGACTATCAGGAAATCAATATGATAGTCAGTTAAATCCGCTGCTGCCGTAGCCGTCAGTCAGTCAGTCTGACGGTCAGCTGATTGGTGTGACAGACAATTTGTGTCATGGTATTTGTGAAATAGCAGTCTGACTATCAGGAAATTAATATGATAGTCACTTAAATCCGCTGCTGCCGTAGCTGTCCATCAGTCAGTCAGTCTGACGGTCAGTTGATTGGTGTGACGGACAATTTGTGTGATAGTCAGTCAGTGTGACAAACTATCAGTGACTATCAGGAAATCAGTTAATTAGTCTGACAGCAATTGAATTTGACAATCAATAAAATAAGTCTACTGTCTAACGATCAATCAGTGTGAAGGTCAGATAATTAGTGTGACGCTCAGTCAATCAGTCTGACGGTCAGTCAATCGTTCTGATAGACAGTCGAACAGTCAATTAGTTTGTCAGTTTGGAGTCTGTGAAATAGCGCTATTTTTAACGCCAGACAATGTAATAGTTTTAGACATGGGATACTTGGAACTTGTCAGATTATAATCTGACAAGTCAACATTAAGTTGATCACACATTTATTAGCAAGCACGCGCCGCACGCGCCGCATTTTAGAATTTATTGTATGAAATGATGTGAAACTTCGCACACTCCTCCGCACCGTACGCGCCGCATTTCGTGTACTATGCGCTGCGTACGGCGCGTACGGTGCTGACAAATGTGCGATCAGCTTTAGGAAGGTTTTCGCTTTTACACTCAATTTGATGCATGTGTGTTTAGGATAACATGAACAGAACATAAAATTTAGTTTGTTATTCTTTTTAGCAATATTCCGCGAAAAAAACTTCCATCTTTAAGTAAATGAGTGAGTGCACGCACAGGCATGCGTACAGCACCTCCCTCCTCCCACACCTGTGGGAAATTTTAAGCTATGGATTTCTGCAAAGAAACGCCTGATTATATTTACTATGAACATAACAGTTACAAAATAATTCGCGAATAAAACTACTGAAGACAATTAATGCAATCGCATTTATTAAAAATATTAGCAAAAATATTTAATAAATAAATTAAAAATGGCAGAAGTGGCGCTACATGAGAAAGTAGAAGACTTTTATAACTTTTAATATCAAACCCTAAACGGATCCTACAGTGTTTTAATATTAAATGCATGACACATTAAAGCTTGAAAATCACGATACACTTTAATAAAGATCACTTAACGTCATTTCCGTGTAATATTCGTTTAGTATCAAGTAGAGGAAAAGTAAAGACATTGATGTGTTTCATTGTACCATTAGGATTATTAATTCACAAGTAAATAGATGGCGGACTTACGTAATTTATTCGAGTTATGTCAAGACAAACACGATTAACATTGATTTGACATAACCTTATGAAATAGCGAACGTTTGTCATCTGCCTATAAATTGATTTCCCTGATCGTACAATAAATAAAAGTGAAGCATTTTTGTGACTGACATGACAATGGTTTTGATGTGATACGGCTAATAGATTTTTAGTTATATTATAGCTAAAACGACTAAAGTGGCTTTTAGTGACTGCAGGAAAGGCTTGATAGTATATAGTGCTGTAAATATTGTAAGTATTATAAAATCGCGCTCATATTATAAATATAAGTCATTTATAAGTATTAAGTATTTAGTATTCAATACTTTGGTCGCCGGTTTTATTATTGTTTTATGCTCAGAAATAACTATACTCCGTTCGCGTTAGGATAGTAAAAAAAGTAGTAAAAGGGTAATAGGATATACCTATTACTGTAATGTTTACTAAAGGCAGCACCAGTATATATGACAGTAAACAAAATGTTTTGTTCGACGTTCGACAACGTTTCCGTTGATATTCTGATATGACATCGGAACATTTATTTTGATTGGATTATTTACTGTATGTGCTAGTAGCGCCCTCTGTTCCGATCTTTGCGTAATATTCCCTATTGTTTAATAGGGCCTACGAATAATAAAAACTAAGGAAGAGTAACTGTGTGATAAAATTAGTTCCGATTCTACAAAATGTGACCCGAATAGATGCATACTTTATGCAAAAAGAGGCCCGAATACATGCAAGAATTTTGTGTAATTATAGAAAGGACAATTATTATTGTCAACGGCTTTATCTTGTCAATTTGAATGTAGTGTATCGTAGCTATTGCCATATTATTTTAGTGTGTGAAAAGAACCTTGAGAACAAAATTTAAAACGATTGAAGTATGGGAGGGGAAGTACTTTTGTAATTTCACTGTCTTCGTAACGCGAGTAGTCTGTAGTGTGGTTGCAATAATTAAACCCATACTTTTTTAAAGGCGGCGACTAAAGTGTATTCAGATGTACTTATTGTACAATCCTAAAATAGTTTATTTATTTATTGTAACGTAAGATTTTATCTATAGACTGTAGATAGCCTAGGAAATTGTTTATTCTAGTGCTTAATAGGAAAGCAGAATAAGCAAAAATAAAACATTTTATCAAAAATGTTAATAATGGTGATGTATTCGCCGACAGCAATATAATTTAAATAAGTGACCAAAAGCAGTGAACCAGTGAAATAAATATTTTGCCTCTGACAAATAAATATTATTTTTAGAGGCGTATAATTATTCAAGGCCCTTGTCTAATCATGGGACAATTCCAATGAGCCAGACAAAGACAAGAAGATCTAGTATAGTTATTTTCTGTTTAAATATTTTTATTAGCCAGGGGTTAATGTCTCTAAGTATGGCTCTACTTTCATATGAGTGTGTAAGTCCACAAAGTATTAAACCTTTTGCCTTTGACTGTCTAGAAGGCCATTTTGATTGTGATAATTTTAAGATTAGATTTAAAAGTTAAAGACGCTATTATTACAATTTAAGTAAGAAGTAGAGGCTCTGAATAAAACTCCGATAGAACCTACCAAACGATAGACCAAGCTTGCCTGCGTAGGAAGTAAGGTACCAATTTCTAGATATTATAGCAATATGCTTTTTTAAAAAGTGTAAGGGCTTAGTAACATGCAAAGTATCATTAAAAATATGGATTTCAAAAAAATTACCCCCGAGGTAAACAAAATATCTGAGTGAAGGTAACAAAAAATAAATAAAACAAAAAGTTTACATCTTTCTCCATTAAAATATCGGTTTTCTACATTCTTTAAGTCTTATATTATAAAGAAGTAATTTTTTAATATGACGTAGGAAATCTAGTTCTAGACGAAATAGTTTATATGTACCATCTAGGAAATTGATTCCTAGGCAGTTGACGGACCTACGTCGTTTGGTCGGCTTATGTCAATTGAATGTTTGCTGTGATCGGTCTGATGGGTTTGATTTGACGCAACCAAATTACTTAGATCCGCCATCTGCCTAGGAATCAACTTCTCTGATAGTATTTTTTGCGTACCTACCAACATTTATTTTATATTTTTTTCATATCAATCAGTGTTCTAGCTAAAATAAAAAAGTCATTGCTTTACGAGTATGTGGAATTTAAAAAAAATACAGTATTAAAGTACAGCTTGGCAAAAAAGAGTTTGGCGTGGTGGCAACTCGGACTTCAAGTTTTTATTTATGGCAACATTACAGTACTTGTCAACTTTAGTATGTATTGTGTTAAAAATACGTTTACGTGTAGCGTACGGTTGCCTATACCAAAATGCTCTCTTTTTACCAAGCCGTAATTTGTATTCTTTTATGAAACTAGATTTGTACAATATTTTAATAGTCGGTCAAAGTATTTAACTTTATTTTTTTAGTACAAATTTGATTTTTTGTTTTTCTTTAAGTATATTGTTTTTCTGTTTTAATTATACCTACGTTATTGAGATTTTTAATTAAAAAACTAAGATATTTTTTTGAAAAACTGTAAGCTTAATACTTTTATTCGATAATATATACACAATCGAGATTAGATACGTACATACTAAAAATGCTTGTTTTAGAGTTTATTTTAATTTTATTGTATATTTTTGTATACAAATAATGTAAGAGCCGGCGTGGCTTAGTATTTCCACAGATTAATAATAATTATTATAATATTTCCGCATGCATTTATGCTGTAATCTGACATTAAGGACACATCCTGAATTGTTTAATATTTTTTTTCTTATAGTACTTTAAATATTTGCTTATGATACTGGCAATTATAAAAAAAAAACGTAAGCTTCCAATGTTGCCAATTAAACATGTTTGTAAATGATATTGTGATATCGAAAGTGTAAGCAATTACGTCCATAAGTGTGGAATTAACCTGACATTATTATTGTTAAAATAATTGATTACTTATTAAAAAATACAAAAAACTTTTTGTGTAAAGTATAAAATACAATGTACTTAATTTTTATATATTTATTATTAATAGAGTGATTTGTAGCATTCCTGTGTAGTTTGTTTTTAATATTATTGTATTAGTTTAATAACGATGAATAAATTTTGTTTCAATGACATTTTTTTGCTGAGTAGTGAGTACCCTATACTCAGACCAATAAAAAAAATAGACAGAGCCATCCATGCTACGCAGTGAGGCAGGCAATAGGAAGCCGATACGGCCATAGGAAGCCGGCAGCCCGCCATTCCGGTTTCAACGAGTGACGGCGCATGTCGTTTTCATCTGTGTCAAGAAATATCAAAATATGCCGTCCTGCATCGTTAAATGGTGCAAAAACAATTCTTGTGCTCAAAAGAAACCTTGTGGGATTACGTTTCACAAGTAATTAGTTAAATATTTATGTATTTCCACCGAAATAACGAATTTAATTTATTAGTTTTAAAAATTGTCTCGGGAGTCTCGGAACACAGAACCTCAACCAGTGCTGCATGCTGGTCGCAAGATATTTTTCCCCATAATAGGGGAAAAATATTATTACGTGCTGTATTATCCTTTTTTTTTTTTTTTTTTTTTTTTCCGGAGGGGGAAATGCATTACGCATACCACCCAGGCGCAGGGGGCGACCCGAGTGGTGATGTGGGACTCCCGTAGCTAATGAGACCACGGTATACCCACTAAAACCCCCTCCCATCTTCCGCCACGCCGCCTTTTGACGGGGCCACGGGAACGATACACACATCCGCGACCCCGCCAGCGGCCCGAAGACTCCACCATGGGCGCACAACACATGCGCCCTCCTCCTCGGCCCCCACCAGGGCTGTAGCAGACGCCCCCCGAGTCTGCTACTTGGAGGCCATGTGGCAGATCAGATCTGTGGCTCTGCCATCGACCACACCTCGGCCGCAGAGGATAGGGCAAGCGGCGCACCGTAATACCTACTTGCCTCTTCCTCTGCGGCCCCACCAATGCCGTTCAAACGGAACGGCCCCGCCAGCTCGCAGGGGGGTAGGGAAAGCGGCAACCTACCACAATGCCTCTCCCCCCCGCGATCCGTCCTCGGCCGCAGAGGATAGGGCAAGCGGCGCACCGTAATACCTACTTGCCTCTTCCTCTGCGGCCCCACCTCGGTGCGCATCCGCAGCGGACTCCTCCAGTCCGCTGGGAGCGCCCTCCTCGGGCCAGGCGGCGACACCGGCCGGCCCTGGTTGCCTCTTTGCTTCACCGCGGTTGTCCAAGCCGCGGTTACTAGAGCCCCACCGCCACGACAAGGCGTGCAACCATCGGGGGGACGTGCTGTATTATCCTGACAAATGTTTATTTTTAACCTAAAATTCGTTATTCATTTAAAATCTATTAATATAAATAAAATTGGATTGTCTGTTTGTAGTATTGAAAGATTTTTTTACTATTTGCATATACGATACATACTGCATACACCAAACAACATTCTTTACAATTTTTGTCTGTATGTATGTCTGTCTGTCTGTATGTTCTTAGTTGAAACACATAATTTATTAGATATAGATATTTAAGTATTTACCTTTTTCAGCAATTACTAATGAATGATGATTAACAATCTAGTTTGATAGCAACTTTTGTAGTCATTACTTAGTAGTTTAATAAGACTGCAACAGGATGGGAGTTTGACAATCTGAAACCCTGAGTTGGCAACATTATTTTTTTGCACACAAGCGCACGCCTAGCGTATTTATGCTAGGCGTGACGCACACATTGATCGACAGCGACTTCACGCCATTATCTGTAAATACTCCGTCTTTCTTTTTTTATTGGTCTGAGACCCTATATTATATTATAATTGTCTATGCAGTCAGGGCCCCCGCTACCATATGTGCAATGTGTGCAATGCATACGGGTGCCATCCTCTAGGGGCACCAAATCGCCATTTTGCGCCATCAAAGGCCAAAACCAAGGACCTAAAAATATGCCTAAAGGGGCGCTAAAATCCTTTTTTTGCACACAAGCGCCAGTAAATCTTACGGGGGGCCCTGTATGCAGTTGAAAAGTTGCGATACTATGTTTACTATTAGGATATGATGCTACTGCTGTAGAAATAGCATTAGATAAATAAATTCATAAAATATTGGATAGTAAGAGTACTAATAACTAATAAGGTATGTAGTAATTAGTAAAGTAGAATCTAAAAAATGAGTAATTGAACTTTATTATTCACGTCGCAAATGCACTTGTTTGTAATACTCTTGTATCTCAAACATCTGGTTCACAAACGTCTCCACGTCAACGCTAGCGACTACCATGCGTTCATATAGGATCAGAACATGTATGAAATTACCATCCGATTTCATGTTTCTCATTGTAGCGAATATATTATCCATTTTCGTCCTCAATGCCAGTAAAGTCGCGTAGATCATGGCTCCTCTATACGCTGGATCGTCGGCAAATATCTGCCTGAATTTTCTTGTTTCTTGAAGCCTATCTCGTGTGGCATATACGGATTGTTGCATGAGTCCAATAGATATATTAGCGAAGTACATATACCTTACGTCAGCCGCTTCGTGCTTGTCCACGTTTAGGTACCGTAAAGTATTGTTTAGTTTTGCCTCGTACAAGCTTCTTTTGAGCTCCGCGTTCTGCAAATGCTGCTTGAAATTGTCGATTTCGTATATAGCTGCGTCCTCTTCATCTTTGATTATTGCGTCGTAAGTTTCGGATGCATTCTTCGGGATGGTTCCGTTCTGTGCAGTTGTTTTCATAGCAAGGTTTTGCATTACAATGACAATGTGCAAGAAAGTAATAAATTCTTTAAGCGGCATCTTACTCGTTTTGATTTGGTAGATTTTATGATAATCGAGCTTTCTTGGATTTCATAATTTATGTTAGAATAATGAAGAAAAATGTATACAAAATCACAATTAAACATCAAAATAAACTTTTTATTACGTAGGTAATGTAATTCTATTGAGTAATTACAATTTTATTGAAGTTTAAACGCAACCATAACAGCTTAACAATTACGAGATAAGCATAATGAATGCAAACTACTATGCAGGCTCCTTATCGTTTGGTTATAAAATGACAGGATTTACCGGAGCTGAGCACAGGCTGAGCTCGGGTACATACATATAGATGTACCCGATCATTTGCATAAGGCTGCGCAGTTTTCAGGCATTGGGCTTTGCACTACAATACTACTGCACACAACCCAATTATTCATTAAATAAATTGGATTGTTTTCGAGACAGCCTCAAGGGAACGGCACGGCGTACTAGACCTCCGTCCCGTTGCCCGCAAAATTTGAGGCTGAGGCCTTAAAATCCACCAATCCATTCAGGCCATAAATCACGCCAAAGAAATACATTAAAAAAACATAGCCTCCTAAAGCAATCGGTTAAATTGAGACTTAAGTCTTAAAGGACAAATCCTGTTTAGTAGTAAATTATAATCCTGATTATATCCTATAATAAAATTTTAATCCTGTTTAGTAGTAGCCTTAGTTGTGGGTGGCCTGGTGTTGGGGATCATGTGTCTTGTCTGGTGTATCTCGTGCATCTGTATCATGACCCACCATATGTACAGGTAGTCGTTGTGTAGCTTCTTTTGTTTGCTCAGCAATATTAGGTACGTTCCCGCATTACGGAATTTTCCTTCCCTTTTTTGGCTGGAATAAATACAATGGAAATTTAATGGGTATAGCCTATTGCAACTAAAGGCTCTATTCCACCGCGGCGCACGGAGAAACTACGCACGTGCGTCAAGCTTCGCTATGTAAGAAAATATATGTGACTGTGTCCACTGCAACCCACGGACACGCTACGCACGAATTGACCCACGTAGCTTGCTCGAATATGGTGCACATGTAGCTCAACGCTGGACACCACAGAAATAGATAAAGATAGAAGCCGCATGTCGCTCCCTTTGCATGAGAACGAGCGTGCCACTTTTTTCATACCTACTGTACCTTATTACCGAGTCACAAAATATCCCAAAGGGAACATTATCATTCCTCTGTTTTATGACGATCGATTATTTATAATCGAGAATATGTACAACACTATGGCACGCGAAGTACATACACATGCGGTATCTAATCTTGATATAAGTCTGTGGTAACGTATTTGTATAGCGTGTGCTGCAGTGGAAACGTTGACCCACGTAGTCTCCGTGCACGTCCACGCGTGCGCGTGGCCGTGCACAGCGTGCGCCGCGGTGGAATGGAGCCTTAAAGGTAGCGGTAGAGCAAATCCAACAAGTCAACCTTAGGTCTACCTCAACAAAAGTCAAAAGCTGACAAGAAATCCTACAAGTCATTTACCATTTTGACGAGATACGCCCGCGGTGAAGCGAAGAAGGATAATTATTGCAGTGGCAGTCTTTATGTGTTTGTCAGACCGTGAAATCTTACAACTTGTAAATGGGGATTTAGAAGTGAATATAATTGTATAGGACCTGTTGTGGATATCACTGAACTTTGACTATTAAATCAACAAAATCATCTTATCTAACAGCCTTGGTAACATAAAGGTTTATGTTGGGCAATTGTTTTAATTGAGGTTCTAAAATACTCACAATCTCTTTTCCATCAGGGAATAGATATCCAGCATTTTCTTCCGGATCCGTCTTAACTTTCTGTACAAGTATCCGATGCGGTAGGACGTATCTTGTGGGTTAAAGTACGGGTCATTCTCAATCATCTTTATCTTGTATCTCGCCATGTATATAACTTGCAGCATCAGATCCAAAATCTTCAGCCGAACCATCGTCTCATCATCCAAACTGTAATCGTAATACCTCCTACCCATGCCTTCCATGGTTCGTCTAGTATTATTAAGTTCTGTCTCATCAAAGTTTCCCGTAAGTTTTTTTGCGAAATAATGCATTTTCTCCTTGATTTTGTTAATATCTAGCTTGTCGATGTTGATACTTATGTTCTTTATGATGGCGTCTTTTGGTGGGGGTTTATTATTGATGTTGAAATCGTCGTGTAGGGTGAGGAACATGTCGTTGATATCTGGTATGTCGCCATCACCATTGGTAAGATCTGAAACTTATAAAAATAGTCTTACCTACTTTAGGGAAAGGAGATTGTTGTTTTTTTGTTTTTATTCCACGGGCTTTGTTGTTTTTTTGTTTTTATTCCAAGCGCTTAAATGGTGTACTTTATTAACTTTGACCTTGAACTTAATTTAGGTATAGTACAAGTAAAAATGTTTTGTACCGTAGTATAACTGTTCTAAAGTTGTTTTTAGGGTTCCGTACCCAAAGGGAAAAATGGGACCTTACTAAGACTTCGCTGTCTGTCCGGTTATTTGTATCCAGGCTGTATATAACAGCTAGCTAATGGTCGATTTACACGGGTGACTAAAGCCGCACGATTTACGCAGCACGGCGAAAATCGACCGTGTAAATGGCAATTCGACTACGCCGCATGCGGCTAAAGCCACAAGCCCCAAAGTCTGCTGGTGACTAAAATCGACCGCTCAGTCGCAAGCGATCGCTTGCTGCGAATATTACTGTAGGGAGCGCAGACCTCGGGCGGCACTCACGAAAACATGGACAAAAATGACCTATGCGGGTACCAAGTTTCAAGGTTCTAAGTCTGCTAGAAGTACCTTAGAATTTTGATGATCTATATGTCAGTGAGTGACAAAATGTAGTAACTTTGACCATCCGTAACTATTAAACTATTTATCAAAATTTCATGTAATTTGGAGGTTAAGCTAGTTTTAATACTTGCTCCTAGTGACCAAAATTTTAAATCCCTAGCTTTGTTAACATCGAAGATAAAGGGGGTGTGAAATAGCCGCGAACCGCTTCGAGAAAAGTATGGTACGGTCGTGCCTTTGCTAAAAAGCTTGGCTGGGGCACTGCCGTGCCCCCAGATATTAATTTCGGATATTTGGCAGGAAATAGTTTGGTTTAGTATAAAACTTGTACTAAATCATAGACAATTTTATGATGCCAATATTGTTTACAATTTTTCTAATAATTTAAATCTATCTGCACTTTATTTAAGAATTTATCGAAACCGGTCGTGTAAAACTTTAAAGTTCTAGGAAATATAAAAGTGAAATAAGTGCAGGACACAAGTTTATAATTACTATAAAAGAAACCACAAGGTAAAATATTAAAAATATCTTTAATAACTAAATATTTTTTATTATTTTTGGTGTATATTCTGCAAAATGGTACGGCTTTAGTTTTTCCTTGTTAATAGCTTGTATCCATTTGATTGTGTCTCGTATGTCCACGTCGTATCTTACAACCTTCTCGTACTTTCTGAGCAATACGCCTATGTTTCTGTTCTTGCCATCAAGTTCCTCCTGCTTGGCTACGGTAACAATTTTCAACTGCTCGTACTGCAGCCTTCTCAATCTATTAAAAAGGTATCCTAGCCTATATCTCTTATCATTTCTGACAGGTTCCTTCATAGTTAGTGCTCTTTTGATATAATACCTCGCATGTACCATGAATTGGACCAGTAAGTTCTTTAGCTTCTCTTTCTTCACATTTTCCAAGTGATAAGTATTGTCATCTGGATCGTAGTATTGCCATCTTCTGGTGAAATTGCTTGTTATGTTTAGCAGTTCATTAAACTCTTTAGCATCTAAACCGTTGGAATTTATTGGTTCTACTTCTATCATGTTACCGTCAAAAGATAGATCTATGTCTGTATCTTGTTCCTCTGGTTCAGTAATGTTCAGTTCAAGTTCTGACAGCGGCATAAGCATATCATCGAATGTGTATATGTTTCCGAATAAAAGTCGATCGTTGTCAATTACATTATCACTGACAAAGATTTGGAGACTCTTGTTTGCACTGCCTAAAAATAATACCGTTTAGTCAAGGCAGGTGTTTTTATTTTTTGTCTGTTTTGAGTATGATAAGGTTAGTCAGTAATTATTACCCACCCCACTATCAAGCATATTATTGACTTTAACATGATTTCTAATATTATTTGAGTTCCAATAATAGTCTAAAAATATATTTACAATATGTATATAACTTGCAGTTTTAATATTAAATAGAACAATAAATTTACACTATTTAGCTGCTTAATATCAATCAATATTTAAAAATTTAAAAGATTTCTAATTAATATTATTATATTTTATTAATGTTTATTTTACTACATTGCTTAATATTATGTGCTCTTCCAGGGGGAACATAAGAAGTCACGAGAAGAAACCAAGATTAAAGAAAAAATTTAATAAGCATTTTAATAAAACTTTGTAGTACTTACATAAGCAAAACACGTTCAGTACTATAAACACGTACATTTCAACTGTAATGCAAAGTAATAAATCTATAATGGGCTGCTTAGTTACATTTTTATCGCCTTAGAAATAGACTTGGTAATGTTACTCAATTTTTAACGAATTGGAGAGAGATAGAATTCGAATTCCTCTGGGAGTAAGGCGCCTAGGGTTTTATGTTAGCCTCTCCTAGAAGGAAACGATTTCCTTTTTAACCGACTTCCAAAAAACGAGGAGGTTATATTATGTTCGGCTGTGGATTTTTTTTTGTATGTTCAATGATTCAATGGCTCCGCCGTTTGTGAACCGATTTTCGAAATTTTTGTTTTGTTGTATTAGGTTTCACTCCAATTTGGTACCATGTTCACAATAGTGGTGACCTGATGATGGGATCCATGAGCAATCGAGGAAACTCCTCAAAATTTATATGAAAACAGATGGTGATTTTGGTTTTATGAGAAGCATCCTAAGCATATGCTACCAAAACGCAAGATTTCGCACCCAGGTATACTATGGTTCCGAAGATACTAAGAGAACTCCGGATTCCTTATAGATACGTCAAGTTTGGGGGCTTAGGCGCTGTTTTAAGCACTGAAAGCATATGCTACTATGCAAATTACATTCATCATCATCATCATTATCATCAGGGTCACCAATGTCACCAAAATAGAACATAACATATTCAACCTTAACTCCAGAGCGTAAGGCACACATTTGACAATACTTCTGAGAAGTTGCTTCTATAATATAAGTAACATCAGGCCTGTCTCGCTTCTATACAAACGGGGCGAAATCGCCGAGATATTCTGGAAAACAACCAAATTTCAACCTTTTGCATTTCGTTTAGCGTTCATAGTACTACTCGACCAAGCCAACTAGACGACTGTCAAATCATGCTCTCTCGCACTTATGCATTGCTAGCGACGTGCGTAAGTGCGAGAGAGCAAGCTTTTGACATTCGTCTAGTTGGCTTGGTCGAGTAGTACAATAACTGTCTGCCGTCTCGCTTCAATCTGCCACGACTGTCAAGCGAGCGGCGCGGGCCGAGTATCATGTGCGCTGCGTGTGCGACAAGTCGAGCGAGTGCCAGCCTATTGAGAGAGGAGACTAGTCCGGTGACCGGCTACTTGCCACGTGTTCACTTCGATTTTTTAAAATGTATTGTTTAAAACTATCTGCAGCTGCTATTATATTTTGTAAGTGTGACTGTAATAAGATACGTAGAATAATACACAGGTGTATTATTCTACGAATAGTACGCGATGGTTTACTAGGTAACTAAAAAAAGTGAAATAATTATTTTTAACAAAAAATTTAAACCGACTTCCAAGGTAAAAACAATAATAACATCCATAAATTATAAACTAAAAAGTATTAAATAATTTTTCCTATCTAATAGTGCCTTTTTCCGAATTCGGCTAAAACTCAACTATTTCTGTACTCAGTCTTCATAATTTTGAAGTCGGTGCCAGTTCCAAAAGTTTCAAATATTCTGTCAGAGAACTGAAGATTCAGCTATCTGGTACTGACTTCAAAATGATGCCGGTGGCTCAATACCTAACCACATGAAACGATTTCCTTTTGTGGTTGGTTACGTACTGAGCCACCGGCCACCGCACAATTATATTAGGTTGTCTTGACCAAAAACTAAGATCAAGTTGATTCGATATTTTAACGTACGTGTTACGTACGTAAACGTACATGTGTATTGAATCTCGTCAGTGATATTGGCATCGCCCTTCTATATCTTTTGGGGCTCCTGGCACTAAATTCAATTATGATAATTAGAGATCGGATTATATGCACGATCAAAGTGCCGAAATATGCATGCAAGTATGCACGATAAAATGGCCGAAATATGCACAAAATATGCACAATCAAAAGTCACTTATTATTAAAATTTATATTTTTTTGAAGAGTTTTCACGTGTGCCGGCCGTTAGTAAAAGCATAAATTTTATAATATCATCAAATCCAGAATTTAATTTTTTTATATAGAACCAATAATTATTTTCTACCAACATTTTCCAATTGCAATCATAATGCCCATGGAAGTTTAAGAAATCAGTAACTACTTTATTCCAATTTTTTACTAATGTGACCAACTACAAAGAAAAATGTTGTTTCTAGAAAGATATTGTACCTATCGAGTGTATTGCATTCTTTTAATGGGGATGGAGACAAATATTTGAAGTGTTTTTAATACATCCTACATCTGTTTTGTGTCATGATAGCTATAGTTTGGAGACTGCGAGGGCATAAAACTACCGAAATATGCGCTATCAACGAAAAATTGCCAAAATATGCACTAACGCCTAAAAAGTGCCATCCGATGTCTAATGAAAATAATTACGAGTATACATCGTTGGCCCCGGGCAATAAAGGCGTGATGTCAAAAATCGTTTTGTTCAGGAGAGACATGATAAGCTAATTTGTTTATAGTGCAGCGTACAGTGGTCCAAAACAAGCGTTTGAAGTGTCATATGAAAGTTAATTTTTTTACCTATTTAACCGTATCAAAATAATTGTAACAGTGTAAAAATTTATTGAAATAATTGAAAAAATGTATAATACAACTAATAACCCATCAAGCCCCGTACGAGAACCGGTGATCGCGACAAGAATAAAATACAATAGCATTTCCAAGAATTTTCCCCGATCGAAGGAATAAGTGATATTGTTTCAATTGTAACATTCTATGACTTTATAAAAACACCAAATCGCTTGAGATTTACAACTGTAAGAACATAATACTACGCATTTTTCGCTTTAGATTTCGAGCGTACCAGCCGATTACTCCCTTCTTCTGGGGAATCTTACCGCGAAAACTTAGCTGTATTGTATCTTCACCGGTTTTTTTAGTTATGTTTCATAGAGTAATGCAAGAATACAGTATTAGTCGTAAGAGAATTTTCCATTCCATAAAGCTGTTGTCATTTATTATACTTACCCAAAATGTTATTTTAAAAATATAAAATAAATAGGGGCGATAGACTAGTACTCAGAGAAGCCAAAAATCAAATAACATCAAAAAGGGCGTAACCGGCGTTTACCGCTTTGTTGCCCGGGGCCAGCGACATATTAAACTGTTATTATATTTCGGTAGGATTGCTATTAAGCATTTCTGGGAAGTTCAGTCAATACATTTTATACATTAAAATATACGTGGGAGAGCCATGCTTCAGCACGAATGGGCCAGCTTGACCGGAGAAATACCACGTTCCCACAGAAAACCGGCGTGAAACAGCGCTTGCGCTGTGTTTCGCCGAGGGAGTGAGCTTACCGGAGGCCCAATCCCCTACCCTATTCCCTTCCCTACCCTCCCCTATTTCCTTCCCTTCCCATCCCTACCCTCCCCTTTTACCTCTTAAAAGGCCGGCAACGCACCTGCAGCTCTTCTGATGCTGCGAGTGTACATGAGCGACGGAAGTTGCTTTCCATCAGGTGACCCGTTTTGCTCGTTTGCCCCCTTATTTCATAAATATTATGTAAACTTTCTCATAATTAAAAAAAAATCAATAAGATAAACGTTATTTTAATTTTATTATATTAAATTTAATCCACAAACTTCCATTCCTTCTTCCTATTAGTCATGACTTGGTTCAGCATTCTCCTGCAGTTCTCATCGTTGATAGTCACCAAATGTACCAGCAGATCTATATCCATCCACAGATTCAGCATTCGCTCCTCTAATTCCAGCATATCCTGGAAGTACACTCCATCTGTAGCACTCTGTCTCATCTGCGAGCATAATCTGAAGGCTTTATACGCTATGTTCGAAAACTTCTTGCAGGCCCGATCCGTTTTAGCCATTAAAAAACCCATTTTGTACACCGATACTTTACTGTATTTCTCTCTTAATTCCTGCATCACGATCATTTTGTTTCGCGTCTGGTAGATCGCCTGCTTCATCAATTCTATGTACCTTCTTCGCAAATGGAAGATATCCGGTACAATTTCTCGATCATAATTTAATGGTGGCTTCCACCGTCTTCCGTCTTTCTGGATCAGGATTTTGGGGTTCCCATCCTGAACTTTCAGTTGCAGCAGCACGTCTGTTTGGTCTATCGATTTTAGTATTTCTTCGAATTCATCTTTGACGGTTGTGTTTCGTCCATTTTGTTTATTTCTTACTTCTAATCTTTCCCAGACTTTGTTTGGATTGAAATTCTGTATGTAATCTACGAAGCTATAGTTTGTCGCGTTGAATGTAGACGCTGATTGTGATTGAATAGATAGAAATAGTCCCAGTAAGTAGAATGCTAAAAAAACTTCCATACAATTGCTTATTACGGAGTGGTATTTAGAAATTAGAAGAATTAAATTAGACGTAAAAACTGTTAATACAATATGCTATTTTGTATAATAATATTGTGACTAAGTAAGTTAGCAATGTAATAAATATGCCTTGTAAAATATTACCTTGGGCAGCTCGGTATTTATCATTTTGATTTATTGGCATTTGAGATTTTTCCTTAAATATTTTAACTTCAATTTAACTTAATTAATTTCAGTGACACATAATTAATTAATGCCATTTCTGACGACAGTTTCGTCCGCGTGTAAAATAATTAAGTCTACTTAATATTATGGAATATTAATTATTATTAATTTATGTACACAAAACTAAATAATTATATAACCTCGTTCTCAAAAACCCAGCGTTGCTAGAAAAAAGAAACACAACTTTCCATTTTCGCTTAATGGTACGGTTAGAAGGTTCGAATCGTAATTTTCGTATCGTAAATCCTAATCAGTTGATTACGAGCATTTAATGCAAGGAGCAGTAATTTAATTCACAATGTAATTTGTCTGTAATTTACACAGTCGATAAAGTTTGTAATATAGTCAGTGACGGATCAAGACTACTTGATGCCCTAAGCAATCAATGCCTGTGGGCAGGGGACCCACAGGCATTGATTGCTCCAGTCATCCGTATGTCAACTGGAATCGGTCTTAGAACCTTTAGTCTTCTGGTGCCCCGTCAGACGTGATGCCCTAGGCAATTGCTTAATTTGATTAAGGGTTGACCGTCACTGTCGAGAGTGTATGTGTTATGACGGTTCATTAAAAAGGGGTTGACATTAATCCAATCCAGTGATTGAATCCATAGCTATAATTTAATTACAGTGCATTCCAGTGGCTGTTTACATTATTCCAGTAGCAATCCAGCGCTGGATTACTACTCGTATAATTGTAATACTTAATGTAAATGGGCACTGGAATGCGTTGGAATGCAACTTTGCCAATAGAAAAACTCCGGATTCGATTACTGGATAGGAAAAATGTAAAAAACCCGCCATTACTCTACGAATGAATTAAGAAAGCTGTTGTTTGGGATATTATATAACTAGCTGTTGCCCGCGACTTCGTCCGCGTAAGCGTAGTAGACTGTAGATCACATTCCAAGTATTATTTATTGTACAAAAATATTCAATGTACAGAATTGACTTTCCTACGATTTTATTATATGTAGATGTTCCGCGCGGCTTCGCTTGCGTAATTTAGGAATTTCACGCAACCGTACATTTTTCCGCACAAAATAGCCTATGTACCTTCACGTAGTCTATTCTTCATGTTTGCCAAATATCATAAAAATTGCTCCGGTAGTTTTTAAGATAATAAGCAATTTCATATCATTTCCCCGCTTTTTCCACATTTTTCTTTATTTCTTCGCTTCAATTAGCTTTAGCGTGATAAAATATATTATATTTATATATTTATTTTATATATTATAGCTTATAGCCTTCCTCAATAAATAGGCTATCTAACACTGAAATAATTTTTCAAATCGGTCCAGTAGTTCCTGAGATTAGCGCGTTCAAACAAACAAACAAACAAACTCTTCCCAATTATAATATTAGTATAGATTAGTTATCGCCCGCAACTCCATTACGCTAAAATTCGATTATTACGCCGGAATCCTTTATTTTTCCGGTATAAAAATATAAGTACTATATTATGATTTCCTGGGACTCATAGTATCCCCATACCATTAATTTTGCTATTAATTAGGTTAGAGCGTGAAGAAGTATCAGACATACAGACAGACACACTTTCGCATTTATAATATTAGTATAGATATTAGTAAAGTATGAAATATAATATCTATTTCTTAAAATTTTTAATGACAATATTTTCTACTATACTGTACTCGGCGAAACATGGCGGTAGCTGTTATTGACTCCCTGTCAAAAACTTGTCATTTTCTATACAATGCCGCGATTGACAACATCTGACACTAATTCATCGTCAATCGCGGTTCATATAGAAAATGAATAGTTTTTGACAGGGAGTCAATGACCGCTACCGCCATGTTTCGCCGACTACAGTATAGACTTTTACAGTACAGTATAGACTTTTACAGTACAGTATTGAATCTAAAAACGCTGTAATGTATCTTTTAGATAGTAATCATACCGTGCCCGATGGCCATTCCTATAAAGTTTTACATAAATGCGATAAAGGCTTTCGGCTGAGCGTGTTGGAACAATTAGAGATCATAAAAGAAAAGAAAAATAACAGATTTGCATTGTTGAATGACCAAACTTGCTTGACTACGTCACCGCTTATTAATAATATGTTCGGGGGTACTGGTGAGGGTAGTGGGGGTAGTGGGGATAGTAGCGGGGCTCGATAGGATATAAAAAGTTGGTGTTTTGGCCGGTGGCGGCACTTGACGGACGTTGTTCGTAGAGTCCACATCCTGAGGATGCTCCGGTGTTGGAGCGAAACGCGCGTCGAGGTTTTCAACCTGCATGGTGGTGAGGGGCCTTGCACGGATTTGCCAACATTATTGCTTGTGTGGTGGTGGTGTTTGCAAGTTCTTGCATGCGAGTGTACGCATAGGCAGTGTGGGAGGAGGGAGGTGCTGTACGCATGCCTATGCGTGCACTCACTCATTTACTTAAAGGTGGAAGGTTTTTTTCGCGGAATATTGCTAAAAATAATAACAAACTAAATTTTAAGCTATGGATTTCCGCAAAGTAACGCCTGATTCTATTAACTATTAACGCTGTAATGTCTAAATTTTGGAACCGTTATTTAGGTTTTGTTGTCATTGATGACTGATGTACCATTTTTTACGTTATATTTGTTGCCAGTAATTAATAGCCTCCAAGATATTTTCGCATCCTTGTTCATTCGCATTCTCTATCATTCCTTAAAGGGCCCATTCACTATCCTGCATTGCAGTCCGCCGTGCAGGCCTGCAACACCATTCACTATCCTGCATAAGCCGGCGGACTGCACGGCGGCGTATGCAGGATAGTGAATGGTGTTGCAGGCCTGCACGGCTCACTGCAATGTAGGATAGTGAATGGGCCGTTTTAGAAGATAGCTAAAATTTAAATTTCGAACGGTGAAAAAGCAGATAGATTTCGATTAAAAGTTGATTAAATCGAGGCCTATAAAACTGAACGGCTATGGTTGTGACGCTTATTGTAGGTGCGCCGCGTGGGAGGACACGTGTAGTTTTGAAATGAAAAAAAGTAAATTAGACTTCTGACATGTAGCTTTACCAATAGAAAGTTATAGACATGAGAAGCCTCTCAAGCCAAGCCATCGCCACACTCTCAGAAAAATATTTGTTTATCAAAGAAATTGGTGTGTTGTCAAAAAAACCTGCTGTAAAATAAAATCTAAACATAATTTTTATAAAAAAAAATTTAAAAACTGACTTCCAAGGCAAAAACAAAAAAAAATCTTAAATGAACTAAGAAGTAAAAAAAAAATCTTCCTGCTTAATTATGCTTTTTAGTGTTCGCTTAAACCTTTAATATTCCTGTGCTCAATCTTTATTATTTTCAAGACGTTAGCAGCTAATTTAATTGTGAGTTCTGTGGCAGAATATCTACAATTTTTTGACTGGTACCGACTTCAAAATTGTTAAATACTTGCTATTATTAAGCTTAACATACACAGCTACAACAGTGCCGTAAATAACCTTTTTTGCGCCCTGTGCGAAATTCTATGACTGCGCCCTGTGCCCTTTTTTTTACATATTATAGGCACCTAGAGCAATGCTATGTATCCCCTGGCCATTCTTGATCTGGCCATTCTCGCGCTCCCCAGAATCTACGCCCTGTACCTGGGCATCGGTGGCACCGCCTTATTTACGGCACTGAACTGCAACCAAGTTTTACAGAATAGTTACTACTCCTTTAATTTTTAACCAAATAAATCCAACACTTCCAGCTATTAAAGAGACATAGGCCCGTATTTTTGGTCAGCACTTATGATGTGACCCGGTCTCAAGACGCGGTTCGGCTCTGTAATTGGTCTAAATTTTGACAGCCAACCAATCACAGAGCCTGAACCGTGTCTTGAGACCGCGATGCATCTTGAGTACTGACCAAAAATACGGGCCAGAAGAGACTTATGCGAAGTACTGATATACGATTTTGCTCGATAGTTTTACTCCAAATCGAGCAATAACCACCGTGTGGACCGCCAAAACTGACAGCTCGAAGGCTTGCTTCGAGCCGGGCTCGATAGAATTAAATATGTCAAATATGTCATTTCCTTCGATTTGGAGACTATCGAGCAAAACCGTATGCGAGTACTTAGCATTACATCGCAAATACAAAAAGATTGATGGCGGTAATTTATTCCATCGTAATGGATGTTATCAATCGCCAAACCTGAATAATTCTTTATTCCAGAGGCTGCCTACTCCGTCCTCATATTTTATTTGAGTGGAGCGAAAACTTGGTCAAATACGCTGTGTTTCAGCACAGTAAGTGCTTGCTCTTCCCACTCGAGCTGTTTAGTTTTGCTGTCCCGCTCGCACCTCCTGTCAAAACTGACCAAAGAGCAAGCTGTGTACGTTTTAAACGTATTATACCTATTTTCATTGAGAGATGGATGTTTTCCTCTTTTGTGGCATTGCAAAATAGTATTTCGTAGTCATTTCTTTTCATCTTTATAATAGGTAATAAATATTTTTCCTAAATAAAATCTCATCCTTCGATCGCGGATTCTTGGAAATCTATTGTTATTCTATTGTTGTCGCGGTCACCGGCGTCTTTATGGGGGTTGTTAGGTTAAAATGGTCTTTCTTTTAAACCTTCTTTACTTATTGTTATATATATATATATAAAAAAAAAACTATGAATTGGAGATAAAACATTTAACAAACAATTCGTTTAACGTCACACATGAACGTGTTTATTTAAGGATTAATTTTCGTATAACGTATTTATTAAATATTATTCCTTAAGGGGAAGACAGCTGCCAATTCGACATCTTTGTGCAGTTTTCTAGACGTATGTATTTCATTGATTGGCACAAAAAAATATATGTGATTTTTGATTATATTTGGAAAAGCTTGTCGAATTTATATAATAAAATAATGTACTCCTACTGGATGAAAAAAAAAAATACCAAAGTCATATCTTTTAGGAACTTTAAACAGTTCTAACTAAAGTAATAATACAATCTATGCTTTAATAATTTGTTTATTTGATACCTTTTACAAAAATCCAAAGATTGCCGGATTTAGGCAATTTTCGGTTCTGACATCTAGATTTCCCATAATATTTATTTCTTCCTCTAACAAACGAAAAATGTATCCACGCTAACGAGTGAACACTTCACATCTCTGTCTCTCTGGCATGAAAATCGACACAGGTGCAAGAGTGATGCGAGATCAAGGTCATTGGCAGTTGTCAGCGTCTTAAACGGACATTGTTTAGTCGTGGCATAAGATACATCAACACAATAAGGTAACGCATACGTTATGTATAACAATAATTTAGGTATCAAAATCACCCCTAAAACAATAAATGATTTTGTTGAAATCGGTCGTGTAAAATAATAGCTTTGTAATAAATCTAATATAATAAAGTGTAATAAGTGCAAGGAAAGTTTAAAATTATTTATATGAAGAACAAAGCCTCCAGAGCCTCCGAAGTTATACCCTCTGCGCCATACTCTTTGTAACGTAGTATCGAAACGTAGCGAGCCCCTCAGTTTGTTGGGCAGCCCTCCGCCGTTGCACGTGACGGTCGTGACGGGCGAGTGTGACGTGACGGGCTAGTGTCACGCGAAACCTTAACAACATGAAAGCTTTACGGACATTAGTGCCATGACCTGTGAGTTTGCCGTGCTTTGTGTTAATTACAGGTGAGCTTTTCGGTTTAAACGTTAATCGTCTTAAGGTTGGCTTAGTAATTTCCAGGTACGAAGTTAAAGTGATTACAGGTTAAAGGTATATCTGGCTTAAAATGTTTTATAAATATTCTATTTAGAAAAGTTTTACTTATTTTTTTTTACGTTGGGCGTTATTCTATTCTTATTATGGTTAAGGCTTTTTGCATAAAATTTAAACCTGTGCTCTTATTATGTAAAGGTATACACAAAAAAAATACCTACCTGTGTATCTCATTTTTAAACAGAAACTTTATTTCTGCTATCGGTTTCTATTAATACAACACACACAAAAATACAGGCACTGGTTTCTTTCTAATTAATTTAATACATTAACATTGATGTATTAAATTAATTAGAAAGAAAGCATTTATCGTATCATTGTATCATCGTATCATTTTTCGTAGCAAGTGCTACGACCGTAGCAACTATAATATGAGTTTCGTAGAGCTTCGTAGCAGTGCGTAGACCCGCGTAGAGCCTCGTAGACGTATTTTTAGAGATATTATAGACTAGACTAGCGACCCGCCCCGGCGACGCACGGGTATAAAATTGATGAAGCCACTGAAAAAATGATTAAAATCGATAGCCTATTATCTACTTCTTATATGTGCCAAATAACATAAAAATTGCTCCAGTAGTTAATAAGAGATAAGCCCTTTCAAATAATTTCCTCCGTTTATTCCACATTCTTCTATTAGTCTTAGCGTGATAAAAGCCTTCTGGCTATCTAAAAAACTGGGCTATCTAACACTGAAATAATTTTTCAAATCGGACCAGTAGTTCCTGAGATTAGCGCGTTCAAGTTAGCCCTTTCAACTAATTTACCCCGTTTTTTCCACATTTTCCTATATTTCTTCGCTTCTATTAGTCTTGGCGTGATAAAATATAGCCTATAGCCTTCCTCGATACATGGGCTATCTAACACTGAAAGAATCATCAAAATCCGTTGCATAGTTTTAAAGATTAAAGGGAACAAAGGGACATGAGGGAAAAAGAAGCGACTTTGTTTTATAATAAGTATAGATGATGCCTGCAACTCCGTTGCGCCAAAATTCCAGGGACCGTACATTTTTTGGGATAAGATGTATCTTATGTCCTCTCCCGGGTCTCAAACTATCTGTATTACAAGTTTCAGCAAATTCGGTTCATCGGTTTGGACGTGAAGAGGTAACAAATAGACAGACAGACACACTTCCGCATTTATAATATTATTAGATATATTAGATGACGCCTGTAACTCCGTTGCGCCAGAATTCGTTAGTCGCGCGGGAACCGTACATTTTTCTAGAATAAAAAAGTATCCTATGTCCTTTTCCGGGACTAAAACATCTCGATACAAAATTTCAGCAAATTAGATTCATCGCTTTGAAGAAGGTTACCTCTTCACGCTCTATTCTGTTAAGACAGACAGATATACAGAAAGAGAGACAGACACACTTTCGCATTTATATATTAGTATGGATATGGATGTGGTTATAGGGAGTTGTAGGCATTAGAATATAAATCTGTTCATTTGAGGTGGATAAGGGTCATTAGGATTAAATTATACTTCCGGGGCAAAGACATTAGCGATTCAGCAGACCCCCGACTCATGGTTGAAAACGGGGGAAAACTTTTTTTAATGTAGGAAACATAAAAAATATATTCCAGGGTTACCAAATTTTAGAATAATGTGCAAAGAAAATATCACTTTTTACGTTAATATATTTACGTTTTATTGCATATCATATATTAATTTAGTATTTTTTTTAAAGATTGCGTCTCATTTCTGATTAATGAGTAGTAACAAATTGATTGAAAGATCCGTCTTACTAATATTATATTATATATTTTTTGGTACGCCTTAGGGCTTAGACTTTAGAGTTTAAAGTTTAAACAGCTACTTGAATTCGAGTTAAATAGGTATTGTTAGATTTTTTTAGTAGAGAGATTAGCACTGGGTATCAAATAGTATTTTTTTTGTTTTTTCAGTGAATGGTTTTTGTTGTTTGGTGATTTGTAATCATATTTTTGTTATGATTTATTTTCTATTGTTACAATATTTTTCTTTATATTTTTTGCTCACTGACTTTTGTATACGTATAACACTATGCTACTTTAACACCTCTAGTGCTAACAAAAGCGGATTTGTAGATGTAATCTCGCCATAATTTCATTACAATTTCTCGAATATACTACATAATAGATGTCTATAACTGTATAAACAATTGTTATATCTTCAGAACAAAATTATACTTATGGTATTAAAGTTATATTTTACTCCTGACAAAGTGCGTAAAAAAACAACTTTTTTATTAAAGTACTTATAAGTCCTCTTACTTGACGAAAGTGTGTGAGAAATAATAATTTTACCAATCTGTTGTCTGTATATTGCATATATAAGTAATAAATACTTACTTAGAATAACAAAAAGATGCATGTTTGTAATTATTAGTACTAATTACTAGCTGTGAGACGCGCTGTGTTCGCGATATTGCATGGTACAGCATGGTACTTAATATTAAAGACAATAGATATCGTGGATTTCATGAAAATCTGTCCAATTGTCTTATTTTTTTTCTCATTTAAAGGCTGAAACCTCGGAAAAGGAGTTTTCGCCGCTCTTTTCTGTTCTCCGCCCGCTAACTTTTAGCTCCCTACAAGATGTTGCAATTGTATTTTATTTTAGACTAGATGACGCCCGCAACTCCGTTGCGCCAAAATTCATTTATCGTGCGGAACCGTACATTTTCCCGGGACAAAAGTAGTCTATGTTCTTTCCCGGGACTCATCCATACCAAATTTCAGCAAAATCGGTTTAGTTGTGAAGAGGTAACAGAAAGACAGACACACTTTCGCATTTATAATATAAGTAAATATAACAAGTAAAGATGGCTTCTATTGTTTTTCCTTGAAAACGTTATCAAAATCATTACTTCACATTTTCGCTTAGTAGTTGTTTAAAATGATTATCGTCTATTACAGATAGTATCTGTAGTATAGTTAATGATGATAAAGTTCCTAAGTATATTTTGATCGTTATTGGACAAGGATCGAGGTAATAACTCAAAAAGTTTGACTAATCGACAAACTTAACTACGAGTTAAATATCGATTAGGCTTAAGAGTACATCAACCCACATACTAATGAAAAGGTTAACTTTAACATTATTTATTTATTATTTACTAGATGATGGCCGCAACTCCGTTGCGCTTAATTAGTTTATCGCACGGGAAGCGTACATTTCTCCGGGATAAAAAGTATCCTATGTCCTTTCCCGGAACTCAAGGTGTCTTTCAACCGTTTGTCCTTGTCCGTTTAGCCACTTGCTAACTTGTCAGACAGCAAAAACAAAAAAAAAATGTCACTATAAGGTAATTAAAGCATGGTTTTTAAATAATTATTATATGTCCACTGACTGTAGGTAGTTCCTAAATTATAGTTTCAGTTCAACCTGATAATAGATTTCTTGGTATCATAAAAGCTAGTGCTATTTATAAAAAAATGTGTCTTATTTTCTAATGTGCCAGATAAATTGACTCATAGGTATACGGATCTATGTGCTTGGTTGTTTTATGTCACTATTAGTCGTGATCATGTTGACTGGGATTTACATAAACCGTCTAAATTATGAAGACACTTGTATATTCGACCAAATTACGAAGATACTTGTATATTCAAACTACGTAGATACTTGTATATTCGACCAAATTACGTAGAGGTAGATTCTTGTATATTCAACCAAATTACGTAGATATATGTATATTCTTTATTCAAAATTGGAACACCGATATAATCTACGAAATGGCGCCGGAAGATATCGCCAAAATATGCGATACGCTGACGCGACGATATATCATTTACAAAAGTGCTTTCGACGCGACCATTTGTGTTCCGATGCTGACATTTACGTCAGTTTCTGTCGTTCGATCGATCAACACTCGATCGACATTCAATCGAGATGGAACTTAAAGGTACAAGTTGGAAGCCGGTTACATGATGTTGCAGCAGATGACGTGTCGTCGCGACACTACTGGTTTCTATGTATTTCTATGAATAAGTGGTGCTAGCTTCGTGTCGCTAGCTGCGGAGGGTATTTCATAGAAATACATACAAAAAGTCTGCGCGTTCACAACTAAAAAGTCACCAATGGTCGTATATCCTCGTTTCGAGGGCACATCTTTTTAAACCATCTCCCCTAGCATTGAGATACTTGGCGTCAACATATCGAGCGAAGCCCAGTTCCGATGTCATCTAGAGGGTAAGGCCAAATTAGCCTCGAAGAAGCTTGGTATTCTTAACAGAGCGAGACAGTACTTCAGTCCGGACAAACGCCTACACTCTACAAGGCGCAGGTTCGGCCTCATATGGAATATTGTTCTCATCTCTGGGCAGGGGCGCCAAAATACCAACTGCTCCCTCTGGATCGTATCCAACGAAGGGCCGCTTGAATTGTTGACTGCCATAGTGTTTCAAGCAGCTTGGACCCCTTGGAATTTCGCCGAGATGTAGCTTCACTCTGCATCCTCTATCGGTTGTATCACGGGGAGTGCTCTGAGGAGTTGTTCGGAATCATACCACCTGCAACTTTTCGCTATCGTCCCACGCGAAAAATATACCATCCTCATCACCTTGATGAGTGGCAGTCTTCTACAATGCGTTTTTCGCGTAACTTTCTGCCGCGCACTGTAAAACTCTGGAATGAACTGTCACCAGCAGTATTTCCGGACCTATACGACCTGCAAACCTTCAAGAAAAGAGCGTATTCCCTCTTAAAAGGCCGGCAACGCACCTGTAGCTCTTCTGATGTTGCGAGTGTCCATGGGCGACGGTAGTTCCTTACCATCAGGTGATCCGTGTGCTGGTTTGCCCCCTTATTTAATAAAAAAAAAAACCAGTAGTGTCGCTGCGACACGTCGTCTGCGGTTGCTTCATGTCGCCCGCTGCCAACCGGCACCTTTAGTTAATAACTTCAAAAATCACTTTGATGCATCAACAGATTATAGGTAGTTTGACTATATAACAAAGTAGTTGACTAAGGTTTCTTACAGACGAACGGTACTTGCCAACGGCAGATACAACTGCAGCCGTCGACGCGTTGACGGTTGCAAGCGGTTGGCAAGTGCCGTTCGTCTCTAAGAAGCCTTATTGCACGGTTTTTGAGGTTTCTTGACTAGAGTTAATCTCACCAGCAGTTTTGATTAGCTAAACCTCTTCACATTGAGCTCATATAGATGATCATGATTGTCACCATAATAATTGTGCAGCTAAAGTATGCACAAACGACATCGACAAAGCTGATAAATTAAGAAAAATTTGGCCCTCTACACATTTCCTCCTGTGTTTGTCTATAATATTGAAAATATATTTAAAGACAATTGCCAAGAACTTTAGAAGTAGAAGTTTTTAAGATGGCAGTATTAAATTTTAGTATAGCACAAACTATGCATTACAAAAATAGTCCTGTCCTGTCGACAGGACGGAAAAATCCAACACGGATTAAACTTGACGGATTTGCATATAAACTTAACTCCATTTTATGCATTGGTTTATTTTAAAATAACTTCTGCCGCGTGGCGTCGAAATCAATATGTATGCAAAAGTGTTGGAGCCCTCAAAATATTTTTATCCTTTCGTCCCTTACGTAACGCAATGAGTAATGTTTTTGGATTTCTGCCAGGAGGGGACTGCCAGACTTACATTTGCCATAATAGAGGCCTATTGACCTATTTAGATAATAGATATACTGTTACTGTAAAATATTGCTAAATTGTGTAATTCTGTAAACGAAACGTTGAACGTAAAAAAATAAGCGATTATACCGTATTCGGTGTCGGACGTCTAGTGTCTACGCAATACATTAAATCCTTCTCTGTTCTTTTGCTCAATTATAATTCAGTGAGACAAATAAACGTTTTTTTCTAAAATAAGGGGGCAAACGAGCAAACGGCTCACCTGAAGCAACTTCCGTCGCCCATGGCATTCGCAACATCAGAAGAGCTGTAGGCTAACAATGCCGGCCTTTTAAGAGGGAATAAGGTAATAGGGTAGGGGAGGGTAAGGAAGGGAATAGGGTAGGGGATTGGACCTCCGCTAAACTCACTCACTCGGCGAAACACAGCGCAAGCGCTGTTTTACGCCGGTTTTCTGTGAGCCCGTGGTATTTCTCCAGTCGAGCCGGCTCAATTCGTGCCGAAGCAAACCTATCCAACGGTAAAAAAAACTGACACAATTAGCGGGAAAAACGGTGCAGGTTAGAAGTGTTAAGCCAACACATGAAAACTGGCTAGTCATTTAAAAAGTTAAAAACAACATTAGTCGTTCCAAAGCAGAAATCAAATACACGACAGTCAAGAGACATGGAAGACCCTGGTTTTCGACAAGCCTCCGTGACAATTCCTTTAAGTTTCAGCTTTGCAACCATACTCCCCCTTGAGTCCAAAATCTTTGGTTTCCCGGAAGCTGCCCACCGAGCCATTGTATTAACGTCGGCGGATCGCTAGATGACATATTTACGGTTAGAACTAGGGCGGTATCTAATCGCCTTCGAACCTCTAACCTTCGTTCTTGATTGATGAAAACACCTTTGGCAAATGCTTTCGCTGATGTTCGTCTTGCGACGGTCCCATTGTTTAGGTCGCTTTTCTGTCATGTGTGGTCATTGCCCGCGCGCGGATCTAATCCGCGTGAAAGTTGCAAACAGCGGACAGCAGCGGTACTTACGCCGATTCGTCACTTTCTTTGAAGTCAGCTTACGGTTCGTTCTGTCTATTGTGGTATAACGTCGCTAAGTATGAACTGATACGTCGGCAGTGCAGCTAGTTAGGGCGACCGCAGGCTGTCACTGACAATCAGTGACCGCACGCGCCAATGCACTGTCGAACTACAATGATTGAGGCTCCAGAAAGATTAAATGTAGTGCCAATTGCCTAAGATTTTATGCCCACTTCTGTTAGTTTAGGGTTAAAGTTTAGTTAGGATATAATAGTACTAAATTTTGCTTTTGTAGTGCTTAAATTAGTTTATTGCTTATGAACTGTATTTTGTACTATATTTTTCCTATACAGAATGTAACAAAACTAAGGGCTGGTTTAAACGTATTAAGTAGATAAGTAGTAACTAAATTTTAACTTAATTTGAAGTGCCTACCCGAAATGTGTCAAGTGACAAGCCCCGCCTGCCAACTTAACAGAAAATAGTCAAAATTCTAATTCCCTTGTTTAGTACTTAACTAAATTTTAACTTGCTACTAAATTTTGTGTTTGCATGCAATAAACATACTTAGAATTAAGTTAAAATTTAGTTAACTACTTATCAACTTAACACGTGTAAACCAGCCATAAGTGATAATACTTTAGGGTGTGTACCCTAATAAAGCTCTTTCAGCGCTGCTACTTTCACAGTGAACTCAATGAAACACATACTAAAGTAGTATCAGTTAGTTTTGTTGCACCTGTATATGCTCGTTTGTCTCTTTTGTTGTTTGCAAGATTAACTTTAATTCAGATTAGCGCAAGTGGAAAGTTTTTAGTTTTAGTATTTTAACTAGCGTTAAAATTTATGCAAATCAAAATTAGTTTTGTATATTAAGATGCGTCGCCATATTTTCATCTTATTACATTACTTAAAGTTCCGTGGGCGTGTCCTCTGGGACTAGTCTGTGACGTTACCTTTTTAATAATTTAAAACTCATATTACTTTGTATAATTTAATTTCATATTTAATATAAATAAGTAATACTTATTTAATAATGATGGAGTATAGAGTTTTGATCAAAACAAGCTTCCCAATTTTCTTTCTTGTATTTTTGATTTAGAACCATGCCTATTTATAACAGGGTTGCATCGCGTTTTATACTGTCTATAACGAAATATAAGAGTTTTGGTCTGTGTGAGCAACGATGTCAATACATTGTATGAGCAGATTCTAAGAGTTGTAATCTATCCTTTACACTGGAAATAGCCTGTTATTTGCAGAAATTACTGGATCTAGCTAGTTTAAAGTGATTAAATCCACTTGGCATTCATCGCAAGCTCCTTTGCGAAATTGGTGAGAGGTCTAAATATAACATCGGACTGTCAAAGGAACAGGTCAAATTTTATTCTTAACTGGCTTTTGCCTGCGGCTTCGCTCGCGAAAAGAAGTATTATCATATACAATCTTAAGCTCCTATTTTATCCTCTTAGGGGTAGAATTAATCAAAATCCTTTCTTAGCGGATGCCTACGTTGTATCATCTATCTTCATGCCAAATTTCAGCCCGATCCGTCCAGTGGTTTGGGCTGTGAGTTGATAGATCATGTCAGTCAGTCACCTTTGAGTTTTATACCTACTCTTGCCATAAATACTGTTATACAAAGAAAAACTTTTTTTTTCTGTTGCAAATAAATTTGATTACTTTTACATTGTATTAGTTTAATACATAAATATAAAACAATTTAAAATATTAAAAGCTTATTCAAATTTGCTTTCATTGGCTACAATAACGTCTTTTAAACATTGTGGCCAGTTATCATTAGAAACACGGACTCTTTCCATTGGAAAATTCTTCACTGCCAGTCGTATGGATTGTCGTAGAGACTCCAAATAATTATCACGGCATTTACAGCAAGCCATACTCTCTAAAACTGACCAAAAATCATAATCCAGTGGATTAAGATCGGGACTAGACGACGACCAGTCTTCAGCTCTGATAAAGTCCGAAACGTTCGTTTCCAACCAAGACCAAACCGACTGAGCTTTATGACCCGGCGCCGAGCCTTTTAGGAAGGACCATTCTTGGTTATTGAACTTGATGTTGAACCTTAGAACTTCAAGCGTAAATAAAACCATTTTGTTTGTTAAAATGTTGATTGATTGTAAAAAAAAAATCTCATCCGTAAACAAACATTTTTTGTGACCTCCCTTTGCGTACTGCTTCAGTAGTTGTTTTAATTTTACCACCCATTCTTTTTTAAATTATCAGTTAAGAAATAACCAGTACGTCTCTCGTAGGCTGAAAGTCCTAAGTCATCATTAAAAATACGCGACATGGTTCTAGGTGCAATATTTATGTCGTGAGATAAAATCTTTTACTTTCGAACCGATTTTTTTCAAATTCTTTCCCTTACTGCTTTAATCACCTTTTTCGTACGAACACTGCGTGGACGGCCAGATCTTTTTCTGTCACAAGCAGAGGAGGTCTCATTGTACCTATTAATGGCCCGGTACATAAACATTTTACTAATACCAAGCATATGGAGAGTTTTAAAAATGACATTGGAAATGTCATCTCTACTTTGTGTGATGCAATCACAGCGATTTGGTTCTTGTGATCACCCCACTCCATTTCAGTATCGCAAAATATTGTAAAATACATTGGCGCCAAAACGAGAAAACACGATAAAAAATCATATAAAAATTACAGAATCCAAATTCAAATGTAATATTTTGTTTATTTTAACTAGTAACAGTATTTATGGCCAGACTAAGTATATTATATATAGATATAGATATAGATTTGTCTAAAGCCAGGAGCTTTGTACTTGCCTTACAATCTCCAAATTTTCTGAATCACACTATGTGAATATTATGTATTACAGGCTGAAACACGTAATGAAAAAATATAGGTATTGATTTAGCCCTATTTTGCACCAGCTAGCGAGGCTTGCAGGTAGGTTCTGTGGTGGGATACATGTACTATCAGAGAAGTTGATTCCTATGCAGATGGCGGACCTAAGTAATTTGGTCGCGTTACGTCAAACCCAGCCGACCGATCACAGCTAACATTGAATTGACATAAGCCGACCACATGACTTAGATCCGCCATCTGCATAGGAATCAACTTCCCTGATAGTACAGTGTACATGCATGGGTAAAAGGGCACAAGAATAAATGCATCTCAACGCCTAGGCAGTAGGCACGTTGCTATGCTAACCCTTATGTTCTGGCCAACCCCAATAAGTCAACCTAGTCATGCGATGCCAAGAATCACATGCCTTTACCTCTAAATGTTATGCTTAATACATATAACTGTATACAAAATGAAATCCCTATGATGGTTTTAGGTAAAAATATTTGTAAGTTACATCGCGCGGGCTTATATTTAGGTCAGAGGTACTCGGTAACCCTCGACCAACAAAACATTTTTATTCTAACGTGCACAAAATTGTTTTGCGTGTTTGTTCATTTCAATCCTATGAAATAAATTTCGCTTTACGTAGAGTCCGTTGAAATTATTATGAGTTGAATATATCTGGGTTGTAAAATGATTAAATATCTAGGTTAAGTATCAGGCTTGGAGTTAACTTCAAGGACATGACATGTCGGATCAAAGGCATGGTGAAATTAACGGACCCACCTCGGAGTTGTTGGGGCCATTTTGATATTTAAAGTATTGATGTAGATGGCGTCATTTTTTCTTCTGTAGAAAATTTTGCAGTCAGAGAACCTGGGTATATCCTGTTATTTTAAAAACGACAAAATTTTAAGTCGTTAATTATTATTCATTTGGTCAATTTACTTGCAACAAGTGCATACAGCAAGCAGTCAATAATATTATGATTTTTCCCTTGATCATTGCTGGCTTATTTTATAATCTGCAACAGAAAATTGATAACGCTCTTTCTTGACATTACAACTTACCAGAACATCCTATTTACGGCTACTTTAAATTTTATTCTCCACAACACTAGAAATAATTAATAAGCTGAATAATTTAAACAGGCAACCCACGGTTAATTCGGAAATGGAATTCGGGTACGGAAGAACACAAAGGGGCCACAAAAAGTTAATGGCTATGGCCTGCCGCGTCATCTATGCACGTAAAGCTCTTTAAGTGCTGCCAGCTAAAAGGTTTTTGATAAGCGAAAACGTCAAGCGATGACTGCGCTTTATTTACTGATGACAAAGTTGATGTAGTGGTCCGGGGTTCCATACACGTTATAATGTAATGTATTCAGTGCTTAAAACGTCCCTTACATGCGTTTTCAGCATTGACCCTGTTACAAGAGCCAGCTCAGCAATAATTTAACAAGAAAAAAGAAGAAAGTTAAATAATATTGTTGCGTTAGAATTAGTAGGGGTAAAGATAGTAGGGGTAATAAAGGTAATTAGTAGGGGTAATAAAGGCAAACAGTAGGGGAAATAAAGGTTTACAGTTCTCTTTAGTGTCAAATAGAGTAGGCGAAACTTTCGCTTTCATAAAACGTACCCATTTCTTCCTAGAATGGCTATTTGACCAATAAAAGCAGATCCTTTGTCTGTCTGTTAATCCTCTGTGATAGTGATTTATTACAGTTATACTGCGTGTGTCACTCTCGCCTCGTTCCTTTTCAGCGGTGCTATAAATTATATGCCCCGATAAGGTTCGTTCTAGACAATGCGTTTTCGGTTGTGGCGCGTATTTTAAGTCAAGTTGCGAGTTAAATTTGAATTCCTAACAAAATGTAGTCAGCAATTTAGTTGCACCAATCGTTGAACTCGCTGGAATCATACATTTTTCCGATAAAAATTGTTGCGTGTATCATGTAACTCATAGTTGCATAAAATATTTAAAAAGATGTCCTTTGCAACGTGATAGATAAACATTTTGCCATCCTAAATTTACTACTTTAAGATTTAATTACTTAGAACAAGTTTTGTAAGTAACGTAGAGCATAAAGTACCTACTTGAAAATAAAAGTATTTTAGCATTAATGTTCCAAATATTATGCAATATGCAATTAAATTAATTTTGCTCCAAATTTCGTTTCTACTAATAACATTTGATTAGTTAGTTTCAGTTAAAGCATAAGCTTAAATAGTTTTACTGATTTTTTTATATTATTCTTACCTGACGATTTCATATTCGTCTACAAATAGGTAAAACTGATTTGTTAGTAAAAAAACAGAACCATCCTCTATTTTGAAGTAGAGCGTAACTGAAACGCTTCGTGTGTTTACAGCCTTATCGCATTATTTATGATCGGCGCGTAAGAGAACAATGCACAAGGCTGGAGCACACGCGCGTGATGTGGGCACAATGGTACATTTACCCCGGTTCATCAAATATTTTCAAAAGCTTTTTCGGCTTATATAAAACTAGCTGACCCGACAAATGTTGTTTTGCCATATCATTTATTTCTAGTATCAATATAAAAGTAGATAAAAATCTATTCTCAGGCCTGGCATGTACATACTAAATTTCATTAAAAACGGTTGAGACGTTTTGGAGGAGTTCGCGCACAAGCACTGTGACATGAGAATTTATATAATCTATACTTATTATAAAACAAAGTCGCTTTTTTTCCCTCATGTCCCTTTATTCCCTATCTTTAAAACTACGCAACGAATTTTGATGATTCTTTCAGTGTTAGATGCCCATTTATTGAGAAAGGCTATATGCTATATTTTATCACGCTAAGTCTAATAGGAGAATGTGGAAAAAACGGGGGAAATTATATTTTGAAAAGGCTTATCTTGCGAACTACTGGAGAAATTTTTATGTTATTTGGCACAGATAAGAAGTAGACCACGTGAAGGATCATAGGCTATCGGTTTTAATCATTTTTTCAGTGGCTATATATTTTATACCCGTGCGACGCCGGGGCGGGTCGCTAGTTTTATATAATTAGATATAACTTTTATTTTTGATGTGTTTCAAAGTTATATTTAATATCTATTTTATATCAATAAAGATAGGACTTGTAATCTCCTTGTTTCAATTTTTTATATAAAATAAGGGGGCAAACGAGCAAACGATGATGATGGAAAGCAAATACCGTCGCCCATGGACACTCGTAACATCAGAAGAGCTACATGTTCCGGAAAACACCACTGTGGCTCAGTTGGTGGGCTGTTGGTAGCTCAAGCCGGGGGTCGCGGGTTCGAATCCCGCCGACGGAACAAAAAGTTTTCAATGTTCCTGGGTCTTGGATGTGTATTAAATATGTGTATCATATAATAAAAATCTTAAATATATATTGTATAGTATAAATATATTTCCGTTGTCTGGTACCTGTAATACAAGTCCTTCAGGTAGGTACTTAGCACGGGGCCAGATTGACGTGGTGTGAAGCGTCCATAGATATTATAAAACAAACAAACATCGTACTTTGAATTCCGGGAAAAGCCATAAGATACATTTTATCCCGGAAAAATGTACGGTTCCAGCGCGATAAACGAATTTTGGAGCAATGGGCAACTCCATTGCGCCAAAATTCGTCATCCACGTAGTTAGAGATAAGCTACGATAACATGGCGTGCCCGCACCTCCAAATTACTGTTTAAACGTGTGTAGTCATATCCTTATGAAAGAGTTTGTATGTAGTAAGTTTATATGTTTGTATGTAAGTATTCAACCAATCATAATATTATTATTTCATAATGTCACTTATTACCAAGATTTGTTGGTCAACAAATCATAACTAGCCGACCGCGCAAGACAACGCACTTCAAACGTTTTTTAATTTTGGAGGGGCGCGCCAAGTTATCGTAGTTTATTCTCTAACATCATTTGTGGCTAGTCCTTGAAGCTGTATCAACACAGCTACGCAAAGTTTAAATATTAATTAAAATTTTATTAATATTAGCAATGGGTAATTAAACCTGAACATAATATAAAATACTGTCATGTTAATATTGAAAAACCTTTTGCGGAGTATTGTGTTCCTATTTCCGAAAAAACAAACTTTTGATATACTCGTATGATTGAACAATAGTACCTATTTGTTTTTAACACGCTTATTATTCGCTTCACTTGTAACTATGTAAAAAAATATTGGAATCTTAATTTGACTCACTACCCGGCCTTCGATTAACGCTCTGAGTTCTGATGACAATACATGACTAGCTAAGAAACGTCATTAAATATCCAATATGGCGGCCTCTCCAAGATGGCGGACAGGCTATTTGAAATGGGGCGCATGTTATGGGTATCAAATGAAAGAGTTTGCTGTGAGGAATACCAAAAAAATAGTCACGTGACTTAAATCCAACATGGCGGACATCCAAGATGGCGGATTGGCTTAGTGCGTGCTAGAAGTGTGTTTTTTAATTTTAAACTGTTAATTATTGACTAGGTTTATAATATTATTTAATTTTATTTATAACCATGCATAAAATCAATTATTTTAGTGTTTTATTTGAATGTATAATTTGTGGCAAAAATTGTTATTTATCACATCAATATTACAAAGACGAAAGTTTGTGAGTTTGTTACTTATTCACGCAAAATTAATAAATTGTATGAAGAATAGACGTTGGCTGATTCTCAGACCAACAGGATAAGCACACAAAGTTTTTAGACAAACGGCTCAGCCATTTTGATTGAGTTTGGCAACAAACATTGAACGTGAATTTCATATACAGGGTATAACAAAACTAAGTGTAAATAATACTTACTTAAGAGTGTGTATGAGTCCTTAATATAGAGTTCACTGTAAAGGAAGCAGCACTGACTGAACATTTTTTTTGGAAATTTGTATGGGCGCGCGAGCAGGCGTCATAATTTTTCCCATACAAAAGTAAAAAAAAGTTCAGCGCTGCTACTTTCACAGCTAACTCTATACAGGGGACTCACACACACCCTACAGTATTATCACTTTGTTTTGTTACGTCCTGTATAAGATTTCAACCCCATGGGCACAGAATACATATTAGTAATCATAGTCATAGAATACAATATATTAGTCATGGGATAGAAATTATCTCCGTTACAGCCGATGCGATTTCAACTGTTTTAATATTAGCTTAGAGAATCGCCCTGCAGCTTGGGCCTTATGCGTTAACATGGCAAAGGGGTTTCAGCTCAAAGGCGTGTCAACGGATGACAGTCATGGCGCATTCGAGTGGCGTCACATCCGTCACAGCATAAAGGCCGAGTTTAGGTGGGAGAAGGACAGATATAGTAGCATATAAAAGTAGTTTAGGTGTGAGAAGGACAGATATAGTGGCATAGATTGGTAAAGAAGATGGAGCTAAAGAGTTAATTGTTGATTTCACTACTACCAGGATTTGTTAGCGCAGAATTAAGCAGTGGTAGATGAATAGTAAATTATTGATTTCACTACTACAAGCAACCAAATGGGTGCCGTATCCTTGTAGTACCTAATGCAATAAAATTGATAATTCAGTATTGAGATTTTGCGCCATAGGTAAGAGCATAGAACTAGAACGTTAGAAAAGGCATTCCATATAATCGTCAGCGCGAAAATGTGTCACTCTCGAGATGAGTGAGGCTCACTCATCTGTGACCAGTACGCCTTAGGACGTGGTGACAGTCAGACGTCCTCAATTAATTGTTTACTGCGTTGTTTTTCGATACATTTCGCTCCAGAATGCCGTCGTGTGCCTTCCGTCAGTGCAGTAACAACACGAGGAATACAAATAAAGCGAAAGGTGTAATATTTCACACGTAATTACTAAGATTTTATTAATATTTAAATTATTGTCTTCCATTTTAAGAGAAAAATCAAAGCGAAGCGTAAAATGAGCGAAAGAGAAAGTAGTATGTGCTATTACTGTAAGACAAAAAAGGATGACAATATTATCTCGATTCGATTAATGCGTAAAATGAGCAAAAGAGAAAGTAGTATATGCTACTCCTGTAAGACAAAAAAGGACGACAATATTTTCTCGATACACATTTTGCATGCAAAAACATTGCTACAGTTTTGACGGCATACGTCGTATCTAAGTATTTTGATATCGTTGGGTAAGAGTAGGTTTTTGGTTCTGTGGTTTAGGTGTAAGATTGACATACGAAGGGTATAAAAGTATAAGGTTCTAAAGCCTAGTATTAGGGTGGGTTCAGGGTTGCACCAACTTACTTTAACTATGACTGTAACTTTAACTATAACCTACAGTGCAAAATGCAATGCAATGTCAAATCTTTGGTTAAATATGGCGTCCTTGCGCCATATTATTTAAATTTAACCATAACCGCTCATACATATCGAAAAATTTTCGAGAAAATTTACTATTTTTCTCAGTGACAATTATAACAAATATTTTTACGGATAATTCAATTTTTTATACTCTCAACCCCATCACCTGTAGCTTTAATTAAAAAATAAACGCAACAGACATCTGAGAATTTCCATGATCAAAGTTGCTATTACCATAACTTTGATCATAACGCCTTTAACAACGCCTCTGGTGCAACCCACCCTTAGTTGACTTCAGAAAAATTATGAAAAAATACAAAACAAAAATATGCTCATTAATTATTGCAGTTTAAAGTTTAAACAAACTTCGCTGGATAATTATGACTCAATAAATGATATTATTATAATAAATAACATATAAAAAAAGAAATACGCATCAACAAAATATTCCTAGCAAGGAAATAAAATCCGAATTTGAATATGAATGTCTTTGGCAAGGAAAAATTCATAATAAAAGTATAAGTAACACATAACAATTCTACGAGTTTAGTAATTTAAGGCTGATGTTGACATTGAATTAATTACAAGGGAAAATAAGCTTTATTTAACTTCCAAAGTAAAGCATATTTACGTTGTGAATACTCTATTCAAGATTTGTAATTAGGGCGTTATTTATATAAAACATTATGAGCAGCTTGTTTAACGACTTTATAAACATAAATGTTTTATAAGAATTTGTTTGACCAGTGACCTGCACTCTCATTATATCTATACTGTACCTACTCGGCGAAACATGGCGGTAGCGGTCATTGACTCCCTGTCAAAAACTTGTCATTACCTAGTATAAGCCGCGATTGGCAACATCTGACACTTCATTGTTAATCGTGATTCGTGGTTTATATAGGAAACGAGCTTCTGCCCGCGGCTTCGCTCGCGTTAAGAAGTATTATTATATACAAACTTTCATCCCCTATTTTAACCCCTTGGAGGTGGAATTGATCAAAATCCTTTCTTAGCGGATACCTACGTCATAATATCTACCTGCATGCCAAATTTCAGCCCGATCGGTCCAGTGGTTTGGGCTGTGCGTTGATAGATCACCATGTCAGTCAGTCACCTTTGAGTTTTATATATATAGATGAAGATGATGACAAGTTTTTGACAGGGAGTACAGTATAAATAATAAAATATAATATCTAAATAATTGCATAGCTGAAATAGAATGATACATTAGGTTTTATTTTATACTAGATGACCCGGTAAACTTCGTATCACTTTCCTCATAATATAAATCTTTCCTGTACTTCCACGAATATTCTAAGACTTAATTTAGTCAAATCGATGATTTTCACTCTCGAGTTTTGGTGAGACAAACAAAATTTAAAATTCATTTTTATTTATATATTAAGTATACTTACAACATAAAGAGAATATCTAAATCATCTAAGACTAGATGATCCGGGGAACTTAGTATGAATGGGAAGTCACACTAAATTTACCGGGTTTATTTTAGAAGGGATCCTAAAATAAACCTTCCATAGATTATCATGAACATTTCAAGACTAAAATTAGCTAAACATAAATACATACCACCGGTTACTAAAAGTAAAATTGTAATAGTGTAAAACTGTACGAAAGTGGGCAATGCATAAATGGCTTGTTATTGCAATTGTTGATAAATATTTTATCAATAACTCGAATCTTGTTCGTGGCTCAAACAACGAGTAATTAATAAATTCATAAAAAAGAAAATTTCACAAGCTTAGCTCTTCTTCCCCGAACCGCTTAGCGTTGGATTTTTTAATTAAAACTCGAACTCGGCCGACAATTAGCCCACCTTGTATTTCAGTAATTAAAATATACAAAAGGTTGGATTCTCGCTCATAGCTTCCAACAAAATACCTATCATCTTACATCGGTATTTCATTCTGCGCTTGTAAGTCTAAATTACAATTTGTAAGAGAAATGTTCAAAAATATGTAACTTAAAATTTTAAATTTGCTAGTGTGGTCAGTCAGCTGTGTAATGAAATGAAAGCCTGCAATAACTGACTTGTAATTTTGCTAGTGAATCAGCTGTATAATATTATAAGAAAAGCAGCTATAACCTGGATATTTGTGTAGATCTGGAATCAGCATAGAAATTTGCTACGAGTACGTATTTCGTAGCAAATGCTACGAGCTGTCTACGATATACGTATTACGTAATTTAATTATTATGGCGTCAAAATTTTAATACTTCTAATCAGTGCCGTAAATAGCTTTTTTTGCGCCCTGTGCGAGCTTCTATAACTGTGCCCTTGTGCAATGCTTCCAGGGCCACAGGCCTCCCTGGTCTGGTCATTCTTGCGCCCACCCAGAGTCTGCGCCCTGTGCCTGGGCACCGGTGGCACCGCCCTATTTACGGCACTGCTTCTAATTCAATACAATTTATTTGTTTGCAAAATGTGTGTTAGCAAAGTAATTTTAAAATGTATAATTAAACTTTTAGCCTCAATTATAATAAGAGTTAATTTTTTTATTTTATTTGGGGCATAATTTCAGCTTGAAAAAACTATAAGTCATCCAACATTCTTGCGTATTTTATTATGATACAAGGTTACTACGACATAAATAGCAAATTACAAGCAAAGTGATGGTAAATTAAGCAATTTGCGTTTGGTGCGCTCTACAATTTGTCCCAATTAATCAACTCAGGTCCTTAAAGTTTGACAATTGAACGCAAAGCAAGATGGCCGCAATCCAAAATGGCGGATTGCAAGATGGCGCGAAACTCATACAAACTCATTAAAGTCTGTTGTAGCGTGCTCAAATAGAATGTAGCACGTTGATATACAAAGTTAAATCATTAGCTGAGTGTGAAGTTGTGGACAGAAAAGTGAGTATGGCAACTATAGGTCTACCAGATCTGATGGCAAATTTTGACTGCAGGTTTTCAAAAAATATCCTTGATCATTGGATAAATTTTTATATTTGCATATTTCACACACATAATCAGCTGCTATAAGGAAAATAAGGATCAAAATGTTTTATTCCAATTACCCCGGTATTGGTAGAGTCAATTTATTTTGTCACTTTTGCCATCAGATTCTGGTAGGCCTATAGTTTGTGTGCTATCTATTATATCACGAACATACATGAGATGTTTTAAAATTTAATTAAGTAAGTATAAAAGAAGCGATATATTATATTTTTTCAATATTTAAAATAACAATTAGCTAATAAGATGTAAGATTCCAATCGTACCTACTCCATAAGTTACTTTACTACTCAATTTATGTACCTAGTCAGTGCTACCCGTAACCCGGGCAATTAATTACGAAATGTACTGGCAACTGATTCATTAAAATCGGACCATTATTTTATGCTCTACGACATACATATATAAAATGCAATTTGACAAAAGGAAATCTTCAAAAATACATATCTACATGATAAAAGAAGCCAATGGGGGGGTTGTGAAATATTTTGTCATGTCAAACAGTGTTTTCCAAACTTATTTGTGACGCGATAAATAAGTTTGAAAAACACTGATCTACATAAACCGCCGAAAACATCCTCTTCTCATGGTAGTCGAGTAACATATTTTAGTCGCAAGCCAAAGAATATATTCTGAGTGTGTGGGTAGGTCACTCACACACACATAAAAAGTTTTCACTCAAAAACTAATTCCAGGTCAATTTAACCTGATAAGCTCGTGCCACAAGTAACATGCGATACCGCCATTTTGAATACATTTCAATACCGAACTTGGCATTTGCCGTTCGCAGAAATGTGTCAATATGGAATTATGGTAAATACGGTCTTTAGAGATAAACTACGATAATATGGCGTGCCCCTCCAAATTACTGTTTCAATGTGTGTAGTCACATCCTTATGAAAGAGTTTGTATGTAGTAAGTATTCAACAAATCAACGTAGTCGTAATATTTCACTTAATGTCACTTATTAAGCTTAAAACAAACCTAAGCGTCAGTGACAGGGGACGCGGTACGCGATACGGGAGCGTCTGCAACGCGAAACTGGCCGTGCACACCTGCGCGACTACGGTGCGAACCGTCAAACGTTAATATCATGACTCAATCTATCAAAACGCATACAAATCAAAAAATCATAAACTAAAGAGCTGTAGAAAATAATATAAAAAAGGTTTTAAAAAGAAGTCTAGTTATGTACACTTCAAAACACGCGTCTGACAACTTGACGCGCACGTTTCGCTTGCCGACGCGAACATTTCGCGTCGCGGTCGTGCAGGTGTGCACGGTGCCATAAGATTACATGGGCAGCGTCGGCCGCGCGGTAGACGCTACCGCTTCGCAGTCGCTTTGGTCGCGTAGGTTTGTGCAATCCTTTACCAAGATTTGTTGGTCAACTAATCATAACTAGCCGACCGCGCAAGACAACGCACTTCAAACGTTTTGAATTTTGGAGGGGCGCGCCATGTTATCGTAGTTTATCTCTTACATAAATAATGCGCAGTGTTAAAGCCATCCTGTACTGTCCTCGCACATGCGATGCCGCCATTTGAGCTAATTCTAATATGGCGCGGTGGCCAAATTAAAATAAAATATTGAATAGACGCGCAGGTTACTAAACTTTTTCGCGAGTAACTTTTTACAAGATGGCATCTTTTTTACTTTCTAATCTACGAATATAAAAATATTAATAATATTTAATAATATTCTACAATTTACAAAGATTTTTTACTAAAATTAATATCGTAAAAATTGTTACAAGGCGACGCGACGTACCGTTTAGGCCTGTATTCAATAGATTTAATTAGGCTTAGTAGCTAATGTCACGAACTTGAGATATCAAGTACCAGAGTGTTGTAGGTAGAGATCAACTACGATAACATGGCGCGCCCCTCCAAAATTCAAAACGTTTGAAGTGCGTTGTCAAAACGTGCGTTGTCTTGCGCGGTAGGCTAGTTATGATTAGTTGACCAACAAATCTTGGTAATAAGTGACATTAACTGAAATATTACGTGTACTGTGATTGGTTGAATACTTACTACATACAAACTCTTTCATAAAAATGTGACTATACACATTGTAACAGTCATTTGGAGGGGCGCGCCATGTTATCGTAGTTGATCTCTACCAGACTATAATGTAGGTACTCGGACTCCGTACTTCAGCCGATATTTTTTTAAAATAATAATTAAATACGATATAAGACGGGATTTATCAGCTTTATAATTGTCTGCAAAATACGATTAACTTACAAATAAATCACAAACTTTTGTCTACGGCATAGACAAGTAAAGAAGCTTATGTTTAAATCCCGATATCGCCTTAAAAAAAGTGATTCACTTATATATCCATCCTCTCTAATTAAATGATTTAATAAAACGACTGAATGACTGATGTATATAATAATATGAAAAATGTTAATGTCTAGATATAACAGTGTTGTATATATTCTGTACACTTCCTACTTAAAACTCACAATATGTTATTTCTGTAATATACTAAATACATCTGGAAACATACGTCCTTGTCCGTGTTTAGACCCTCGTTACGTTAAATTATATTAGTTCAGGAGATTAATGGGGTAGGTATGCCATAGTTTGAGTCAACATTCTATACGTTGTACCCAAAATATTTTATATTTTGTACCTTGTTAGTGATAAAGTTAATATAATGGTTTAAAGCCACCGTGTTTATAGACTGAAAAGTCGTGGGGTCGATATTTATGTAGAAACAAAAAAGTGAGTTTTTGAGTTTGGGTTACTTTGGCAAGTACCATTTGCGAAAGTCTATATGATAATTAATTGTACAAAAATATTTGCTGTAAGAGAGCAGGCATGTTTTGACTTAAGTCCTAAGTGAGTAACAAAACTAATGTTTTAAATCGTAACGTCATAGTACAAATCCGTTCAACGGATATTGAAACTACGAACCAAACTACAGAATATTCAAATCCACAAACTCCTCTACAATTTCCGTTATTATTTCGTAGTACTTGTCCTGCAATCTAAAAGTAATCTCCAGCAAGTTATCTTTAGCTGACAGCGGTTCGCCAGCAACGTAAAACAACGGCAGAATATATAGAGAAAACATTAGGCCATATTCTCGAGAATCGTCGAAGCACTTCTCGAATTCTGCCTTAGAGGATATCGAGTCGAAATCGATACCGAAGCGTTGGAGGAAGTTCCTCAAAGTTTCGCAATACAACGCTCTGAGGTTGGTCAAGTGTTTGGCTCGGAAGGTAGTGTCGGTGCCCGCGTAGATAAAAAAGTAGAAGTCGATGATTGGGCAGCCGTAGTACACGTGTTGGTAGTCGATAGGCACTAGATGTATTATTCGTCCGTTCTGAAATAGAAATGTAATTGATTAGAACTTAATATGATAATTTATACCAATCATAATTAATATGAAAAAGTGTGTCCGACTGTCTGTTCGTCTGTTCAAATATCACGTATTAACTGTTTGTTCTGACGCTTCAACTACTTAACCAATTTGAATGGGCATGAAAATAATTCAAATCACGGGAAAAGATATATAGGAATTGTTTTGGTAGGAATGAATTATATTAATTCGTTATTTTATAAATCACAATTGTTTTTTCAGCTTCAGAGAACTCGATTTTTCGTGAATAATTCTCAAATAAAACGAACGAGTTCAGGATAAGCACAAGTAGAGTTGCTTGGTAAAAGTTTCAAAATTAATAGTTTTTCTTATATAATGTATAACAAACAACGTGCGTTAATCATAGTAGTAAATCAACTTAGGTTGGCAGTTTTGTACAGCGTTACTTAAAAAGTATAACAATATTGAGAGATAGAATTAATCATCCAAATATAAACAAATACACTAAGATTTAATAAGATTCAATCTATGAGCCGAAAAAATGTACAATATTTCGACATATTTTATTGATTTCGGATTGAACAAAATAAATTGAAATGAAGTATAATTACTATAATTAAATAGTGAAGTTCTAAAAAATGAGCAAAAAGCTTATTTAAGGGGCCGGGCTACCCTCGAAATTCTCATACATACGTAATACCAAAATCATTTTGTCGTACGAAAATATTTAACATGTTTGAGTTATTTTTCAGCTTAAAATAGTAATTACCTAGGTTCCTGAACAAAAATTAACTTCAAAATATTTAAACACTAAAAAAAAATTTTTGTGTATAAATTTTTTTTACTAAATTTACTACTAAATATTTAAACACTAAAAAATAGAGTAAAACACTAAAAAAATATATAAATAAATAGTAAATTTACTACAAAATATTTAAATACTAAAAAATATTTTTAGAGTTGAAATATTTTGTGGTAAATTTAATATTTATTTATATATTTTTTAGTGTTTTACTCTATTTTTTAGTGTTTAAATATTTAGTAGTAAATTTAGTAAAAAAAAATTATACACAAAAAAAATTTTTTAGTGTTTAAATATTTTGAAGTTAATTTTTGTACAGGAACCTAGGTAATTACTACTTTAAGCTGAAAAATAACTCAAACATGTTAAATATTTTCGTATGAGAAAATGATTTTGGTATTACGTATGTATGAGAATTTCGAGGGTAACCCGGGCTCTTAATGTGAATGACACGTTCAAATAGGTAGTTATTACTAATAAAGCTCTACAATCTACATCCATACTAATATTACAAAATATATGAAAATGTGTCTGTCTGTCAAATAGTTATCTATACTTCGTCTTGTTAAGAACAAGGATAAGATAATTTTTTATCGGCCATGTTTTATAATAAATTTGTTTTCGACCAAAATTGTAACAGTAACTAATAGCGTGTATACTGTATACTGTAGGTATGTATAGGCTTTAACAGTAGGGTTGACAAAGGCCAGGCGAATCAAGTAATCTCGCACTCGATCTGAGATGTTCACCGACCCTAATTACTATCCCATCGTCACGGGCCCTCAGACTACATTGTAGGCGATGAATATTTTATGTAAAATAAGAGAAAATATGGTCTGAGAAAATAGATATTTAGAGAAGGAGAGAAATCAAGAAATATCGCAAAAATCATCATTTAGATAAATAAATCTACAAAGTTTGAACTAAATCTGGCCGTTTAAAGTGGATCAAAATCGCGCCCAAAGAAGTCGGTTACAAACAAACATAACAGCGTATAAAAAAAATCAAATTTACTAAGTATAAAAAAAATATTTTCTAAAGAACATTCACAAATCACAATTTATTACAATTAGTAACATTTCCCTAAACTAAACGTGGTCGCTAAGAAAAGTAAACAAAAAACTTACTTCTTTTTTATGTAGAATATTATTCATCTTATAGTCTCCGTGGCACAAACATTTTATATTTGAGGTCTGTCCAGTCACATACTTCGGATATTTCTCCAGTGACAATTCCAAAAACTTGTCGAGTCTTCTTCTGATATCACCATCAAACTTAGCCACTGCCAAACTTGATATTTTATTAACAAATTTTGTCCAATAGTCGTTGTATTCCAGCGACGCTTTTAGTGTTTTAATATTCTCTTTGTAGAAATCTGGAAGTTTTTCTTCTAAAACAAAGGACAGTGCGTGGAATTTTGCGAGCTGTCTCACACCTTCCTCAGTAAACTCTAACGACATCACTTCGTCAACTGGCAGCGTTTTGTATCCTTTTACGGCCAAATTCTCAAGAATTATGCACTCGGTATTCGTTTCTTCATAGCATTTGACCATGTTGAATCGATCATCTACTGGCACTTTAGCTTCCTCCTGTACCTTTTCAAATAATTTAAACAGCTCCAAATAGACGAAAACCTCTTTTCTGTACACTTCGTGTAGGGAGCATAGGATGAAGTTTTCGTTTTTGATAATGTATTTAAAAAATATATTCAGTTTTTTGTCACCATCGTCCGTTTCTCCTTTTATTTCTGATTCGAATAAATCACCCAAAAAATTACTGTCACTACATATCATTTTATACGTCGTCTCTTCAAAAGTGTTGAAATTTTCTTTTTCTATTATTTTTTGTACAGATTTTAGTATGCATTCTGGTATTTCTTCTATTTTTACGTCCATTTTGAAAGCACTGTTAAATAATAATTCTTTTTGATTAACTTTATTTCGTCACTTCGCCGCTTGTGTATAGTAGTTTCATACGACAGAAGCTACTATCTGTAGGGGAACTCAGAGACATACTGAATTAAAGACTTTATAGATCAACCAACTCAATTAAATGGAATCTTACACACTACGACCTACGTAACAAAACACAACAAGCAATTTTTGTGTTGACTCACATTTAGGTCAATAAACACGTTTATATGTTTCGTTGGCTTTTTTAAATTTAATTATGAAAATAAAGAATGCACACAATTTGTAAATAGCTTCATCAGGGCGAGCGAAGTGAGCCCTACTATATCCCAGAAGGCCACAACCTAAGCACTTTTGTGGTACACTTTACGGATAAACTATTACGCCTATTGATTGTGCTTTATTATAGTATTTTTTTTATTTTATATGGAGTTGTGTTCTCATCGGTCAGTCAAGGTTTGGTTGCTACTAAAATATAAAAAAAAACTGCCTTAAAGATTATTACTGCGCAGAAAAACGACGTGAGCCCTCACAAAGTTCGGCTTTTAGCTAGTTTAATAAGTAATTTGGAATTTGGCATTAAATTTTTGTCGTGGTTTGTGCAGACAAATATTTCATTTTTCAGTTATTGATAATGGAGGTCATGACGTATATTGTTGGCTAATGTTTGAAGAGTCACTTAAATCTTATATAGACATACAAGTTACTTACACTAGCGACAATTTTTTCATATATTTTACTAAATAGTGGATAAATGATGCCAATCCTTAAAACTTTGTTTCTTAAACAACACGACAAGGGTCGCCTTTTCAATAAAAGTGCGATATCTAGCACATTTGCGCCATCACTAAAATGTGATACCATTTTCAGTACCCGATAACTCCAATTAAAAAATATTTCATTGACGTATCAGTTTTAAAAAATAGGCGACCTTGTCGGATGTAGAGCAATTGTCTTGATACTTGTTCTTGCGAGGCTCAAGGCCTGTCTTTTTATAGCTCTATAGCATTGATTCCGAAAGTGATCCAGGTGGACCCCCAGGGGTCCACGGGAGCCCGATAGGGGTCTACGCTTGCGTGGAAAAATAATAATCCACGAGTCGTTAACGGGGGTCTTTAAAAATTAGGTGACCCGACTCGACTTCTATGAATATAGGTAAACAATATAATATTAATAGATTAAATATTACAGAGTGAGGAGCTTTAGAAATAAGTAAAAGTGTGGTAATTTTTGTGTTAAATAGCTAGGTACACAACTAAAAAATATTTGCGTTTACTTTTTACCACTCAGAAGTGGAAGCTTATTGGTTCCTTGTACTGTGACTACAAGTACAAGGAACTGTATGGATACTATTCTGAGGTCCACCGGATCCAGCAAAATGTTTAAAGTGGTCTATGAGAAAAAAAGTTTGGGAACCTCTGCTCTATAGGATGTTCTCCATCGCCATATATATCAATTGTAGAGTTCCGTACATGACGCCCACATTCGTTACATGATCATTAATCTAGCTAGACAGTACTCTTCCTTTGAGAGACGTTTTAATCTTTTAGCATCTGGTGCATAAAATGCAATATAATTTATTACTATTGAATGAAATGAATAGAAGTAATTCCTCGACTTTATTTTATATCCAAACGTATTTTATTATTTTATTTTCTCTTGGCGTTTATAATTTTTATGAATAATCTTTTAACCCTTAATTCACTTCCTGAGTCCCGAGACTCACATCAAAATTTTAAACGGCGACATAGTGCCGAGAGGATGAGTGCGTACCATGTGCGTATACACCATATTTGGTGAGTTATTACGCCGAGTGAGTCCCAGGAACTCATACTAGTGAATTACGTTATAATTATTTTTGTACATGAAAGTTTTGAAATGTTGATTTTTCACAGTTATTATGATTTAAATTATGTATGCTTTATTTTTCTGTTGTACAATTGTAAAATGGCTCTAAAAACATGACTTTATCAATCCAAGAGAAGACGGAGCAGATTCCATTCTGGAAGCCTGGCTTCAAGAAGATTTTGACGAAAAAATTATATTCCTGAAGATGTGAGCCACACTGAAACAAGTTAGCTAGGAGGGAAAGTATAACTATGTATGCTACTACAAAAAGAGAGCAAAAACAGCTCATCTGTGCACAAAATGTCTGAAGCCGATATGTTTTACTTGCTCAAAAAAGATATGCCGACGTAGCTTTTAGATGGTGGTAGAAACCCACTGCACGTTTTTTTTCTTTGTATAGAAGCATGTATTAATGTTGATTTTATTTTATTTTATTTTGTGTACCTTTATTGGTTTAAAAACGTTCAGTTCTTTTTAATTTTTAGAATATTTGTTAGTTTGGAGAAACTTTAAAAATATCATGGGCTTAAAAGTTATAAGTAAGTGCCTTAAATTTAATTTTCAAGAGGATCACAGAAGCTTGGTTAATTTTGTTATTTATTCTTATAATTTACTAAGTACTTAAGAAGATTGTTAAACAAAATGTTGATGAAATTTGTTTCATTTCATAAAAACATACATTTAAAATATGTGAGTCCCAGGGACTCATAGAAGGTATTTACGTAAGTAAATTTCGCCTAGTGAATTGAGGGTTAAGTCGAGCAAGAGTTTAATGAAGTGTTTAAAAACTTTAGCTAAATGGAGACGAAGAAATTAAAGTTTCTGTCTTCCTTTTTGCGTTGATGGTTAAAATAATCTTGTTGTAAAAACATTTTCCTATTAACGATGGACCATAAACGCTTGGCGAAGTTAGTGCACTTACTAAAGTGCTGTGTCTAGTCCATTACATCAATGTCGCTAGAGCTCGTTAAAACTTTACTGGTTGCACAATGCATGTCCTCAAGCTACGCTCGTGCCACTAGAGTTTTTCTCTTTCTAAATCTATATCAACGAGGGAGACGATTCGATATATTATTTTAGAAAAAAAAATATTGCTAGAGATCAACTACGATAATATGGCGCGCCCCTCCAAATGACTGTTTCAATGTGTGTAATCACATCCTTATGAAAGAGTTTGTATGTAGTAAGTATTCAACCAATCACAGTACACGTAATATTTCAGTTAATGTCACTTATTATTATCAAGATTCGTTGGTCAACTAATCATAACTAGCCTACCGCGCAAGACAACGCACTTCAAAGGTTTGGACAACGCACTTCAAACGTTTTGAATTTTGGAGGGGCGCGCCATGTTATCGTAGTTGATCTCTACGTAAGTTATACATTTAACGTACAGGGTGTAACAAAAGTAAGCGATAATACTATAGGGTGTGTATATGTCCCTTATATAGAGTTCACTGTGAAAGTAGCAGCGCTACGCGTACGCATACTTTCCTTTATTCGGTAAAAACAAACAAGCGCGCTTCTTTGGCGTTATAAAGACGTGCCGGAGGCGGAATGTGGCTACGACAGAATAAAATTATAAAGAGTTGTTCGCCAAAGATACGACCTAAATAAAAGACTTACGTAATCCATACTAATATTATAAATGCAAAAGTGTGTCTGTCTGTCTGTCTGTAGCGTTCGAGCGTGAAGAGGTAACAGCCTCTTCACGCTCGAACCGCTGAACCAATTTTGCTGAAATTCGGCACGGAGATACTTTGAGTCTCGAGAAAGGACATAGGATAGTTTTTATCCCGGAAAAATGTACGGTTCCCGCGCGATAAACGAATTTTGGCGCAACGGAGTTGCGGGCGTCATCTACTTTATAATATAAATTAAACGAGAAAAGAAATACGTTAAAGGTTCCCAATATAGGAAATCCTTTTTAATTTAGGGAATTGGGTTGGAAGAGGTATTTTGCATAGTATAATGATTTTGCATGGTATTAAAACCATGTATGGTGTACCTAATAATAATTGAAGACGTGAGTGGACCAGGACCAGGTACAGGTAAGTAATACATAAAAAAATTGAGTTTTATTTGTATTAATAGAGGCTTTATATCTTTAGTGCCTGAAAAATGATTTGAAAAAAAAAAAGGATTTTCTGTGTAGCCAGATATATAAACCAGATGATGAAATAGGTAGATTACAAGGTTTGTTCAAATTATAAGGAATAAAAAGAGTAATCGTCCTTATGTTATAAAATGTTAATTATCTGGTTCTTTCACTCACGTCTTCAATTGATTGATTAGAAAACTTAAAATGATTGGACATATTATTAGATTTTGGAATCAAAATTGAAACTTGATAAGATTATTCTTTTATACTTGTACATTTATAATTTTAGCATATTCACAGTTTTAATAATGTTTTAGTTTATATTGCAGTATCAAAAGTGTGCAGAAATATTTTTATTTTGAAAGCAATGATATTCTACTTATACAGATTTGTTACGTTCATAATATTTTCCGGCTTAAATCTCTTCCGAACAATTTTCAAATTCAAAATTGGACTTTGACAGATAAATGAAACAAAAGATACGAAATGCCATTTACATAAAAGAGACAGACTAAATAAAAGACGACCCAATTGGGTCGTATTTGAGTCTTCACAACGCGCGCGGTAGTAACATATCTGCTTTGAGTTTTTAGGGTTCCGTAGCCAAAATGGCAAAAAACGGAACCCTTATAGATTCGTCATGTCTGTCTGTCTGTCTGTCTGTCTGTCCGTCCGTATGTCACAGCCACTTTTCTCCGAAACTATAAGAGCTATACTATCGGAACTTGGTAAGTAGATGTAGTCTGTGAACCGTATTAAGATTTTGATACAAAAATGGAAAATTTATTAAAAATTTTAGGGGTCCCCATAGGTACAACTGAACCAAAAAAATTTTTTTTCGTCTAACCTATGCGTATAGGGTATCTATGGATAGGTCTTCAAAAATCATATTAAGGTTTCTAGTATAATTTTTTTCTAATCTGAATAGTTTGCGAGAGAGACTCTTCCAAAGTGGTAAAATGTGTGCCGCCCCCCTCTAACTTCTAAAGTAGGGGCATGATAATTCTAAAAAAAATATATGATGTACATTATTATAAAAACTACCAACGAAAATTGGTTTGAACGAGATCTAACAAGTAGTTTTTTTTTATACGTCATAAATGGTAAATCTTAATTTAACTTTCATTAAATCAACTAAAATATAAAAATAAATCAAAAACCTTTTAATTTTTTAGAAACAAACCTTATTGGTGCTGCGGAACCCTTCATGGGCGAGTCCAACTCGCACTTGGCCGGTTTTTTATATAATATCATTGTTTGAAAGTAAAACTCATGTTTCTTTTTAAAAAAACCCTATGTGCTACTTTTAATCCGCAATCATTATCCTGGAGCTCACTAAAAGAACGGAAAATAGAGAATAGAGAGTATGAGATAGTAGTTACCTCATACTCTAGCTCAGGGGTCACCAAATGGCGGACCGCGGTCCGCATCCGGACCGCCGACCTATTGTGTGCGGACCAAGCATGTTGGAAGATGAACTTCGATAAAAATAAATTTGGGTCTCTACTTACTGATGAACATCTCCAGGATTTAATGTAAATAGCTTGCACCAATTTCACTGCGAACAAGCAGCAAAAATGGTACTTTTCTCATTGATATGGAAATAAAATATAGCTTTGTAATTTCCGTAATTACCTTGTTTAATTTTTTTTTATGTGTGGACCGCGAAGGTCATTTCATTTCCTAAAATGGACCGCGAGAGAAACTAATTGGTGACCCCTGCTCTAGCTTTTAAGGTTACGCCTTGATAATTTAGCTACAGCGATATCGACTTTTCTCAGCAATGACTAAAGCTAAGAAATTAAAGTTTATTGTCAGTATTCATCATGTCTTTATCTTTGAATTACCTATAACATATAACACACTTTTATAAGACAGAATAATTAATCAAAAAGACCTCTATAAAAACAGGGATTCTAATTTTGTCAACAGAGGAGAGTGATTTAAGATTCCAAAATTTGTATATAGATTAGTTCAAGCATATACTATAATTTGCCCATAGCTTATATCAAATATATTTATGGTTTTTAAACTACGAGACAAAAACCATTTTGTCGCTTACGCACTTTCCATTTTTTGCTGTTCCATTTCTTGTTTCAAACAATCTAAAACATATCCAACAAGATTTTTTACTTTAACGCGGCGTCACCTTAAACAAGGCGACATAAAACAAGGCCTTCGCATCTGTTGTGGATAATTCACACAGTTTTGTAGAGCGAAGTAACCACTCTTCAAATACTGTCTGGGACAAGTTTTTAAATGTCCGTATGGCTGCCCCAGCGTTTATGGCATCCTGTACCCGGGATCAAACCTGCACCTTCTCAAGTACGAAGGTATGCTCACAAAGCCACATACGCTTAATAAAGTAATATAGAATGGGGGTAAAATTAGTAACGAACAATAATGTGCTTTCGGGTATCAATTATTACTATGCAAAAAGTGTGTCAGTCTGTCTGTTTGTCTATTACCTCTACACGCCCAAACCGCTGAACCGATTTTGCTGAAATTTGGTAAGGAGATACTTTGAGTCCTGGGAAAGGGCATAGGATACTTTTTTCCGGAAAAATGTACAGTTCCTGCGCGATGCGTTTATTGCATATTTTGGCGCAACGGAGTTGCGGGCGTCATCTAGTTCCTTATAATCGTTTCAGAAAAATAAATTCACATCCCAATCTATCTTTAAGGCGCTATATCGAAAGTAATTTTACCGCAAGAGCAATTTTATACTTAATTTGTATGACTATAAAGTCGTGAATACGCTGCGGCCAGAAGCTATCGGCTCGCTCGGAAAACATGCGAAAAATATATAATCATTTAAAAAATAACTAGGAGCATTTAAGCAAAATGCTTCGATACGATTTTGAGTTGCAAAGGTGTCTATCAATTAGACTAATTTCCTACAATACATCCATTTTCGTTTAAAAATAATCTTCAAATTTCGTATTTTTAAGAGGTCATTTCGAAAATTAAATGTATCGAGGCAAAATATATAACTGTGTTTCTAGTTCTTCTCAAACCTAGATAAGGCTATGAAGATATGTATATCTCATTACCAGATTTGTAACATTTCTGAGGGTCCTGTAGTATTACGTCAAAAAGGACAGTTTTTTCAATATAGCGCCTAATTGGTAAAATTGTATTGCAACCTGAGATGTTATTAATAATTCATTAGGCATAGTAAAATACGCGCAATTTGAAGACCTTGGCGCTATCGACCTGTCACCAAACATTACTCTTTCGATCGCCCCGTGTCGCCCTGCTAAATACAATTGTACAAACATTGTAGGGACATTTTTGTAGATTTATCTATTACTCATTCATCAATAATATCTATTATGTGGATAAATGAAAAAGTATTTGCTTGAAAACGAGTGCCTTATTAGTTATTAGTCAAGTTATATTTTATAAAACAGGGATATGCTACAATCTTACAAGGATGATATTTTCAATCGGGACTAAGGCCGCCTTTAAATATTTATTACAATATTATAATAATATCTATGGACGCTTCACATCACGTCAGTCTGGCCCGTGCTTAGTACCTGAAGGACTTGTGTTACGGGTACCAGACAACGGAAATATATTTAATACTTACTTTTATACTATACATATATTTAAGATTTTCATTATATTATGATTTATGATACACATAATATTTAATACACATCCATGACCCAGGAACTTTGAAAACTTTTTATTCCGTCGGCGGGATTCGAATCCGCGACCCCCGGCTCGATCGACCAACAGCCGACCAACTGAGCCGCAGAGATCGTCAATATTGTAATAAGTCGACACTATAAAGACAGCTCTTACAAAACATCCAAACGGTAAAAGTCATCCAAGAGGGCATATAATTGTGAATAAGATATTATATTACTGCAATTGTTTCACGCTAGACTGCAGCACCAGCACAGACAGTAACAAAAAGTTTTGTTCAACGTTCTACAACATTTCTGTCAATATTCTGATATGACGTGTGCAAAATGTCATAATATTTTGGTAGAACTATTTACTGTATGTGCTAGTAGCGGAACCTTTGCGTAATATTCCCTGTTCAACGCCTCCGTGGTCTAGTGGTATAGAGCGCGGCTCTTGACTCGCAGGTCTTGGGTTCGATTTCCGCGTTGGAAACATGTTATTTCCAAGTTTGGTTAGGGCAATGCAGGCTGATCACCTGATTGTCTGACAAGTAAGATGATCCATGCGTCGGATGGGCATGTAAAATGTCGGTCCTGCGCCTGATCTCTCGCCGGTCGTGACGGTCTTCCGTCCCACTAGGTTATGAGAGTAAATGAATAGAGAGTGCTCTTGTGTACTGCGCATACACTTGGGCACTATAAAATTACTCCTGCGTAGCTGGACTAGTTTAAATTAAACCGGCCACCGTCACCGAAACCGGTGTGGGAGCTATTATTATAATTAATATTCCCTGTTATCGCTGGTGTTATTTGGAAATACTGTTTCGTATCCACATCCCCATGACAGTCTTTTTCATTCAAATGCAACAAAATCCATGTAAGTCTGTCACAAAACAATAGTACTATCAAAGAAGTTGATTCCAATGTTGATTCATGCTGACCTGCGTAAAGGCGCCATTCCACCGCAGCGCACGGAGAGACTACGCAGGTGCGTCAAGCTTCGCTTTGTAAGAAAATATATGTGACTGTGTCCACTGCAACCCACGGACACGCTACGCACGAATTGACTCACTTGCCCAGTAGCTTGCTTGAATATGGTGCACACGTAGCTCAACGCTGGCCACGCTACGCATGCTGTGCACGGGATACACGGAAGCGTGTACATAGTCGTAAGTAACGTGTTTGTTTAGCATGTGCTGCAGTGGAAACGTCGACCCACGTAGTCAAAGAAATAAATCCGTGCGCCGCGTGGCCGTGCAGAGCCGTCGTGGATTGGCGCCTTAATTTGGTCGCGTTTTGTCAAACCCAGCCAACAGCCAACAGAACGTGGATAAAACTGTACTTTGTATCTACCTCATCTTGTCTCAACATCACCCAAAGGTTGGCTGGAAGAAAATGCCTAAAGGCATTAAGCCCGCCTCTGTACCTTTATGTGTGCAAAAAAAAAAGATCACGAATTACATTGAATTTACATAACCCGATCAAATGAAGTAGGTCTGCTATCTGCCTATGAATCAATTTCTTCGATGCTAAATTTCGAAATGTAATTTTTATCCACCTCTGTAACAATAAATCCCTTGGAAATTGCCCCGGCGTTGCCTAAATTACTGTAAATTACTGCCATTACTGCCCGATGCTGATGGAGCCAGGAAGTTGTTTCCCCATGTTGGCCTAGATTCGAATTCGAATGTTCAATATGGGGCAAGGTATGCGAAGATATTATTATACCTTTGGGAACCTTTGTCGATTTGTGTCATAAAAAGGACATGCGTTCTTTTAATGCGTTCTACAATTACATATTGTAGAAATAAAAGTCGAGTATCCATACTAATAATATTACGTAGACTTAGACACACTTCCGCATTTATAATTTTGGAACGAAGTTCCTTATCGCACGTTGCGAAAGGGGGCTAGACGGAAAAAGTTGTAACGACACTTTTTTAGTACCTGCGAAGTAGGCGCAGAGGGCGTTGATGAGGCGATGACGACAACTGGTGGGAAATTTAAAATTCTACCATTTCTCTATGGCGGGAAATTTGAATTTCTTAGCTGGGTGGGGCGGTGATACTTTTTTATATATTTTTTTATAACTTCATTCCATCCGGGTGTGTCCCTTGACACCTCTTAAGTTTTTATTTTAAATTAGAAAGTGTGTCTGTCTATCTGTCTGTTACCATTAGAGTATTAATAACAGTAGTATTGATACTCAAAGCTGTTACCTCTTCACGTTCAAACCACATGAACCGGATTTTGCTGGGTATGGAGATACTTTTAATCCTGGGAAAATATTTTTAAAGTCTAACAGCCACATTCAGAGACATGCAATGATGATAAAAATTTAATTTAATGAGAGAGACGACCTCTGTGGCTCAATGGTTAAGAGTGTGTGGCAGCTCAAGCCGGGGGTTGCGGGTTCGAATACCGCCAACGGAACAAAAAAAAAGTTTTCAATGTTCCTTGGTCTTGGATGTGTATTAAATATGTGTATCATATAATAAAAATGTCAAATATATGTATAGTATAAAAGTATTAAATATATTTCCGTTGTCTGGTACCCGTAACACAAGTCCTTCAGGTACTTAGCACGGGGCCAGACTGACGCGGTGTGAAGCGTCTATAGATATTATTATATTATTACTAGCGACCCGCCCCGGCGTCGCACGGGTATAAAATATATAGCCACTGAAAAAATGATTAAAATGGATAGCCTATGACCCTTCATGTGGTCTACTTCTTATCTGTGCCAAATAACTTAAATATTGCTCCAGTAGTTCGCGAGATAAGCCCTTTCAAATAATTTCCCCCGTTTTTTTACATTCTCCTATTAGTCTTAGCGTGATAAAATATTGCCTATAGACTTCCTCAATAAATGGGCTGTTTAACACTGAAAGAATTTTTCAAATCGGACCAGTAGTTCCTGAGATTAGCGCGTTCAAGTTAGCCCTTTCAAATAATTTTCCCCGTTTTTTCCCCATTTTCCTCTATTTCTTCGCTCCTATTAGTTTTAGCGTGATAAAATATAGCCTATAACCTTCCTCGATAAATGGGCTATCTAACACTGAAAGAATCATCAAAATCCGTTGCGTAGTTTTAAAGATTAAAGGGAACAAAGGGACATGAGGGAAAAAAGCGACTTTGTTTTATAAAAATGTAGGTTATATGACACGCTCGTAGATTTACCATAGCAGCGCCATCTATTGATTACTTACAAATTACAAATGTGACCTTTCTTTTTAATATTGCTAGCAAATTGGTCATTGAGTCTAAAAGAAAGGGCACATTTGTATAACTATGCCTTTTCTTTGTAGTAAGTCGTATTTTTTGAATATATATTTTTTTAAGTTGAAAGGAATAATTTGATTTTATTTAATAATTAATTATATATAAAAACTAAAAAGTAAAAAATATAGTAGTACTAACCTTAACGCATATATATCATCAGTTTTTTTTTCTTTTAAGCAATAGGTTTCCACACTATGAAGCAGAATATGTTAAAAACTTTAATCCCAATTATCTCAGTTTGACCAAAATAATAGATGTGCCCTTTTCTCGTACGACGGCAGAATTTGAGATTTAAACTATCCTATCTCTCAAGTTGGATCGAACTGCACATGGTGTGCGAATTTTATTATAATCGGTTAAGTGGTTTAGGAGTCCATTGAGGACAAACACTGTGACACGAGATTTATATATATTAAGATTATTATTATAGTTTGATATATTTAACGAAAGCCCGATAATGAGGGAGGCGAAATCTTCATTTAAATCATCATCTTCGTCATCATCAGCCTATTGCCGTCATTTAAATACAGTTAATTAATAAATATTTGTCTCTGAGTGCGGTACTTAATTACAGGTATGATGACGATACATGCAAACTAGCTAACGCGTCGTTAAATATATATAAATAGTTAATTAACGGTAACACGGATGGCTGATGTCAAATTTCTCGAAACTCCGCTCGTTTGCCGCCATTTTGTTGCGCCATATTGAATGTGTGACGGGAAACTATCGACAGGATTTATAAATTAAGTAATTACATCTATAAAATTCCTAATGGTGAGGTTTACTACGATTTCTGTGGTCCCTTCACTAATCGTTCATTTAGCCCCATACCTGAAGGACTTGTGATATGGGTGCCAGGAGGTACAGTAGTAATTACGAAGTATAATTTAACGTACAGTACTTGTAGTACAGTTTTCGTAGACATATGTACAGTTTTCGTAGACACATGTACAGTTTTCGTAGACATCTGTACAGTTTTCGTAGACACCTGTACAATTTTCGTAGACACAGCTGTTGGGATTTTGTAGATATCGGCATCGTTGTCGTAGACGCCTACACGGTTTTTGTAGACACCTTTTTTTTGTAGACCCTTGTATAGTTTTCATAGCCACCTGTGCAGTTTTCGTAGATACCTGTGTTTTCGTAGACACCTACACTGGTACACTGTCGTATACACCTGTACAGTTTTCGTAGACACCTGTACAGTTTTCGTAGACACCTACACGCTCTTCGTAGACACACTGTTTTCGTAGACACAAGTACAGTTTAAATAGACACAACTTTCGTAGAAAGTATAGTTTTCATAGACACCTACACGGTTTTTAATTTCACATCTCAACGAACGTACAAGTTATATTATCACATTTTTTTTAATTTTACAAGCCTCTCCTGCAAAATACCAATTTTCGAGTTTGCGTAGTATAAATTGCTGGTGTCGAAATATAATGAAATAGGTATAGTAAATACATAAATGCCTTACAAAACTATTTACATTACAAGGAGCCTAGAAAAGTATTTTCTTATTCGTGTTTTCCATTGCAATATGCGACCCGAAAACCTAACAGTATGAGAATAAAGGCAATTTTGTTCCTTTGTCAATTGAAGGTAAGCTGCACGCTTAAATAACCACGATATTAAAGAAAATCTCTATCTCAGGTACTAGCTAGGGAATGAAAGAGATGGAATTTTATATTGAGTGCTACGTCTATAGTCTACGTCACTATGAACACGTCTTTACCTATTTGTCCTGTCTGAAAAAACAAATATTAGAAGATTGAGGCACCCTCATTAAGCCGTAGAAACAAATTCTTTTTCTTTCTTTTAGTTTAATTAAAATATATATTACTAAAACGAACGATTTCTTAAGATTTATATTATTGCCAGTAGCAATAATTATTTTACTCAGTAGTTTAGGCGCTACTGTACTTACGGCGCAGTAAAACGACTACATAATATTACTTAATATAAACAATCTACATACGCAAACGCTGGTGATAAGTTTACAATTACGTTTTTACATAACATTAGTATTTTACATTTTACAATACTTTTGGGTAATAATTGAATTGAATAATAAATAATCAACAAAATATGAAAAGTGAAAACCTTCCTATACATTTATGATTGCTAACATAAGTATGCAAAATTATAAAACCTAAAAGAACATAATACGAATTCAATATTATAGTACAAATGAAACAATTTTTTGTAATCCTGAAACTTGTGTTCAAAGGTGTGTCGTAAATAGTTTTCGTCACGTGCCTCAAGTCTCAACCTTTTCGGATGTTTTCTAGAAATACCGACTCTTAGAATTCCTTAACACATTATCCTGCATTCCTCGTTTTACTTCGAAGAAGATTTTGAAAGTTTTATTAGGGAATAAAACTTTCAAAATACCAGATGGTAGTTACAAAAATATAAAGCAGAAATTTAGAATGTAAATGTTAGATCCCCAGAACATAAGTTTTTGAACATTACGTCAGAAATGTGAAACGTATACAATACGCGACGGAATTTCGGCATGGTGTGTCATCGGTAATTTAAAATACATTTCAGGCGGAATCATGCCGAACTTCCGCCGCGGAACTTTGGCATGGTGTGTTTAGATACTGGCTGGATTTATATTATGCGTCTGTGCGAACGAGCGGTTTGGCCGCTATCATACCGAGAAATTTGTATTGAATTATTTAATAGCGGCGTGGTCGCGGTGTCATTAACCAACGTCAAAAATAAGGAGATTATCAATTCGACGCGTATGTATGTAATATTTCTCGAACTGCCCAGTTTTTTACATGTTAATCTATAAATAAATAAATAAAATAAAAATAATTTATTTTCAGACAAAGAAGTCCATATTTTAAATAATTTTGTGACAATGAGATTATATACTAAGAAATAATCAAAATGCAGCTCATCTTATTATTATTATTATTTTTATGTCATTTCGATTTTCTCGGTTTTCACCGGCAAACTGATATGCACGAGCCGAAGCCAAGTACGCACCAGGTAAGTAATTAATATTTTAACTATTAGTATGTGTGGAAGATGTCTCAAAAGAATGGTATGATCGGTTTCTAAAATGCATGACGTGTGAGTATGTGGATTTGATTGGGATGTATGTAAAGTATTAGCTTATTATTATTATTATTATCTACCCTGACTCTACTCTACTACTCTACTCAACTACCCTGACATGTAGCTCAGTGAGTCTGCGAAGGAGTGTAGAGTCAATTCGCTCCGCTATCATCTTCAGGACCCCATTCCAGCTCTCCCGAACTCTATGCACTACTGACGCTACCTTTTTCCGCATCATCGCGTAGAAATCGTCGACTCGTGCATCGGCAAACATCCCGGAGGCACTGCAGTATCGAGGGAGCCACAATAGAGACCTGAATATGTTATTGTAAAGGCGAAAGGCGCCATAGGTCCGTTGAGTAAAGCTGGCCCACAGACCACAGGTGTAAAACATCTGACAAAATGCTTTAAAAATCTTGACGGGCGCTGTACACCTGGCAAATCTGTGTGCCAGCATATTACCGCGGATCGATAGCGCCCTGCGCTGCCTCTCAATATCCTCCTCATCACTGAGAGTATCTGTCACCACGTGACCGAGGTATTTAAATTTTGTAACACGACTCAGAGGTGCTCCGTTAAGTAAAGGTGGTGGACAGTCTTGATGATTGAAAATCTTACTATTGCATTTAAATATCATGTACTCACACTTACTAACATTGTACCTTAAGCCGTGTTCAATAGCGTACCTCTCACAAATTTTTAACAGCCTGTTAAGACCACCGATTGAGGGGCTCAGCAGTACCATATCATCAGCATAACTTAAGTTATTCAAACATACACCATCAATATGACAACCAGTATGAGTACTGCTGAGCTCCTCAATCAACTGGTTTATAAATCATGGTTGGTTCATAAATATCGAATAATCAGGGCGAGGTTCTTCCACCTTGTCTCACCCCACACTCTAAGAAGTAATCCTCAGAGAGTGCGTTACCCCACCTAACACATATAACAGCTTCTGAACAAATGTGCCAAATTTCAAAAGTGTATGTATATATGTATGTATGTTTTTATGTTTGTGCACGCATATCTCCGGAACTACAAGTCCGATCTAAATGATTCTTTTTTATTGTACTAGGTATTGTTCAACTTAGGGAATACTGCAAGTTTCATCAAAATCTGTTCAGTAGTTTTTGAGATAGGGAATTTTTATTCTCAATTATTACACAATTACTTGTGAGCCGTCAAACCGCGCGTTCGGGCGAATTCATATAATAGTCCATTGAAATGTTACAATTTTAGGACCGAATATTGCATTTATTAGATAAATTGCGTCCTCTAATAAATGCAAAGCAAATGTAACATTTCAATGGACTATAAATCGAGCCTAATTGCTACGATACTAATAACGATTAAAACATTTTTTAATAAAAGATAAAAAGATAAAATGTTATTTATTTTTCACACACAACTTAACATAGTATTAAACATAACAATATATTCAATTATTGGAGTGTGAACTGGAGCCTAAGCTAGGATACCCTGTGTTTCAGGTCTCCAGGTCTCACCCGCGGATATGTGAAGAACAACATTAACATAATATTTTAACATAGTTGTCTGAGTTAGTGTGTGTATGGAATGTGTGTGTGTGTGTGTGTGCGTGTGCGTGTGCGTGTGCGTGTGCGTGTGCGTGTGCGTGCGCGTGTGCGCGTGTGCGTGCGTGCGTGCGTGCGTGCGTGCGTGCATGCGTACGTGCGTGCGAGCGTGCGTGCGTGCGTGCGTGCGTGTGTGTGTGTGTGTGTACTTTACGATACAGTTAATAGAAGTAATTCAGCTTCATTATAATTAAGCCACTTCTGCACAATTGATTTACATTTATATATTGTTTTATCGTAAATTATTTAATATCCTATTTATTTTATTATACATATGTGGTGCGAGAAAGGGCAGGAGTCGAGTGAACAAAACAGAGTGATGTTTTACAACAATGCAGACCTTTCCTGATCTACGTTTAAGCTGTGTATCAGGGTCAAAAATAAGCTCGGAGTGTTTGTGAAGTATGGCATGGAGAATATACAGACGTCTGACTGATAGCACTTGAGAGTCCTGGTAAAGATTAGTAGTAGGGTATCTAAATGGCTTTTTAAACATAACTTTAAGTAATGATCTTTGCGCTCGTTCAGCTTTAATCATTATGGATTTGCATGCGCCTCCCCATGCTGTGATACAGTAACCTAGAATAGATTGTTCTAGCACAATCTTGGGGCTTAAGAATATCACGTAGATTTTTGAATATCCATATTAATTTTCTTATACGTATTGAAAGTAGGCTTATGTGAGCTTTCCAGGATAGAGCATCGTCTAACTGGACTCCCAGATATTTGATATCACCAACTCTATCCAATGTTAGACAGTTGCAAGGTCTATTACCTTGCAACTGACCAACACTGGTTCTTTGTTCCGTTCCACAGGTGTGTGCTTTAATGCTGAATGTGGGCTCAGGTTCTGTTTTTTTTTTGTTTTGGAGAAAGTTAAATATTTAGTTTTTTTTATGTTTATGGTCAATAAATTTTTGTGAAGCCAAGAAATAGTATGCCTAAGTCCAGATTCAGCATTACGTTGCGTTTCTGCCCAAGTCTCTCCCGTAAAAACTAGAGCAGTGTCATCTGCGTATGAATAAACTTTACCGCAAAATGGTTTGTAGTTGCAAAGATTATTTAAATACACCAGGAAAAGACTCGGGCCTAATACACTACCCTGTGGGACTCCATACGTGATAGGTTGGTAAGTACTTAGGTGTTCGTCGATTTTTACTTGCTGAAACCGGTTTGTTAGGAAACTTTGAAATAGTTTAAGGGGCCTCTTATGCCCATAGACTCCAGATTTCTCATAAGGATGGGGGTGTAGACCGTGTCGAATGCCTTTGCTAAATCTATAAAGATCCCGATACATTTTTTACCGCCATCTATATTCACGGCCAGATTATTAACGAGCTTTGTTACAGCATCAGTAGTGGATTTTATAGGTTGAAACCCAAATTGAGATTGGGAGATCAACTTTTCTCTGATCAAATAATCCATGAGGCGTTTGTTAAGAAGTTTTTCCATAATTTTAGACAAGACTGTCAATACTGAAATTGGACGGTAATTGTCTACGCAGTCTCGACTTCCACTTTTGTGAATAGGGTGAATATTAGCTCGTTTGAAACAGTCAGGAAAAACGCCGTTATTGAAGCAGAGATTTATAATATATTTAAGAACTGGGGAAATTTTGTTTGCAATCATTTTTAGGAAAATGGTAGGTATATCGTCGCATCCAGTAGCTGAGTCATTTTTCAGTGAAAGTATGAGATTTCTCACTTCAGTATCATCAGTAGGAAATAACGCAAACGAGTTGGTACAAGAAATAGATCCAATTTCGCAATGCTCTGATATATGGACATCTGTTGATTTCTTTAGGTTCTCGTATGTTAATGTGGTAATGTGAGTAGTTATTATTAATTTGAATTTAAATTATTTATTGTAATATGAGTTTTTCGTTGACACATTTTTATATCATGGAACAGTAGTTTCTTTTTATTGGAACAGGAACAGGCTTGGCCGCGATTTGTAGTTCAAAGCATTCCATAAACTTTTGACAGGGGATACAAAACTTTCATGTGAACTGTTTTTATAGGAACATTGTTTATTTATTTGGTAAAGCAAATACCGCTTTACGCCTTACAAGGAATAATTTTCTACCATAAAAAGACGTCCATGTGCATATCAAATTTGAGTCCTGTTATCTACTATCCAGCCCATAAATATACTTTAAACATACATTATTTTACACAACTTTTGTCACTATTTAACCGTTAAATAGTGTCAAAAGTTGTATAAAATAATTTAGTTTTTAACGTTCAACTAGAAATACGTTAAAATTATTTTAACGTATTTCTAGTTGAGCGTATACTCTAGTTCAATTTCCCAAAGGCGCTATATTTTTACCGTAAAGGTTGCTCAAATATCAGACCAGTTTCAAGCGATAAAACCTTCCAGATTTTTCCTTTGTATTCGAAATTCTTAGCGGAAGTAGCTGTTAAAACTACCAAGTTGTTGAATGTAAGGAAGTTTAAAGTTTAATTAACGACCGACCCAATTTGAGAGATCTGCTTCACGCCTTATTGATTGCTTTATTTTCTTCTAGAATTTTCATTTCGAGTCAAGATATTGTTATGCAACTCTCTTGTACTTCAGTGCCTTCTTTATTTTGTTTCTTAGTTGTAAGTTAATGTAGCCTAATTCGTAAATGAAAGAATATGCAGTACATAATATTAAGTTATTTTACTTATTGACAAAGGTTGTAACACTTTTCTGAATTATCGTGGCAGTGGGAATTGGGTTATGTATCTAAAAGTTTTAGCAGTAATGTTGTTAAGAGGTTACAAACAGATAGAAACGTTCGAATTTTTGTAATAAATATACAATATGTTACAAGAAACCGGCTTAACTTTCGCATTTTTGTAATCTTATTACACTTATGTTACAAACAACCTGTTTTAAAATACTCTATGGATTTATTTAACCACATCATAATTTTTATTATTAATTATGAAATCTTGTTTACCGAAGTAACCGCAAAATTACCAAGGTTGCCTTTAATGTTGCCAGTTTTAATTATTTAGCCGTAAGTTGGTAAGTTGAGGTCGCTGGGGGAGAAATTATGTATCATTTGAATATTACATCTTATGTTGTGTTTTGTTGTTGTTCATCATCAGATTATTCTGTCTTGTCGTTCGAAAATACTCTAGCTTACTAGACGACGCCCGCAACTCCGTTGTATCAAAATTCGTATATCGCGCGGGAACCGTACATTTTCCAGGATGAAATCTTTTCATTCACTTTTCATAGGACACAGGATACTTCCTATGTCCTTTCCCGGGACTCAAAGTATCTTTGTACTAAAATATTAGTATGGATACAATTCACTTAACTGAAAAATATAGAAACTGTTCCGTCTAACGATAAGGGCCTTTCTATACGTATAATTATGATTAATTACTACTTTCAAACGTTTAAGGAGATAAAACCTATATAAAAGAAAAATTGCAAGTTTTTTCATAGGAATAAATATTTTCTTGATCACATCAGCTCGTATAAATTCAATCAAGATCGAAACATCTTTTCGTCACAAACATAAACACACACACACACACACACACACACACACACTAATCTTGTTGTTGTTGTCCTCTAGCATTGTTGGTGCTACAAATCTCATCACTAAACACGTGATAGTTATGATTATAGTTAATAGTCTTTATTAATTAAAACTATTAATTAATTAACAATACCGAGCTCGCTAGCAAATTATTTCATTTAGCTAATGAGTTTGTTTATAACGAAGGTATGTTTATCGATCCTTATAGTTTAATGTGTGGCTTCATAGTGCCAATAACGTTTTATATACTTAGGTTCAGTCCACGCGATTCAAAATGTATGCTTATTTTGACTGATCATAGTTATCCAACAGATGCAGCAAATGTGGTCTTGTCACATAATATTATAATTCAAAATTATTCACATTTCTTGCACTCATTCCACTTCATTATGTTAGATTTAAGAAAAGTTTTCATTTAACATACAAAGTATTATAGTACATTCAATATCATACATAATATTATGTTATTTTGGTTATATGAAAAAGAAAATATTATGTTGGGTGATTCTCAGAAAAACCCGATAAGCAGACAAAATTTCATTAAATTGGTTAGGTCGATAGTATTCATCGCGAAAGTATTTACAGTCATGTGCAGGAGCCGAACCACGACACCGTTTTGAGACTCAAACAATCGAATAAGAATGCCGCATCCTAGTCTAACAAACGTGAAATGACGTTGTTAGAGCAGGACGCGGCATTCTCGTCCGATTGTTTAGTCTGAAAACGGTTTCGTAGTAGGCCTCCTGTTTTCAATTATTTTTGATCGCCGTAATAGCTTTTAAACCTTTACTAGATGACCCGGTGCACTGCGTAGCTCTTTCCTCCTATGAACCTTCCCTGGACTTCCATGAATATTTCCAGACTAAAATTTTCCAAATCGGTTTAACCGTTCTCGAGACTAATAACATTGAAATTAATTTTTATTAAACCTAAAACATCACCTTAAACTTTATATGCTTTTACGATTTCGATGTTCTTTCTCAAATTTTTCTAGATTTTGTACAAAGAAAATGGCTTAGTAATTTTCTTTTGAGTGTTATGCTTCACATAAGTGCTTTGTCTGCACAGGTCTTAATAAAGTAGACTGCTATGATGAGGTCAAACATTACGGCGAGTTTAAAGGTTAACTATTTGACCAGACCTTGACGAGCTCATCCTAGGGATGGGGAGTATCGATAGTTTAAAGTACCTGAGAGCTCGGACTTTTACTGGTAATACCTTAAAAGCGTGGTTTTCCAACGATAAAAGCTAGCTCTATCACTTTTTTTTCAAAATCCTCTATATAGTCATATACAATTTCAGGTACAAAATTACAAGACTATCGCGGATAAAATAAAAAAAAAATAAAAAATAGTTAATGATTGGTCACAGACACGTTCTAAAAATACTTTTGAGTTGTGAGTTATAATTAATTTAAGTCTACTATTAGTATTACTTTATCAGCTTTTTTTCAATAACAAATTTAATTAACTTTATACAGAAAAAGACGAAAATGTATTCCTTTACAATTTCTAACGTAAAGATTGAATAAACCTCGGAATCCTTTATGAAAAAATAAGATTTCATAACGAAATCTTGGATGTGAAATTTGAATATTTGCAAAGAACCGCATTGCTTGTTTGTTACAGCCAAGCTGAGCGTATAAATAGGTGAATCGGAACCACAATGGAATAGTGATGTACCACTTACGCCATTGTTGTTGTGACATGTCGATACATGGATATTAACTTTACGTGTTATACCATTTATGCCCGTCGCATAGTATTACATGCGTACCTTATACTTGTCAGATATAGTAACTGTGGCAGTATCCACAAATAGGGTCTGAACACACTAGGCTGAATTACGCCGGCGTAAATTTCGCCGCGTTAACGCCGCGTTTAAATTGCATACAAAATACGGGCCGAATACTAGGGGTGACACACTATTACGTCGCGTTTTGTATGCGTTTGACATTTGCGGCGGAAATTACGCCGGCGTAATTCAGCCTAGTGTGTTTAGACACAGCGCCACATTCCTGCAACGCGCTATGAGCTATCGAATAGTGGACTTCGGCGTGAATGAGCATAACACCTCGCTCGGCCGGAAGGTCTTCCTTTGGGACCTCCACGCATACGGCATATCCTACATAACAAATAAAATATAGTTACTCTCTTAATTTAGGAATTAATACTATTGTATCTTATTACATTATTTCGATAGTATTGATACATTTACTGTCAATCGTATGATCAATTGTTATCATCAGAAATGGAAAAATGGAATCAAAATTCATAAACTCTGAAAGTGAATATAATGTACCAACGCGTAAGAATAGTGTATCCAAACATGTATGCGACCGTATTAAATAATATTATTGATGTTTTTCATGCACTCCATACAAACCAGTATCTAGCCTCATAAAAAGGGTAAAGGATTTGAAAGCCACAACACAAAAGGCTCTGTTTAATGCTAACGCGACCGCCGACCGTGGTTATTATAAAATTTCCGAAACGATGGAAACGAAAAACATAATTACCGCTACATAATAAGTATAAAGGTTTTATTACAGAAATTTTGTTGTTAATTTATTCAAATGTCCCGCGATATGCTGACTTTGTAATAAATTTTAGGTCGTTAAATATTATCGTTTCCTTTTCATATTTTCTAAGATCTTAGTGCTATACAAGTAGATATCTTAGTACTGAATTTCTGACTAAAATCCACAGACATAGATAAATATATAGATACCGCATGTCGCTCCTTTTGTGTGAAAACGAGCGTGTCACTTTTTTCCTACCACTGTGACGTACCGAGGATAAGAAACGTGTCCATTATCAAAGCCAACGTTTCTATTTGAATGTCTACAGCTCAATACGGCACTTTTAGGCATTTAGGCATTTTTATAATTCCGATTGACGTGCGATTCCGATAGCAGACTAAAGAACAGACTTTTGAAAGACGAGCATTGCTCGTCGTTTGGGAACGCGATATGGCACGCGAAGTACATACACATCTGGTATCTATCTTGATCCATGTCTGTGCTAAAATCTATTTTTACTTTGGCTCTACAACTAGTTCATGTATACTAGAAAATTCAATTACTACAACTACTATTATGAAATAACCTAAGCGTTAAATTAGTTGGAAAATATGCGATATTTTTCTGACCCATTTTCCTTCACATTTTGTTTGTTCATCGATAAGATCCAATTTCCGCCGCCCAACACTATAAATAGTAATCTTTTAGCCGTTCGAGTTCGTATGAAAACATTTTTCGGCCACACTAAAAACATGTTTGCGATCAGTCCGAAGATTGAAGGCCTCTATAATTAATGATTCAATTCCAAATATCCCGAAGTTTCGGCAAAGTTGTTGAAAAATTAAACTGCTCGAAATTGCGAATCTCATCATCATAAATTTCTATTAATTGTTACTTGACAGATTTTTTGTAGAAAGTTTACCCATAAATGCCAAGATTATAGGGCTTGTTTTCGGATTTTCACTATCCATAATGGCTTTATTGTTAAACAACATTGAATGCATTTTCCATTGAAACTTTTGACAATGGCACGGATACCTTTTCACCTTTTCAGTTTCTGACCTAAATAATACTTAGTATTAAATTGATCTACAGTAACAAAACTAAGTGATAATATTTTCGGGTGTGTATGGGCGAGTTGTGAAAGTATCAGTGCTGAAAGAGTAACTTTTTATTTACTTTTGTATGGGAACATTCATGACGCTCGGCCTTCGGGCACTTGGACTTGCCAGTTGCCCATATCACAAATCATAAAAAATAAATAAAATCACGTTTAACGCGTATGTGCAGACGAATGTGCGAGATTCCACATCATTTCATACAAAATTCTAAAATGCGCGTTCGGCGCGTGCTTGCTGATATATTTGCGATCACCTTTAGGCGGTCTAGATGTTCTTCTCTACATTGATTAATACAATGATGTCAGCTTAAGAAGTTTCACATGGTTCCTTTTGTTCGCAGATCACAATGTGCACACGGAATTGAATAAAATGACAGCCGAGACCATGTACCTGCAACACAAGGTGCGCTACAAAAGGACGGTGAAATTCAAAATCAATACCTACCGACTGTACTCCTCGATCGCGGTGGTCATCCTAACTTCGTTGCCTTATATCTCTACATTAAACCTTCCGAGCGGGGATCCCGCGCCTGGTAGGTCCCCGGGCCCGCCTTTCGAGACGGACGTCGAAATGCCCGTCGTCGAAGAATACGACGAAGTGACGACGGACGTGTCAACTGTCAGTGAGAGTGCAAGTGAGATGACGGGTGACGTGTGTGAGATCGTGAATATCCCGAGTGACAGTCCGGAGGTCGTGACGCTGGGGGTCTTGGAGAGTGACGTGAATATCACGTTCAGCCATCCAGTATTCGACACCAGCGTGCTCGTCCGCGGAGTTGTGTACGATGGTAAGTTTTTTATCTCTTTCTAGAATATATCCATCTCTCTCTGCTGATTATTATTTGGGGAGTAAGACAGTTTATGAATGTATCTCGGGCACAAATCATATCAAACGGTTTCCGTCGTTGGTTATCACTTATCACTGTTAATCCTGCCGACAAAGGAGTCGCATTAGTGGATTTGTAGTCGGCAATTAGACCTTTTAAACCTTTTTGACGCAAATAGCAATAAAATAAACAGTTTTAATTCCTACGAACAACACACTAAAAACAAAGTATTAACACAAATGAACATTCTAATCTACCAAAAAATGAGAAAAAATACTTCTATTGTTAGAAAATAGGCAATGTTTTTCGTTATAAGTTATAACATTATAGTGGTTATTGTGTTGGCAGTAGGTTGGCAATCATATCTGGAGCGTCGCGCAGTCGTCTCTGTCAATATTTCCCGATAATAACGGTCTGTCCCACAATTTCCACTTATTTGTCTTGTGGCATGTCGTCTATCGGATAATACTGATGTTGGAAATACATGGGAATTATTGAAATCCGTACTATCGGCTGCTCTTTCGTTAATAATTTGGTTTTTTTACTTTTTTGTAATGTGTATTATATTAAGCCTTAAAAAGGTTTTTTCTCCTATTTCGCCCAATCATGGACGCGGCGAGCGTCGCCACCGTACAAGGCGAGCTGTTATTAATGTTATTTTAATGTCATTTACGTCGATATTCGCACTGACAGACAATCGACCTGCTAATTTAGGGAGAGAGTTAAGTAACAATAATAACTGTTTACCGAAATAATAAGCTGTACAATGTTTTATCGCTTTCAAGCCTCTTTTTCAACGTATATTAGATAATATAGCGTCGCGTCGCGGACGTCCATAAATTACGTAAGAGGTTAGGTTAGGTTAGGGTTCCGTAGCCTAATGGCAAAAAACGGAACCCTTATAAATTAGTCATGTCTATCTGTCTGTCTGTCTGTTTTAATTTTCTGACGTCAGGTCTAACAAAAAGATAGTTAGAGCTAGATAGTTTTTCGAGCAACTCCGTTGCGCTAAAATTAGTTTATCGCGCGAGAACCGTACATTTTTCCGGGATAAAAAGTATTCTATGTCCTTTCCCGGGACTCAAAGTATCTCCATACCAAATTTCAGCAAAATCGGTTCAGCGGTTCGGGCGTGAAGAGGTAACAAACAGACAGACAGACAGACACACTTTTGCATTTTAAATATTGAAATCGTTGCATCTCCGAGCAGTTTCTTGGTGAGAATTTGAGAGCTGAGAATGAGAACAAAACTCAACGCTAAAATATTTTTTACGACAACATCAAGAACATTCATAGCAAGCAAGAACATCATTCGATTGAGCTGATCAACACGAGCATTAATCACGCTGTTATGGCTGTCACACAGTCCATAACGATGACGACGTGGACCGTATGATGATTGATGATGATGAATTTCAATACGCAGATGAGCCAGCCTCGCTGCTCTAATTAAGCTGCCCTTGGAATAAATTGGGATTCCAAAGCTTCACAGCTTGTACAGAAGCTTTAGACTTAGCTTTTACCGAAGATATAAAACGAAGAAAACTCCTCAAATCTGAATAGTTGAGTGTAGACGCGAAAAAGTTGAGATAAGATAGATCTACGTTAAAAGTATTAAGGGTGTAACAAAACTAAGTGGTAATACTTTAGGGTGTGTATAAGTAACCTATAGATATAGAGTTTGTTGTGCAAGTAGCAGCGCTAAAAGTGTAACTTTTATTACTTTATGGAAAAAATGACGATCGGGCGCCTGCCCATACAAATCACAAAAGAATTGCTCTTTCATCACTGCTACTTTCAGAGTGAACTCTACTTAAGGAACACATACACATCTGAAATCTGTATACTAGATGACGCTTGCAAAATATACTTTGTGCAGAGTTACATATTTCCTTGTCGCACTGGAAAGGCTTAAGGGGGCGACTAACCCTAAATTGTTGATTTTATAATTCGTTGGAAATAAGCACTGAACTGTTTCATTTTCTAAGCATAGATACTACATTATGTTTCTAAGAATTTGATCTGAGCGAAAACACGATATCTTAAAATTTTCTCGATAGAAAAAGATCACAAAGAAGCATCTAATTTTCACGAATTTTTCATATACTTATTGCCATAACCGTGGATTTAACTAAGTTAATATTTTAACACGTATAAATTCTATCACTGAGATACTGACCTGGCGGATTTTTAAAATGCTGTAGATATATTTATCGAGTTACTAGCTGTCCCGGTGAACTTCGTGTCACTTTAAAATCTTCCCTGGACTTTTACGAATATTTTAAGACTAAAATCAGCCCAATCCGTTCAGCCGTTTTCGAGTTTTAGCGCGACTAACACATTTGAAAATCCATTTTTATCTATAAGAGATTGAGAAAAAACTAACTTGGCGATGAATCCGCGTCGTCCTTTTTCACCTGGCATATGAAAGACGGGCGTGAGTGTGAAAAGAGAAGAACGATGTTTGATTTTTTGCATTAGTCGCCCTCTTAAGGTACATCTTGTAGCAATCAAAACTATAATTTCCTGGGCGGTGGGCCTCATGAAAACTATAATTTCCAGGGTCATCCAGTAGGATATAGAACTGTTCGCAGGACAATTACGAACAAACAGACTAATTAACAAGCTCTCAGGACATAATTAATCAAGAGGAATTCCGTTCTATTAATATTAATGACCAATCATCTTGAAGCGAAACCGTAAAGAGGATTTTTAATTTTTCCGTAAAATTTACTTAAATGTTATTAGAAAATGTAAACTAAATGCTATGCTATGGGAGTTCGCAAAAATGCTAAAAGAAGTTCTTAGCTCGAAATTGAAATCGAAACGCATTATTACTTTACCAAAAATGTTTCTAGATGCGAATCAAACCTTCTCATTAAAAAAATGTCGAATAGTGATAACAATGAGCAAATCCTATAATTACATTAAAATAGAACTATAGTTTGTGCGTTATAAGATGATATGGGTGACAGTTCTCATATTCCTTGCTACGGATTTTTTTACAAGAAAACAAAAAAATAACAAAATGTAATAAATTATATTCCATCTACAAAAACAGATGTTTCCTATAACTGTAAATGAATAAAAATGAAAAGTTGCTAAATGCTAATTTATTAATATAAAATTATAAATATTAACAGTGAAATAGGAGCATGAAATTATTGATAAGTACGAAAATATTTAAATAATGTCAGATGCATGAAACGGAACTTATGCCGATAGAGATTGACACTGTTGAATCGAAATCAAATTGATAAAAAGGGCGGTCATCTTAATCGCTGGCGCCACTCTGAAACGTCAGTACGAAATCGATAATTTCGATTGCAATTCCTTTACGAAGTAATTCGATATTTTTAAATTATCGATTAAAATTTTTACGTAACTTCCCTACAATTGTCAATTATAATGTGTCATCCATATCATCTTAAAACGCACAAACTGTAATTAATTATTTTCACTCAGTTTACTATCCATCTAGGTCTATTTAGTACGATAACATTTCAACATTAAACGACGCTTAAAACCAAGTCCTTTTCATTATGGATTAAATTTTTGTCTCGCAATTCGCAAAGGATTCTATTTTCCCCGCGAGTTGGCAGCTTGATTTGAGGAATTTCGTCAATGTTCGACCAAAATATTTCAGGGTTTTATTGTTTGTACAATTTACTGTACTATATAGTATTTTTGTACGTGCTATATTTTCCACTGCAGATATTTCTTTTGCGGAAAATGTTTATTGGAAATATGTTTTTTATTTTATTTTATGCCGGTTGCTCCGTAATTTTAGTGTTTATCATGTAAGTGCATTGTAGAAAAAAAAGTTTTTAATGATAAAACTATCTCTGTTAATAAAAACGGCCATCTTTGCATTTCATTTCGTAGGTAAGTTTTCTAAACAGTGTTTTCTTCAATGGCCAATGCAGATTATTAGAAAGCAAATATATAAAAAAAAAAAACACTTTTTACTAGTTCATTCAGCAACAGATCGAATCACAAATCTATCGCAAATGGCTTATGATGGTCGTCTAATGTCCGTACTGTAGCAACTAGCCTATGCAATAATACTTACAATTTTCACGTATTTGACATGTAGATCATAGATTTGGTAAATTAGTAGGACCGGTGGCTTCTAAACCATAACTATCATTTAAATTACCCATCGTATAGTGAATGTTACCATAATAATAATAATTATAGTACTCCAGGCGGTACCAATTTCGTGTGGCGATGGCGATCGCGTGCGGATCGATACCGATCGTAATCAGTTTGAATAAACATTAACTGAACACGCCATTCACTGAGATATACAATTATACATAGTGCGTTTAGCAATGATGAAAAACTCATTTAAGCAGATATTATGTTACTACCGCGCGCGTTGTGAAGATTCAAATACGGCCCAATTGGGTCGTTTGTTATTTAGTCTGCATCGAGCGCAGTCACGAACGTGCCGCGTCTTGTCTTACTTATGTCGGGGCATTTTAATAGGCCACATTTGACATCTGTCAGATTTATTTCCATAGTGAGGTGAGCTGCGTAAAAACATCGACCTAAACGAATAAATCGATACGGACTTGAAATAAAATATTTGACTTTTATACGTTTAAAACAAACTCCTGTCCCATTATTACTTTTTTTTTTTGCAAATTCAAGGAGTAAAATAAGACAAGGACATAATTTCCAAAAAAAAAAATGCATTTATCCTCTTGAATTATAAAAACTGTTAAATGTAGTGTTATGACTCGAAAGTAAACAAAACACATGGATTGTCTTACCACATATCTTGATTGCTATAAATACCTCGATTATTTACATTTTCAATTATTTTTTCGAACAATCTGGAAAACATCGAATTTTCGTCATAGCTCAGGCGAAGAAAGTGACAGCGATACGATTCGACGTTTAAAAATAGAACAGGGGGTGTGTGCCAAAATGTTTTCGTTTTGGCTTCGTTATAGAATCGCCGATGAAAATGTATGAAATTGACATAAGCGTTCGTTAGAATGACGTTGACGTTCGACTCGTCTTATGTCAATTCCATACATTTTGATCGGCGATTCTATAACGAAGCGAAAAAGAAAAAGTTTCGGTTAAATGGCCTGTCTCTTTTATGTAAATCGTTTTTCATATTATATTTTGTTTCACTTATCTGTCAAATTTGTCAATGTTTGCAATTTTGAATTTGAAAATTGTTCGGAAGTGTTTTAAGCCGGAAAATAGTATGGACGTAACATATTATCTGTATAGTGTATAAGTAGAATATCATTGGCGTTTAGAGTGCTTAGGTTACATGCAGTCGCTAGTTTTAGTATCGCAATAATAATAATATTAGAGATAGATTATGGCAAATGCAAATCCCATGCATTTAATAAATCTGGTTCAACTAAGCGGGCCCTTAGACGAGCAATTTAATTACTCAATATCACGTATTTCGTAATATTATTGACCGTCAAGGGTTGATATAATTGAACATCGCGCGCCTTTAACCTAATTGTCAAATAAAGTGTTCAATAAATACGTGATATTGCACAATACGATTGATCGTCTAGTGGCCGGCTTACACTGGGACAGCGTCGTTTTCGAAACTAAGGAATGCATTTTGACAAACCACTCCGATTACTGAAAACCGACAAGTCAACGAAGGTGTTATGTTATCAGCAATATATTGCATTGTTTCATATTTTATCAACATGTTTTTCATAAAATTTCATTATTCAGGAAATACGGCTAGAAAACGTATTCTCCCACACTAGTTACCACTAAGTGCATGTTGGTTGAGTCATCGTAACCTTTACCGCGGCCTTCTCGACACGAGCTTACCATGTTTATTACGTCATCAATAATCTTTAGTTTGTTTAAAATTTTGAGCAGTTATTTAAAAAAAGTTTCTTTAAAGTAATTTTTAAGTGAAGTCTAACGGTCGCACTCAGTGAAATTAAATATAATTACTTAATTATTTATTTTAATAAGATGTGATCTTTGACTAGAATTAAATGGACTTTATTTAAGAACCTTTGATAAGTAACTCCGTAAGTAGTTATTAAATAAGAGAGTGCCAGTAATTACCTTAATGAATGCTGAATTCTGAAGAGTTAAATATATAGTCCAAGAGCCAGTGACAATCGAACTTTTGTCGTTTTATAATAGCTGAAAGTCTACCTGTTTGTGACCTCTATGGAGGTAAGAACGATGTAATTTTGGTCGCCCTACCCTTCAATGAAATACTAGCTAAAGTCTAGCTTTGTGAGGGCTATCGCATCGTCACACATATACACATATACATAAATTATACATATACATATATAAAAAACCTTGACTGAATGATGATAATTGATAACACATATTGTATAATATATACATAAAAATTACTATGTTATAGCACAAATCAATTATTTAGGCGTGATATATTTTCCGTAAAGTGTACCACAAAATGTATTAAGTTGTGGGAATTGGGATATAGCAGGGCTCGTTTCGATCGCCCTGATAAATAAAAGCCCAATTTTTTATCTTATTTCTTTCGGGATAACTGTAGAAATCTCGTCTCCTACTGCTCAACACTTATGAAAGTTGCTTCCCACTGTCAGACCACTTCAATATCTAATATTTTAAGCCTTAAGTTCGTTGGGCAACTATCAAAAATATCCTGCAGTGGAAGTCAAGATTCTTACAGTAATCTGCTAATATTATAATTTATTCGTACTAGTGAAATATACCGGTAATACTAATATACCATGAAATATACCGGTAATACTAGTATAGCATGAAATATACCGGTAATACTAGTATAGCATGAAATATACCGGTAATACTAGTTATAGCATGAATTATACCGGTAATACTAGTATAGCATGAAATATACCGGTAATACCAGTATAGCATGAAATATACCGGTAATACTAGTATAGCATGAAATATACCGGTAATACTAGTATAGCATGAAATATACCGGTAATACTAGTATAGCATGAAATATACCGGTAATACTAGTTATAGCATGAATTATACCGGTAATACTAGTATAGCATGAAATATACCGGTAATACCAGTATAGCATGAAATATACCGGTAATACTAGTATAGCATGAAATATACCGGTAATACTAGTATAGCATGAAATATACCGGTAATACTAGTTATAGCATGAATTATACCGGTAATACCAGTATAGCATGAAATATACCGGTAATACCAGAATAGCATGAAATATACCGGTAATACTAGTATAGCATGAAATATACCGGTAATACTAGTATAGCATGAAATATACCGGTAATACTAATATACCATGAAATATACCGGTAATACTAGTATAGCATGAAGTATACCGGTAATACTAATATACCATGAAATATACCGGTAATACTAGTATAGCATGAAATATATCGGTAATACTAGTATAGCATGAAATATACCGGTAATACTAGTATAGCATGAAATATACCGGTAATACTAGTATAGCATGAAATATACCGGTAATACTAGTATAGCATGAAATATACCGGTAATACTAGTATAGCATGAAATATACCGGTAATACTAGTATAGCATGAAATATACCGGTAATACTAGTATAGCATGAAATATACCGGTAATACTAATATACCATGAAATATACCGGTAATACTAGTATAGCATGAAATATACCGGTAATACTAATATACCATGAAATATACCGGTAATACTAGTATAGCATGAAATATACCGGTAATACTAGTATAGCATGAAATATACCAGTAATACCATGAAAACTCCACTATAGCGATAGCGTAATGGAGGTAATAGTGATTAATTACCATTAATCCATTTTCCCGCACAGTAATTCATTACGGTCCATACATACAGGGAGCGGACATTTGTATGGATCGGGGTTAAATATTGGTAGATTAGTCCCCATTCAGTATTATGTAGACCAGGTAATCGATCAGCTACCTAATGTATATCCCAAATGTATTTAAATGGAGATTCTAACAGATTATGTTGTCCTTTTTACACTATTGAGTATTTTTGCTTGACTCGAAATGGATGTTTCGATGTTTAATACATCAAAATATCCATTGTGAATCGATTTTATTGTCAAATAATAATACAGCATGGTATGCATGTACTAGGTGTAAAATAAATAGGTGATAAATACTTTCAGGAGTGTATGTGTCCTTTGTATAGTATTTATACAGTTTACTGTGAAAATAAAATGAAATAGTTATTTTCACAAAAAGTTTAAACTCTGAAGTATTATCACTCATTCATGTTAAACCTTGTATTATAAGTTTTTTTTTATTTTAATTTTTGGTTATCATTTTTGTACTCAGGTGAAATCTGAAACGACCCTAAGCGGGGTATCAAAATGAAACTGGGCGAGTTTCACCCCCTCACCCCCTCACTCTTCACACAATAATTAACACCTAGTGTCAATTTTGTGGCACGAATCAAAGGCGACCTTGACATTACAGGTGCCCTACAACCTTAATTAAAAGCCTTATTTTTAACAAACTCATGCCTGGGTGTTGAATAGACCGTGGTGGTGAAAAATGCTTCAACTTTAAACAAATATGTTTTTTAAGACTTAAAAAATACTAAAGCTTTCTACAAATATTTTTATTTTTTAAGTTCTTATTAAAACTAATGTCATTATTTCGTATTAAAAACAAACAAAAAATAAGTAATTTTTAAAATTTTCATTTTTGGTTTGGTTAGGAGGCGCCTTCCCGTTCGGACCCGGCGAAAGTGTTTGTGCGTGTCCGTAGATGTTTGTGGGTGTTCGTGGGTGTTCGTGGGTGTTGTGTTGGTGTTGGCGTTACTGTTTGGGTTTGGTTTGGCACCGGTCATTTCTTAGCGGGGACTGCGCCCCCCCCCCCCCCCCCCGCTCCTGAGAATTTTGCTTAAAACAAAATCGTGTCATGGCGTTATATTTCTCCTTTTATAAGAACAAAGTTAAAAACTAAACTAAACTCCCCCCCCCCGCTTCACATGAAACTGTTGCTTATAATGAAATAGTGTCGTGGCGTTTGTATTGCGTCTTATTTCTCCTTTTTAGGAACAAAGTAAGTCATCTATATATGTCGTATAAAGTCATCTATGTATGACTCGGCCGGACGTCGATTGAACGATCGTCCCTCAACGTTCAACTAGTTAGAGATTTGTAGCATAGCGTTTTGAACATAGCGGACATGAAATCAGTCAGGTAATTCAACGTACTTTATTTTCTTTCTACTCCGGCGCTACATTATCTCCAACTTTTGAAAAAAAAATATTTCTTTGGCTTCATACTAATCTGACCTATAACTTCATAAGAAAATCGTTATTACTTCTAACCTATCTGACTTAGAGCATTGAAGTAAAAAAATTATGTAAGACCTCTATCTTTTTAAAACAAAAAAGAACCAGTGTAATGTGCTAGATTTTTCACAAAAAGCCATTAATTAAAATATACACGATTATTTTCCTTAATCTTTGATTTTTCTATGTTTAATTCCACGAAATTTATAACATATTGCCTGTGTAAGCGTAGTCCACAGTCATGTTTAGCTATCAAATGACCCCTTTTTTATCTTCATAGGATATTTACATGAGAAGTACTGGTCAGATTAGTGTGAAAGCCCGAGAAAAACTAAAATAGCTGCCATCTTACAACCGTGAGGGAGAGAAAAAATTTGAGCCAATTCGTCGATAAAATGTGCCATAGTTCATGACATTAAAGGATCGGACACCGGTGTCGGGACACATTGTATACATATTATAATAAAATCGTAGGAAAGTCAATTCTGTACATTGAATATTTTTGAAAAATAATACTTGGGACTATGCTACCGCAGACGAAGTCGCGGGCAACAGAGAGTAGATCATAAAATCTTATATATAAAATTCTCGTGTCACAATGTTAGTTACCGTACACTCCTCCGAAACGGCTTTACTGATTTTTACCGAATTTTATATGCATATTCAGTAGGTCTAAGAATCGGCTACTGGCTACTTTTTTTATATTGATAAGCGCATTTGTTGAATAAATGATTATAAATTATTACAACTCGAGACTGACGGCGACCATCGTTTGTGAGACGGGATAGCGATAGACGTTGCCATGGTGACATACTTATTTAGTCACTTCAATAAAATAATATGGGTGAATATCGAAATGGCAATGGGTGAATATCGAAATTTATATGGCAAAACAACGTTGCCGGGACAGCTAGTCATTATTATATTAGTGAACCTAACTCTACATAACGTATATCATTGACCAATTAAATTAATTAAGTATATCTGTAAAAGTATAATTATTTAAGGTTATCGACGCAATATTCGTTAAAACTAACATGTTACAATTACAACTGAAATAATTTCAAATTTCAATTGCATATTTTTAGTACTCACTCTGGCTGGAATTTATATGCAAAGTTTCTGGCATATTTTTAGTTCGTTGAATTCCATGCATGGCACATTGTTAATAAAAAGTTACGTTCCCATCTCGCACCGAAAAATTTTAAGTGAAATTAATGTGAAGTGTTGGGAAATGGAACAGTTTCAACATTACAGTGCGGTACAGTCGGTGAAATTGGTTTTATTTCGTTTTTATTTTTCTTTTTTGTTGCTATGCTTTTTGTGTATTTTTTTCTTTTCGGGTTTTGAAATAATTGTTAAAAATAGAGTGGATGTTGCTAAAGAATAGGCTACCTCACAAGTTAATTTAATACGGATTACTTAATCTACTTAGATGTAGATATAATATCTACATCTACCAGTAATCTGTTCAAAAACAATCAGAATTTCGCCTGTTTATTTTGATAAATAAATAAATAATACTTTATTCGTGCACTACAAGTTACTCCTAGAATGATGGAACTGAGCATGATTTTCGGCTTCTATTATTTTAATTATTTCTAAAGTTATATAACTTAGTAGAACTTAGTAAACAGTTTAATATTAAATCTAATAAACTGTCAAATTCCATTTGTTATTTACACTGAAGTTTATATAAGTCGTCGATATAGCCCAGAGTGAGGCGTGGGTGTTCAATGCTATCTGCTGAATGTTTTCGTTTTATTACAAATTGTAGTCAAGAATACGAAAAGTATTTTGGAGTTTGAACTCTTGTAGTCGCGCTACGAAAAACTATTTAATGTTTTGTACTCTTGTATCTAAAAAGCGTTTTATTTTTATTTTGCCACTTAACGAACTATCTAGTTTTTAACTTTTTTATGCAAAATTGCTTGTGTTGATCAGTGATCTAACTCAAATACTTAATAAGTAAATAAAAATAACGAAGATTAGGAAAATAAAAAGGCTTTATAAGGCTTATATAATAGGAGTCTAATTGAGAAGAATATATAAAATTTTGTTGCGAATGTAAATTCGCATCTTTATATTATTATATTGTTACTAGCTTTTACTCGTGGCTTCGCTCGTGTTAAGATGTATTATTATTAGAGACCGGATTATATGCAACATAAAAAGCTTGTTATATGCATGCAAATATGCATGAAAAATGCTTGAAATATGCACGAAAAATGGCAGAATATGCAAAATTATATGACAATATGCAAATTCAAAATCTGCATACAATTAGTACTTTAATTATTTTTTGATAGGCGATAATACACCGTACAGTAACATTATAATATGACATTAAAATTATTTAAATTTGTTAAGGTTAGCAATTAAATATTTTTCTAAATTTTCAGTACTAAGATTGTGTCTATGATTATTTAGAATATTTTTGTAAATAGAAAAGGTTCGCTCCACACTCGCTGAGGAAACTGGTTAGAATCTGAACTTAGGTGCTATGTTAGCACTTACAGTTTCTGGCAAAAGTTCTGCCGTCCCATTCATTTGTAGTTGGCAAGCGCGACGTTCTTCTTTCTCTTTCATTGTAATATCGTTCTGTCAAAACAAAAGACGCGCACAACTACTGAATGCATTCGAAATGTAGTAAAAAGTCACAACTATTACTCGATAGTATGTCGATAGCCCTAAGTTTTGTAAAGTTTCTGTTATTGTTATTTATGGTCGCATTTCGAAACGCAGCATTAGTGAAAAATGTTGTAAATGTACCGATAATATGCATCATAAGTAGATCGTACGTAAAATATGCTATTATTGCTAAAAATGGCTAAAATATGCAAATGCATATAATCCGGTCTCTAATTATTATATACAATCTTTCATCCCCTATTTATTCCCTTAGGGTTGGAATTTATCAAAATCCTTTCTTAGCGGATGCCTACGTCATAACATCTACCTGCATGCCACAGCCCGATCCGTCCAGTGGTGTGGGGTGTGCGTTGATAGATCACTAGACATAGTCTAGTGACTGACAAGTCAGTCAGTCACCTTTGAGTTATATTATATTTTTGTTATAAAAAACTGTTTTTAACAGTACCAGTATCGATCATAGAAATTATTGTATTTTACTAAAAATTACATTTTATACGCAACTTTATTGTGCCAAAAAATGTTTATACTCATATTCGCACATTTTTATTAAAACTTTGCCGTGTCCTTTACCTTTTTCGATTTGAATGAAAGATACAGAAATACTCAAAAACTCCAATATCATTTCAATGCTGGCAACACTCTAAGTTAGTTAGCTTGGAGCTCGGGAAAATCGGGGAAAAAAAACCAAAGCCTCAATCTCTATTCACCGTGATTGATGGCTATTGTGAGGTCAAATAACGCGAATTGGATAAAAAAAGAAATATTTATAGCAGTAGCCAATAAAAATGTAACATTTTTTTAAGATCTGTGAAAATGTAATACAACCTAATATTTATATATATTATATTAAAAGGTTTAGTAAAATAAGAATTAAACGCTGTCATATTGTATACTAGCGCATGGGTATAAAATAAATAAAATAAATAGCCACTGAAAAAATGATTAAAACCGAATATAGCCTATGATCCTTCACGTGGTCTTCTTCCTATCTGTGTCAAATAACATAATAATTGCTCCAATAGTTCGCGAGATAAGCCCTTTCAAATAATTTCCCCCGTTTTATTTATAGCCTTCTTCAATAAATGGGCTATCTAACACTGAAAGAAACATCCAAATCCGTTGCGTAGTTTTAAAGATTAAAGGGAATAAAGGGACATGAGGGAAAAAAAAGCGACTTTGTTTTATAATAAGTATAGATAGATAATAGCTTTTAAATATATTTTTAAATATTGAAATTACTTAAAAAATGTGTTACTAAATAATGAACAATAATAACTGTAGTTTTCAATATTTAGCATCTTCCCAAAATAAAAAGGACGATCATCTTTTATGACTTATGTCTCGTTGTTTTGAGAATCGATGGTCGATACAACGAGACAAGTCTCAAAACTTTATTTAAAAGACAATATTATGATTCTTGTTTGGACCTCAGGTCAAAAGTCTTTGTATATTATTATATACAAAGATATATAATATATTATATTACTAGCTATTTGACCGAGCTTTTTTCGGTATTCGATAAAACACGAATAAAATGACATTTTATAAAAATGATTCCTAACTAGATTGAGTTATCGCCCCCGAAACTACCTATATATACTAAATTTCATGAAAATCGTTGGTAACGTTTCCGAGATTCCAATTATATATGTACATATATATACAAGAATTGCTCATTTAAAGATATAAGATAAAATATTTCAACCATATTTCAACAGTCTCATTCTATCTAAATGAAAAATATCACCATCTACTCCACTCCTATAAAAACCATGGTCTACGCCCTACGCAATCTCATGACGTCATCCAATACCAACTCGATTCGCAGAATTAACGTTCTAGAACATTTTTAAAACGCGAACGAAATGCCAGCGAGAATCTTTATAACTTAATAAGTGAACTGCACTTAAATTATTTTTATTCGAATGGAACACTATACAATGAACTATACAATAATAATACTGAAGATTTTGTAATAATGGCCAGTTTACGTTATTCCAATCCAGTAATCCAAAAGCTGGATTGTATTACTGTATTGGAATAATGTAAATTGGCCATAAACCCATAAGAATCAAACTCTATAGTAAATTGAAGTTTAATCGTCATTATTAATATTATGTCTCTGATGGCCGTACCTACTCAGAGATATTTTCGGTATAGATCTTTATTATTCTCAATAAGACAATTTATGTCACTTTCATGAGAAACAATATTATAACCTCAACACTATGCTTATTACAAAAGTTCACAATACATATTTTTTTAATGATATACTTAGTTAATTAAATTTCAATTTCATGAAGAGCTTATGGACAGCGAATGTATGGGGCCTATGTCAAAATCTTCATTTAATTACAGTGAAGTAATTAATACTCGTCACTGAGTGCGGTACTGAGTGCGGCAGTTTCTATAGATATTATAAAACAAAGTCGCTTTTTTTTCCCTCATGTCCCTTTGTTCCCTTTAATCTTTAAAACTACGCAACGGATTTTGATTATTCCTTCAGTGTTAGATAGTCCATTTATCGAGGCTACAGGCTATATTTTATCACGCTCAGACTAATAGGAGCGAAGAAATAGAGGAATTAATGTGGAAAAAACGGGGAATATTATTTGAAAGGGCTAACTTGAACTCAGGAACTACTGGTCCGATTTGAAAAATTATTTCAGTGTTAGATAGCCCATTTATTAAGGAAGGCTATATGTTATATTTTATCACGCTAAGACTAATAGGAGAATGTGGAAAAAACGGGGAAAATTATTTGAAAAGGCTTATCTCGCGAACTACTGGAGCAATTTTTTATGTTTTTTGGCACATATAAGAAGTAGACCACGTAAAGGATCATAGGCTATCGATTTTAAACATTTTTTCAGTGGCTATATATTTTATACCCGTGCGATGCCGGGGCGGGTCGCTAGTAAGTAATAAATATAATTATTTGACAGCCATTTTCTTGTCTGACTATACGTGTAAGTTTAAAATCCAACTCTCATTTGGTACACGTTCGCGGTCTGAGCTCTCCGCAATAATATTATAATATTCTCCCCATACTAATTACCTCGTAACGACACCTTATAGCTCGCTAAAGCATGTAAATAGCTTGAATTTTTACTGGAGTCTAATAATATTAAAGACTCCAGTAAAATGAATATAGTTTAGTTTAGAAAACGAAATAAAGTTTAAATATTCGTTCAAGTTATGTAATACTATCAAAATATATGGGGTCACTTTCGTATATTCTAGTGCGATTTCGTCATGGTTCTCCGTGTGGTATCAAGTATATCCAACTTTTTTAAACATACCTTTTTTACACATCTAGTTCATATGAACGGTTACGATGGCGACGCGTCGTAACACTGACTTCTGAGTCTGACTGACTAAAGGTGCGTACATGCCGATCATGCGTGTATTTGATACGACACGTATCAGATACGCGGTTAATAGTGATCGGGGCGTATCATGATACGCGTATTATTTTGACACGCTTCGATGATACGCGACGGAGATCTGGCCATTTAGCCGAAACTTTTTCGTTTTCGCTTCGTTATAGAATCGCCGATCAAAATGTATGGAATTGACATAAGACGAGTCGAACGTCAAAGTCATTATAGAGTGTAGATGAAAGGAGAATTATCTTATATGGGGGATATTTGAAAAAGTGTCCAGCTGTACGCAGTAAATAACAGTTGAAAAATCTTCCACGAGTGGCGCTAGCTGCAGCCAAAGGGTATGGAATGAATTATAGAGTATAGGAATTAATGTAGCCGTTGGTAACAAAATATAAATTATTACTCGAATATAAATTATTACTAGAATTACTGGGTTAATACCAATATATTTTGAAAAATATAACCTAAAATAGCTGAAATAAAAGTTGCTAAATAATTTAAAATTTACCTTGTTGCTACTGTAGCGCCACCTTATTAGTGAATTAGTTTCACCCTAATTTAACGCATTTTCGGGGACACTTTTTACATACAGAGATATTCCTCCTTTCATCTACACTCCATAAACGTCATATTAACGAACGCTTATGTCAATTCCATACATTTTCATCGGCGATTGTATAACGAAGCGAAAACGAAAACATTTTGGCACACCCTCCAGATCGGGGATCTGATCGCGCAAATGATACAAATGTGGACGTACCCTTACATGTTTTTCCGAGGCAAGGCTCATCTTTCGTCTGACAATCAGTTATCAAAGCCCTAATATTATAGCACAAACCTTAAATACATAATACAACTTGCCGAATAAATAATATTACTTAATATAATTGGAAGAATTCCCTAAACTAGGAAGATAAACTAGACATTTCGATTGAATGTCATCACAAAAAGCGAAACTAGTTAATAAAACAGATCAGAAAAGTTTTGGGGGAAATGTATTTTCAGTAAAAATAGATAAAAAAGCTCCTCATATTTGTATGAACTAATCAGAGTTGGCAATCGGCCAGGCTGTATCGATTGTATGTGACGATGTAAATCCCCAGAAGTGTTGCTAGGGGACAAATTATTATATTTCTGATAAGAATTGCGTTTTTCTTGTGTTTTAGTTTTGAAGTATTGTTGAACTTTGGACAAAAAAATATTAACATACCTAAAACATGGGGAGGGGATAATAAGGACAGTTTTTTATTGTGTTTTAGCAATAGTAAAGCATTGTTGAACTTATTAACCCATCACCTCGTAAGGACACCGGTGACCGCGACGACAATAGAATACAATAGCATTTCCAAGAATCCCCGATCGAAGGATTAATTAGACATAAAATACAGGAATATTTTTTACTGTCAAATCTGTTATGAAGTAGATTCTTTTTTATAAGGTAATCTTTATGAAATATAACATAATAGCTTTAAATATAAAAGTTATTTGATACAACGACCCGTGTACAAGGCGCGACTGATGGAATAAAAACCGGCCAAGTGCGAGTTGGACTCGCCCATTAAGGGTTCCGCAGCAGCAACAAGAATTATTTCTATGAAATTATAAGGTATTTGATTTATTTTAATATTTTATTTTTGATATAATGAAAGTTAAATTAAGGTTTATCATTTATGACGTATAAAAAAAACTACTGGCTAGATCTCGTTCAAACCAATTTTCGTTGGTAGTTTTTATAGTAATGTACATCATATATATTTTTTTAGAATTATCATGCGCCTACTTTAGAAGGTAGAGGGGGGGGGGGACACATTTTGCGACTTTGGAAGAGTCTCTCTCGCAAACTATTCAGGTTAGAAAAAAATGATATGAGAAACCTCAATATGATTTTTGAAGACCTATCCATAGATACCCCACACGCATAGGCCAGATGAAAAAAAAATATGTTTCAGTTGTACCTATGGGGACCCCTAAAATTTTTAATAATTTTCGCATTTTTGTATCAAAATCTTAATGCGGTTCACAGACTACATCTACTTACCAAGTTTCAATAGTATAGCTCTTATAGTTTCGGAGAAAAGTGGCTGTGACATACGGACGGACAGACAGACAGACAGACAGACATGACGAATCTGTAAGGGTTCCATTTTTTGCCATTTTGGCTACGGAACCCTAAAAATTTGAAATAACATTCTTTTATAGCTGATAGTTTTCAACACTACTGTAGTGTATTGATAAATAAAGATGGCCGCACTACTAATCAGAGAGTGGGGGTTGGGAGAATATGGCCGCCAGACGTGAGAGCTGTCGTCCACTTCTCGACCAGCCACTGCCGATAGTAGAGTGTTCAGTGATACAGTATTATGTGTTTAATTTACTCCTTCAACGATAATGTACAAATTGTACAACTACTTTGCCCACTTTTATGTGATATGTGTTTACCAGATACCTACCTTTTTATCTTTATAGGTATGTCACCCAACGACATATTTTTTTTAGTACTTAATTGAATTCTCTTAGCAATGCTACGCAAGAAAAATCTCTGTACTTGTAGCTCAGCTATGAAAAGTGTATTCTTGTAGCAATGCTACGAAAAACTATTTTAATAAGTTACGGGTAGACATACAAAATAACAATGCAACAATGCAATTACTTCACTAGATTTTTTTTAAATAAGGAACGAGTAGGGTACAAGTTTTGATTACGGACACCAATTTTTGTCACCGTCGTTGTGCACGTTTCCTATAAGATAATATAAAGATATTGAGTTTGTAATTTACGTAAAGTTTTGTCCAAGCCCGCATTGTGTCGCAGCAATTTCCGCGTTTACACATTGTGTTGTCGAAATTGCGCAATAAATAAATTGCACAAAAGCCCGGAAATATCGAATTTACCCGCAAAAAGTAGAAATATTTACAATGAAGATGTTATTATGGCCTTTTCGTTTTTCAGGTCAGTTTTCCACCTCTTTAGCTCCATTTTGTATAAAGTTTTAATAACGCCAATCAAGGACATCAAATTGAGGCTAACAAATTACTATATTTTGTACCGGACAATATGGTTACAAAATTTTATACAATTTTCGAATCTTTTATGGTAATAAAATGATGCCAAATAAGGTTTTGCCAAGCTTTATTAAGTATGTCAAAAAACATATGCGAAAAAGGGTTCTTTTTGTATGAATGAAACATAGTTCCGTCTAAAAATAAGCCGAATTTCTACGTGTTCGGTTAAAATAAAATGTATGCAAATATTTAAGAATACAAAAAAAAACACTTACACATGCAAAAAATTTAAAACTATGCCTTTTTCGCAAGTTATATAAAATACACTACATTTAGGGCCTGTTTCACCACTTTCTGATAAAGGGCGGAATAATAATAATAATAATAATAATAATAATAATAATAATAATAATAATAATAATAATAATAATAATAATAATAATAATAATAATAATAATAATAATAATAATAAAAATAAAAATAATAATAATAATAATATACAAAAATCCGTCGTCATTGATACCTGCTCCATCGTTCGCCGCTTCTTAAACCCGTCATCATCATTTACCTCATCACAATCTTAACACTTCTTATCATGAATCAGGATACTTGGCACAGCCCATACCTGAGTCATTTCCCCGGCAAACAGCCGAGACACTAACTCTCTTAAATAATAATAATAATCTTTATTGATGATAACAATATAGGCAAAGGTACATTGTTTACATTGTTGACGGTAATTATTGTTACAATAATATCTAATATTACTTATAAACAATTTTATGGTACTAAGTACCTAAACTAGGTCACATGACCTGTTCTTATAGGTACTTTAGTCATGTTAGCGCTCAGATATTGTGTTGTCTGTATTATAGGCTATTCACAGCTTTTTTGACAGATTCTCCATACTTCATCTGTCAAGTTAAGTGGTGGATAGCCTATTCGGCACTTATCAGGAAGTGGTGAAACAGGCCCTTAACGTTATATAATTTTCAGATCGCTTTTTCGTTTGATCGAATTTCCAATCACGATGCTTAAGCCACTTCAAAAACTCATTAAAGTTTTGGTGTAATCGATAAAGTTGTAGACTTCCGAGTATACCTAGCTATACCTAGACTACCTGGTGCCTAGACAGCTGGTGCATTGACCTGGAGTCGATACGGGGGCGACGACCTACTGATCTAGACAGCCACACCTATTAAATACCTTGGAGTTTGAAATTGATCCTTATCTGGTTAGCAACAAGGTTTTGTGAGAGGTAAAATAAGTTTGAATATACTGTACTATACTTGATGCGCTGAATTTTCTGGAAATGCATAGGGTACCTTCGGTAAAGAATATTGTATATTATTGTAGATTCTTAGCGCGAAAGAAACGTACATTTTGTCGAGATCAAAATAAAAACAACATTTGAATAATTGGCTAAGACTGGTTATTGTCGTAGCATGTAAATTATCTAGATATGATGATACGGATAAAAATCTTTGAAATGTAAGACTCAGAATACGAATCTGCATTAATGTTGTATCATGCATGGTAGGAGCAGGGTATGGATACTCATAAAACGTAAGGTACTTCTTAAAAAGTATTCTGTTTTAAAAATAACCAGATGTTGCCCGCAACTCCGTTGCGCCGAAATTCGTTTATCATACGTGGGAGAGCCATTTTCGGCACGAATGGGCCGGCTCGACCGGAGAAATACCACGTTCTCACAGGAAACCGGCGTGAAACAGCGCTTGCGCTGTGTTTCGCCGAGTGAGTGAGTTTACCGGAGGCCCAATCTCCTACCCTATTCCCTTCCCTACCCCCCCTATTCCCTTCCCTTCCCATCCCTACCCTCCCCTATTACCCTATTCCCTCTTAAAAGGCTGGCAACGCACCTGCAGCTCTTCTGACACTGCGCGTGTCCATGGGCGACGGAAGTTGCTGACCATCAGGTGACCCGTTTGCTCGTTTGCCCCCTTATTTCATTAAAAAAAATGAAAAATCGCGCTGGAACCGTACATATTACCGGGATAAAAAGTATCCTATGTCCTTTCCCGGGACTCAAAGCATCTACATACCAAACAGCAATATTATATAATATATTTCAACATAAATACTTGATGACGTCCGCAACTCTGTTGCGTTAAAATTAGTTTATCGCGCCGGAACAGTACATCTTTCCGGAACAAAAAGTATCTCCTTACCAAATTTCAGCAAATTCGATTCAGCGGTTTAGACCTGAAAAAGTAACAGATAGACAGACAGACACCCTTTCCCATTTATAATATTATTATGGATTAGTACGGATGGATAACTATATCTTTAAAATTGGCTCTCTAGAAGACATGATGTTTTGTATAGTAAATAGTTCTTTTGAATAAGTTCACCGTCGACGTGAATAGAACTCATTTAGGGATATGACTGTAATGGTTGGGTAATGACCGCTATTTACTAAATACGGCCGCCATACTAATGTTTGTAATCTGAAACGATTTTCGACATTTTCTCGTTAAAGAAATGATAATAAAGAGGACATGTATTGATATAAAAATATAAATACCGATATTATAAAATACTAGCTGTCCCGGCAAATGTTGTTTTGCGATATTACAAATTATTCATAGTTGTAATAAAGTTCCGGAGGCCCAATCCCCTACCCTATTCCCTTCCCTTCCCTCCCCTATTCCCTTCCCTTCCCATCCTTACCCTCTCCTATTACCCTATTCCTTCTTAAAAGGCCGGCAACGCACCTGCAGCTCTTCTGATGCTGTGAGTGTCCATGGGCGACGGAAGTTGCTTTCCATCAGGTGACACGTTTGCTCGTTTGCCCCGTTATTTCATAAAAAAAAATATTTTATTGAAGTGACTAAATAAGTATGTCACCATGGCAATGCCCATCGCTATCCCGTCGCACAAACAACGGTCGCCGTCAGTCTCGAGTTGTGATAATTTACTATTATTTATTCAACAAATGCACTTATCAATATAAAAGTTTATAGCGCGCGATGTCAACAAAATTGGTGTCAAAAGCTTTTATAAAAAAACCCTTGTACCCCTTAAGGCTTAAATCAAAACACCCAAAAACAGCTGTGCAGTGTGCACGTAACTTATTTCATTTTTTAAAATTAAACTTTATTTATGCCATATTTTAAAGTATATAAGCCCCCAATTACACAACTTTTGCCATAATCTATTTATCATTGATAGGTTTAAGGTTACATCTCTGCATACTGCATAGATAAAGTAGTGAGTTATTTAATAACGTAGAGTACATAATAACAATGGAAAAAATCGAAGGTCTACTATTAGATGATACCACCTCATATAGAAAGCGTTACGTTTGTGTAAGCAATAGCGCGATGTAGGAGACGCACAGCGCCATCTATTATGACTTTTTGGAACTAACTTAATTTGAACAAATTTACGCATTTTCACCCCCTTACAACCCCTTTGTCCAGTTAAAAAGTAGCCTATGTCCTTTCTCAGACTTTAGACTATCTGTGTACAAAATTTCATTACAATCGGTTCAGTAGTTTTGGCGTGAAAGCGAGACAGACAGACAGACAGACAGAGATACTTTCGCATTAATTATAATATTAGTATAGATGAAGTGACTAAATAAGTATGTCGCCATGGCAACGTCGATCGCTATCTCGTCGCACAAACAATGGTCGCCGTCTGTCTGAGGTTGTATTACTTTACTATTATTTATTCAACAAATGCACTTATCAATATATAAAGTACCCAGTAGCTAATTCTCAGACCTACTGAATATGCATATAAAATTTGGTAAAAATCAGTAAAGCCGTTTCGGAGGAGTTCGTGGACTAACATTGTGACACGAGAATTTTATATATAAGAAGACTAGCTGTCCCGGTGAACTTCGTATCACTTTAAAACCTTTCCTGGACTTCTACGAATACTTTAAGACTAAAATCAGCCCAATCCGTTCAGCCGTTTTCGAGTTTTAGCGCGACTAACACATTTGAAAATCCATTTTTATATATAAGATACGAAGAAGATATATTGTCTGTTTTATATCTTTTTACGCTACATCATGTTTGCAGATGTCAATTATTAAAATCTTAATGGTACATGCTATACTTTGATTCCCTAGAAACATTATTTTTATTACAAGAAAATGCATAGTTTCCTATGCATATAGGGAACCATACATTTTCTATGGCATGGTATACCTTCAGTGTCATGAATTTGCCCATACAAAAAAAATATTTTCAGCGCTGCTACTTTCCAGTACTATACAATGGACGCACCTCTAAACGTATTACCCTAATTTGTTTTATTACACCCTGTATAGTCGATAGTGAGAATTGTGCCTTATTACATGATTTTCACTGCAGTTATAAAGCAGTTATAAATAGTAGTAAAAACTAGTTGACATTAGCTAGATATGATATCAATGTGGTACCGTTCGTCGCGTATCGGTCCCTCATCATGCCCATCGTCAGGGAGTCGACATCGCCATACTAAATGTAGCCAAGCACTAAGTATCCGTAGATAAGGCAACCAAAACTGAGAAGTATCTTAGTTTTTGCTGAATTCTTTCTTCTTTGCTTCAATTCGATAAAATGTACCATCGAGGAAATTGATTCCTAGGCGGTTGGCCACCGCGGTTCCTAGGCGGTTGCTTAGTCAAACCAAACCGACAGATCACAGGCTGTAATCTTATCTTAAATATTAGCAGTGATTTACAGCTAACATTTAATTGACATAAGCCGACCAAATGACGTAGGTGTATTCACTGCCTAGGAATCAATTTCCTCGATAGTACAGATATAGTTGAGATTTAGATGACTATTAAAGAGTTAAAATTATTAAAAACTTTTTAGTTCATATTATTATAGCTCTTACCTTGGAAGTTGGTTTCATTGGTTGGTTGGTTGGTTTTTCTAGGGTTCCGTACCCAAAGGGTAAAAACGGGACCCTATTACTAAGAGTTCGTTGTCTGTCTGTCTGTCGGTCTGTCTGTCTGTCTGTCTGTCTGTCTGTCTGTCTGTCTGTCTGTCTGTCTGTATGTCTCCAAGCTGTAACTCAAGAACGGTAATAGCTAGACATTTGAAATTTTCACAGATTATCTATATTTGTTGCCGCTATAACAACAAATACTAAAATCAAAATAAAGTTAATATTTAATACAACAAACGTGATTTTTTAGCCTTTTTTTGCTTTATATCAATAATGGGAACAGGTAGGTACTTGAATTTTTCACAAAATCCTTATTTATGTGTATTTTAATATTTAATCCTTCAAGCCCCAAGCGGCCGCATGCGGCCGCGATAACAATACAAATCTATTGTGTCTCGTTTTTTCCACGATCGAGGGATGAAATTAAAAAAAATTAGGGGGGCTCCCATACAAAAACACAATTTATGGCCTAATTTTGCTCTATAATGGTACGGAGCCCTACATGCGCGAGTCCGACTCGCACTTGGCCGATTTTTTCAATATATATAATACTAGATGACGCCCGCAACTTCGTTGCGCCAAATTCTATTATCGCGCAGGAACCGTACATTTTTTCGGGATAAAAACTATTCTATGTCCTTTCTCGGGACTCAAAGTATCTCCATGCCAAATTTCATCAAAATCGGTTCAGGCGTTCGAGCGTGAAGAAGTAACAGACAGACAGACAGACAGACGGACAGACAGACAGACACACTTTCGCATTTATAATATTAAGTATGGAAGTATGGATTTTTTCTTTTAACAGAATAAACACACGTCCTAAAATAAAAGCTGCCACATCTATTTTCATTAAAACTCTGCGTTCGCGACATTTACACGAAATTGTCTATCTAACTGCCTTTGTTGTGAAAATGTGAATTTTTTGTTGATTTTTTTTGAGAATACCAGAAGTTTGTAATGTAATTTGAATTTTATCATTTCTCATTTTGTTTCAAGGTTTTCTGGGTTGTATATATTTCATTTTGTTTAATGCAATACTGGTATTTGATTCCTTTTTAGGAAATATCTCATCATTGTCGAAAACTATTTTCGATCCTAGCATATTGATGGAATTGAATCCTTGTTTAACTTAATCTACAAGCGTTTATTAACAATTGAAAAGACATATTAAACTAGAGTTAGAGAAAAGCTAATGAAAATGACAGCTCTGAAGTTAACCGTGCCTTCTAATCAGAGGAACTCTAACTGATAAACGGTTTTTTATTATTTTTTTTAAAAGTTAGTCAATTATATAAATTCAGCTATTATGATATAAATAGTTTTCCACGAATCGAAAATAGCTTTTGACAATAGTTTTGTTAACTGACACGTTAATTGAATCTTATTAGTGAACAAGCCTCTACCAATATAATTAGCACTTGATAAGAGCTTTAATTGATGATTAGTTAATTTCTTCGTTAAAACATGCCTTTCAAAAACTGAAGTGCAAAAAAAAACTCTTATAAAAAAATCTGTCGTAAGAAATGCTCAATAGAAATTTTATAACAATAAAAACGAAAACATTAAAATCTTTACTCATCGCTTTTGTTCGCTGCTTAGGAACTGCGGTTCATAAACACTGCGTAATATTTTAAAATAAAACAATAGCCACTTGAAATAAAAAGTATAGGCTATAGTCGCTATAGACAGTGTACAGAATTGGAGCAGCTATACAAAAGATTCTCGTTTCTAAAATTCAAAAACAAGCCGCAGCCCCATTGAAACAGACGTTGAAAACATTTTACAATTAAAAAATTCATACATATCTTAACTTTAGACTTACTACGCTGTGTAATGAAGAGATGTTTTTTGTAAGAACCATCTTATTTTAGTTGCTTACTAGGATTACTTTTTATTTCAGTTCACTGTGCAACCTTAGGTTTTGAGCTTTTTAAAAGTTAATTTAGTTACCTTTAAAAGTAAAAAATCACTCAACAAAACTACCTTAACAAACTTCGAAATGTCACTCAATAAAAAAAACACTTAAGAAATCTACCTTACTAGGTACCTTAGTAACAAACTTTGAAATGAAACGTATAACCACCTAAATTACCAAGATCATCAAATTATAACTTTAACCTTTGCCGCATAGACTTAAATATTGTAGAGTTGTTGGTATGCTCGAAGCGCATGTAGCTCCGTCTCTTAATAGAGTTTCATAACAATCCATCTTCTTGAATGTGTTTTGTAAATTAGGATGCAGAGGTCCCAAGTGGCTGGAGAGAAGAGTATCATCATCAGCAGGCCTAGCATAACAACAGTAGAAATGGGAAAGAATCGACATACTGACATATTTTATCGATAAAATGGCGGATTTCCATTGTCTGTCACTTTGTCTATTCTTCCGTAGAAAGATCAAAGAAACCGTTTCTATGATGACCATGCTACGTTTGCTGGAGTAAGATGGCTATATTGGCGCTTAACACTAAGCATTTGAAGCTTAGCTCTAATTATACCGAAGCTCTTGGATTTAATCTCATTTTTTAAAGTTTTTAAGTAATACTTTATAGTCCGAAAAAGGTTCCATGAATTGCCGAAAGAATATGATGTAAGTAAACATGCGCCTGATTGCGTCGATAAGACGCATCACCCTTTAAAATAAAGAGTGCCCCTATGTACAATACCCGGCAATAAATATTGCACATCGACCTTTGGAAAGAGACATTCGGCTAATTTCGGTTTCATAGAGCGTTATCTTTGTAGCACACACATATTTGACTTTTTTTTTTCTTATTTATTAGGCTTGTGTCGAAACCGACAATGCCAGCCTCATAAATTATTATGTCAGTCGTTGTTCAAATTCAATAGAGTGCAGTCGCGTCCAGTTCAAAATATATATCTAGAGTTGTTAACACCCCTAAATTTGCTACAGCTGTAATTTTCCAAAAGAATTTTAAATACGTAAACATAATTTGAACACTCTTTTTATTTTATTTTACCCGAACCTAAAGCAAATATTGTATAATATAAAGCAAATATTGTATAATATAAAATTGTCAAAAAAAGCAAACCTTAATTGTTTTAACAGGTCCTAATATATACCGGACTTTTTGTATTTCGTGCGTAAGAGATAACGCTCTACAAAACCGAAATTAGCCGACTGTCACTTTCCAAAGGTCGATGTGCAATATTTATTGCCGGGTACTGTAAAATGTATTGGCACATGCGGCTCGCATATACTCTTTTAATAAAAAAAGAAAATAAGAACAGAAAAAAGGTAATCACAAAAAATTAAATGAAAGATACAAAGCTGTCATTCAATAACAGCAAGAACCGAAAAAAAAGTCAAGAGCCTCTAAACTACTTTTTATATCTGACCAAACGATGTTATTGCAAATGTTATTGCTACGTTTTATGTAAGCTTACGAATAAAATTACGCCATCTTTATACCAGCCATCACCGCATGTAAAACGACAGTCACAGTGTAATAAAAAGTCAGAGTTATCATAAAAATATGATAAGTATGCAATTGCGGCGGCCTCCGTAATTCTGAAGTCATTTGTGAGCGCGCAATCTACATTTTATGAAGGAGAGAATTAAATCCATATTTAAACAGGATTTTTATTAAAATCCCGAAGATTTTCGAGACTTGTTGATTCCTCGATTTCGTCTGAACTATTTTAATATGGACCTTGAAACATAATATACATATACATGATGTAACAAAACTAAGTGATAATACTTTAGGGTGTGTTATACTCGTCTCTTGTATAAGAGACGAGTATAACACACCCGAAAGTATACTCTATACAGAGTTAATTATCACTTAGTTTTGTTACATCCTGTATATTTTACGTAAGTTTAGTAACCCTAAACTTACGTAAAATATACAAGATGTAACAAAACCACAGACATAGATCTTGATCTATGTCTGTAGTTAATACATCCATATCCATACTAATATTATAAATGCGAAAGTGTGTCTGTCTGTCTCAGTCTGTCTGTCTGTTACCTCTTCACGCTCGAACCGCTGAACTGATTTTGCTGAAATTTGGCACGGAGATACTTTGAGTCCCGAGAAAGTACATAGGATAGTTTTTATCCCGGAAAAATGTACGGTTCCCGCGCGATAAACGAATTTTGGCGCAATGGAGTTGCGGGCGTCATCTAGTGTAGTTATAACTTTCAAACTTTATTACAAGTGCTTATTTTAGCTTATCGTTATAATTACCTTTTAATGAATAACTTAAACTGAGTTGTATCAAATCTTACTAATGTTATTTTAAAAGGAGGCCATTTTGCTTAATCACCGTTTCATTTTGTAGAATTTTTTAAAACTTCATGGAATATTTGGTCTTCAAAGTTCTCATAACCTTTTATTAAATAAACCTAAATATGAAGAAAAAAATAAATTACAAAAGTGGGTTCTACCAGCTAACAATAATTAATGAGCTTAGTGATTATAATTAAAACCCTTTTAATTAATTAGCTTTTTAATTGTCTTATCCTTGCCCTGTGTCGCAATAATTTAATTAAGCTGTAATAGTTTTACACTTTTTTTAGGGTTCCGTACCCAAAGGGTAAAAACGGGACCCTATTACTAAGACTTCGATGTCTGTCCGTCTGTCTGTCCGCCTGTCTGTCTCCAGGCTGTAACTCAAGAACCGCTATAGCTAGACTTCTGAAATTTTCACAGATTGTGTATTTCTGTTGCCGCTATAAAAACAAAATAAAATAAATATTTAAGGGGGGTTCCATACAACAAACTTAATTTTTTTTGGCCTTTTTTGCTTGTAATCAATAATGGCAACAGCTAGGCACTTGAAATTTACATAAAGGCCTTAGTTATATATCTACTTTAATAATTAATAATAATATTTAAATAAAATAAAAAAATTAAAGGGGGGCTCCCATACAAAAAAAACAAATTTTGGCCTATCTTTCCTCTATAACGGTACGGAACCCTTCGTGCTCGAGTCCGACTCGCACTTAGTCGATTATTTATGAGTTTTGCCACACGAGTACGTTACTTTTGAGTAAAAAAGTCGATTCATTGGCAGATGACAGATGGCAGATCCATGTCAATTGGTCGCTTTAAGGGTCAATTCAGACCGCAACACGACGCGTAGATGCATTTCTGTATTGAATTGACAAACATGACGACTCACGCAATTGACTTCTGTCAACACTCACGCAATTGACAAAGGGGAAAGCCCACTCTCCATAGTGTCTCAGGCCCAGTGTGGACATCCAAAAATCGTATAAAAAATTAGTGTTCTAAAGTCTTAATAGTATTAGATATCTGAGAAAAGAACTTAAAACGGCGCCATTATTGTAGAATTTTTTTTTTCAACTTTTTGGTTATTTTACATATTATTAAAATGTGTATGAAAGAAAAATAATTCAAGCCCTTTTCCTACATTTTCAATAATTTATAATAATAAGATATTGAATATAACAATAGATGTATTTCAAATATTATAGCTTATTAAGTTTGACAAAAAAGTTCTGGTGCCGTTTTCAGATGAAGAATTTTTTTCAACATTATCTTTTTACCATTATAGATTGGCCTGACATTTATACTATGTATTTATTATCGTATAATATACCTACATAATGCTTTATTATAATATTGAAATATAATTCTATTATAGCTAATATATTAGCTCCTATCTTATATTATATAAACCTACCTACCTACTACTACCTTTTAAAAAAATATCCACAGCCGAACATATTATAACCTCCTCCTTTTTGGAAGTCGGTTATATTTACGACTTATTTGCTAAGCTGAAAGTAAGTTGAAGATAATATTATATGACATCTAGCTCTTCTTGTAGTGCAAGACTTCCAGTTATTGTTACCCAGCAATTGTGGCAAACAAGATTATATCCTGACACTTAAAAATATAATAACATAATATTAATTACAAATATTTTCAACCGTAAAAGATTCAACGATTAAACCATGATGTAAGAAATAATAGAAATATATTTTTATTATAATATTATGATGCGGTGCAACTCACTGCTGTATTATTATTTCTTCGGGCTTAAAATACGATTCTCAGTAACAATATTACCACAATTTATTCAATGTTCTTCAGATGCAAAATCAAATAGCTGTATACCGTCTCCTTTAATCCAGAGCCAAGTTATCGTAGAAGGAGAGAAGAAAACTAGTAAAACAATGTCAAAGTCGTACGTGAAAAGCCGAAACAAGTTCATGAAAGAAATCCAGGTTGCGGTAAAAGAAATCGAAAACAAAACAAAACGCATCCACATTGAGCAGTAAGCAGCAAGCGAACAGTCAAAAGTCAAAAGATTCATTCGTTTGAAAAATGTCATTTCAGTCATAGTGTTGCCGCTTGTCACAAAAAATGAAATCGATAAATCGGTTTCGTAAAAAAAACAATCTATATATTAATATGACTTTTATTAAATCTTTATTGAATAAGGTAACAAACGTACACATTGGTTCTAAGATAAATGTTTTCTTTTGGTTAATTCTATATAAAATTACCAACAGCGGCCCGTTATTTGTATTTAACCTGAGTTTATTGTATTTGTTTATAAATCGATATTCGGATCGATTCGATCATAGTAAAGATATTTTATCTTCGGGAAACATTTCACCTCAACTGTTTTATATACCCAATACAATTCCCTTTTTTATCGAAACATTGCTGATTATAGTGGCGGTTATTTAAATGTTATCAAAAATCGTGTCTCATTATTATAGACTTCTGGAAAGTAAGTCTTCGTAAAACAGCTGTCCACTGTGGGCCTGAAATGGCCATTCCCCTTTAGTAATATATACCTACCCGTCGCGTTGCGGTCTGAATTGACCCTAACCCTTACTCAGCCGACAGGTCTAAACAAACATTAAATTGACATAATCCGAAAATATGACGTTGGTCTATCATCTGCATATGAATCAACTTCTTCGATGGCACTTTTATTTAGCTGCTTTTGACCTTTTTCAATAACTCTTATTTTTCTTCAGAATAAGACATTGACAGACTTGTAACACATTGTAATAGTTTTTTTTAAGGTTATAAAGGTTGTACTGGTTTGTTTAACGTGCCAGAAACAAATTATTGAGATATTTTAAGTTACGAAAATCTTGGATAATCCCCTTTTAACCTCAATAGAAGGAGCATCCAATCATAAGTTAGAACATACTGAATAATATAAATATATACTATGTTGTATATTATGTTGGCGCAATTCCAGATCGCGTGATACTGCCCTAGCTCGGTTAAACTGGAGTCTCACTTAACTTATTGTGTCGTTTTGTCGCGAAATTGTTTCCTTGCTTTGACTTTAATTTGCGATAACTTTAATCTTATGGCTCATAGTCCTTAATTATGTGTGCAGCCCGCAAATTCTGCTTGAAATAGTTATCTATCTTGTCGGCATAGACAACTTATAGTATAACTTTTGCCCGCAGTTATAAACTAAAAAAAAGTTATAAACTTCTTATACAAATATTGATCTCTTATTAAACACTCTCACGATATTTTACTTTACTGTAAGAGCGTTCGTTTTATGTATTTAAGATCTGAAAATGTCTCATTGGTACATGCCTCCACCCGGGATCGAACCTGCACCCTCTCAACTCTCAAGTGTGATCGAAAGGTCTACTCACTAGGCCACGGACGCTGTGCTTAGTGAAGTTTGCCTTTCAGTAACTTATTCTGAAAAGTCTGCAGATTTTCAGTTCTCTAATTGTTTCAATTTGACCGTCTAGAATTTAAAATTCAAATCACGATTAATCTCGCCTTTCAATCCGCTATGAAGATGCGACAGAAACTATTAGTTCTATTAAGTCTTTAACTCGATTCTGATTCAGAATTGATTCGATTTCGAAGGAAATGAGATAATCGATCAAGCACTCGGCGCTGTCTAATAGAATTGATCTCGAAACAAATCGACTGTGAAAGATATCGAGACAAAATAAGATAGGGTGAGAAAATATTTCACTGTATTCTTTATAATATTATTTTCTCAGTTTTTAGGGTTCCGTAATCAAAAAGGAACCCTCACAGTTTCGGTCTGTCCATCTGTCTGTTTGTCCGCAGTTTTTCTCAGAGACTATAGGACCTTTAGGACCTACAAAGCTGTAATTTAGCTTGAATGCACATATTAATGATGCCGACAAAATGGTACATGAAATCTTAATTTTTTTTATGGTACCTTCCCTACAAAACAAGCGGGGATGGGTTTTGTAAAAATATTATGAGTATTCATAAATCATTTTCCGATTTATCGATCCGTTTGTGAAATATTAAGTTTTAAAGTGGAAAAAATCGTTAGAGTCCAGTGTCCCCCCTTCTACCAGCTAAACCGTAGGTTCTGGAAATGTGAAAAAGTTCACGGGACTAGGAAATATGGTGAATTTAAAAGGAAAACTATCACGGCTAAGAAGACTTCATAAGTTACTACATAACTAGCGGTACTACGGAATCCTATATTGCGAGTGGCTCGACATGCACTTGGCCGGTTTTTATAAGTTTTACTCGCGCAAGATCAAGATCTTTCACGTCGCGCAAAGTATCTCCATACCAAAGTTCATCCGAATCAGTTTAGCTGTTTAAGCGTGAAGAGGTTGCAGACAGACACACTTTTGCAATTATATGACCGGTTTACATTATTCCAATCTAGTGCCTCAGCGCTTTTTTTGGAAATTTGCATTCCAGTGTTCGTTACAATTATTCCGTTTAATCCAGAGCTGGATGGAATCTATATATATATATATATATATATATATATATATATATATATATATATATATATATATATATATATATATATACTCCATGGACTACCTGTACAATGTACATCCATACCAATCTAGATATATAAAACTCAAAGGTGACTGACTGACATGGTGATATATCAACGCACAGCCCAAACCACTGGACGGATCGGGCTGAAATTTGGCATGCAGGTAGATGTTATGACGTAGGCATCCGCTAAGAAAGGATTTTGATAAATTCCAACCCCAAGGGATTCAAATAGGGAATGAAAGTTTGTGTATGTCACCGTAAGATTGTAAATGCCGTTAGATTATAATCTATCTCGCGAGATTGTGAATGGTCGAAAGATTGTGAACCGCAACATACTGCTTACAATTTAACGTATTATTATTCGGTAGATTGTAATCTATCGAAGTAAAAGCGTCAAATTGTGATACGGAACGCACCTCGGGTGCTGATTGGTTGAACGGTATATGCCCCGTGTCGCCTTATTCGTTTGTTGTCGTACGTTAAGGATTACAATTTATGCTACTTATGTAATTTAATACGACCTCCGTGGCGCAGTGGTGAGCGCGTTGGTAGCTCAAGCCGGAGAACGCGGGTTCGAGTCCCGCCGACGGAACAAAAGTTTATGAAGTTTCTGGGTCATGGATATGTATTAAATATGTGTATCATATAATAAAAATCTTAAACATATGTATAGTATGAAAATATTAAATATATTTCCGTTGTCTTAAATTATTATTTAAGAGAGTTAGTGTCTCGGCTGTTTGCCGGGGAAACGACTCAGGTACGGGCTGTGCCAAGTATCCTTATTCATGATAAGAAGTTATTATTATTATTATTTTGTTTTTTATTCTCCTTTACAGGGTTTTACTAAAGTTAGGGGCTTGTGGCCAAGCAACTTCAGAAAATATGATGATCAATAATTGTTAATGGCTAAAAACTTGCGGACGATGCGGCATGTGTTGAGAATGACAGCTTTTTGTAAGGTGATGTATGTGAGTGGATGTATGTTGAGTGTTTTGAGTGAAGTGTGTAGCGATTTAGATATAATGCCAGTGGTCGAAATAACTATGGGTATTGTTTTGACTGTGTTAGCTTTCCATTGCGTTTTTATTTCTATTGTGAGGTCAGTGTATTTGGTTTGGTTTGTATTTTGTTTTATTATTATTATTATTATTATTATTATTATTCCTTTCCTCGTTTTAAATTTTCTATTTTTGTTTATTATACTCATGATATCAGCTTCCAAAGTAATACCAATTGATTAAAATTCAAGCATACATTCAGCATCTCCTTAGGATTTACAAATAACTTTTATTTGAAACTCACGCCAATATATCGACAATATCATAAACTACATTTTCCCCATTTTAATTTTTTTAGGACAATTTTGAACTAAGATAAGTAAAAATAATAGGGTTTTGGCGCGATCTCGGCAACGCGGCAAATGTATGGCCAAGGTCGTTTGCTCGGGGGACGGCCTTAAGGTTGTATATTAAAACCCAAAATTCTGAAATAAATACTCGTTGTTGGTAAAGCAGGTCTGCACGGGGACAGGCAGGTCTATATATAAAGTGTCATTGCCAGCCGGTATTAGTAGCGGGATGTGGGTCACAGACTGCGCCTGCACCTGACTTTGCCTTAACCAACCCCAAATTACGTATTACCTATGAACTAAGACTGGCCACACACACACGTTTTCCGAATACGGTTTCCGAATTCGTTTTCCGTATTCATAAATCCGAATGCATAAAATCAGTAGAAAATACATTACCTACACGCACACGCTCGTTTTTTTTTGAACCGGGCGTTCGCGCATGAAAAAAATAAGGTGCCCACGGAATTCTGAATTAGGGAATATGAATTCGGAAATCGAATACGGAAAAAGTACGTCGTTTACAGCCAGCCTAAGATACACATTTGAAAAAAGGCTCTATATATTTTCTGACAAACTTTTCATTGAAAGTTAAATAACAATCACTAAATACATCTGAGAGCAGCAACATTGAGTCGGTTTTTGCAATCATTGTAGTGTTAGCGAAATTAAACATTTTTAAGGGAAAAACGAATGTCTAATATTATTTGAGAATATTGATTGATGTTGGCTGGGTTTGAAACTAATTACTATGGAGAAGTCAATTTTTATCCTACGGTAGGTATAAATAGTAAAAGAGAAATTCCAAATACCTCTTGCTCCATCGTCCTTAAATAATGTGAAGAAATCTAAGCAGACAATTTCTATATGAAAGTAACTTGAGTCACAAATCTAATAATACCAAATCAGCTTATTAAACCAAGCGTTCTCTTACATTTAAAATTCAGTAAAGACACAAATAAAATTACTCCTAACGAACTGCTCGTTCTTATAATACAACTCTTAAACAATTTACTCGTATTTTTAGACTTACGTGCTCTTTATTCGGAGCAGTAATTGGGAGCGTACGTGAATCGTGATACAGATTAATAAAAGGCTTTACTTTGAACGCGGATTTGAGAAAAGATGAGAGAGTTGGTTAATCTCATGTTCGAAAGATTGTAAGAAGTAAGTCTTGATTATTTTTGGTATCATAATTATTACAATATAAGATTTAGACCCGGCATAGCCTGAGATGAAATACTAATAAGTAAAAAGGTTTCCCAAGGACATACTGAACTTTTAGAAATGCGAGGCGGCAAGATATCACTTTCACACACAAATCACGGAAATATGGGCTTGGTTTGAGCTCGATAGTATGGAGAATATTATGGTCTACTGTGATATAATTAATATTGTAGTTATTAACTTGTTACCAAATATATTGATTAAGGTTGAAGAGAGAGAAACTTTGAAAACTTTACCACTTTAATTATCTTTATGATTTTGGTATAAATGCAATGGGACTTGACGCTACCTTCGTATTGAAATCAGAAAGGCTTGTAAACCTTTCAAATTCAATTTATTGAGTTACTCATTTGTAGTTACTCATACATAACGAAAACATACTTAAGTACTCGTATTCAGAAAGAATCGCACAGGAATTTTCACAATGGAATGAATGGAAATTGGAAAGCAATTAACATAACCCTCATTACGGTCCGCGGCGGATCGATTCACGGCGTTACCCGTCATACAATTTCACGCTGAAATTACTAATTAAATAACAAACACTAGTGATGTTGGATATTAAATAATATTTTCTTTCCAAAACTAGTAAAATATCCGTTTAATATTGCAAGTTTTGAACAAATTGACTACATAGTAAATTACCTTTGTTGTTTGGACAACACTTTGTTTATCAAAACAGAATATTTTGATAACTTTGCGCCTAAAACCATTAAATTTCTAGAGTAAAACATAACATTTCTTCTGTGCCACTCAGGTGGAATTATTTTGGTTATGAGTGCGTTTCTGTGCATTTCTGTGAAAAACTTTTCGTTTATTAACGTTTCACAGAAACTATGTTTTTCGGAATAAGAATGAAAATAATCAAGTTGCTATTCTATACGTATTCTGTTGTGCCATTATCAAACATACAAGATCATTATCATCATCACTTTCAACAGCTTATAATTTGTATGATTTTGCATTTGTTTTTTTGGTTTTTACATTCAAATTGTAACGTATCCCTATAGATCTTGTTAATGTGATAACATTAAGATTCCAAGCAGAAAGCAGAAGATCCACTTACGACTACTCGTGTTCTCAACGGCAAATATATTACTGAAAAATGTAGATAATACTCAATATTTTACGGAAAAATCTAGGTAATACTAGATAATTAGATCGGCTTTAATCTGGGCTGATCTCTACAACGTACGTGAGGAGGCTGCTGAGGGCTCTTCACGAGAACTAATTATACGAATTAGAATTTTATTACTACATATTGCTGGAGGGAATATAATGAAGAGCTTATTTAAATAACATAAAACCGGCCAAGTGCATGTCGAGCCACGCGCAATATAGGGTTCCGTAGTACCGCTAGTTTCCTAAAATTTGTGTATGATCAATGAATGTGCATTTATAACGTGTTTTACACCTTTATACTTCGCCGAAAACATTTTTTTTAGTTGATCGACTATTACTCAATAACTTATGAAGTCTTCTTAGCCGTGATAGTTTTCCTTTTAAATTCATCATATTTCCTACTCCCGTGATTTTTTTTGCATTTCCAGAAGCAACCGTTTAGCTGGTAGAAGGGGGGGACACTGGGCTCTAACGATTTTTTCCACTTTAAAACTTAATATTTCACAAACGGATCCCTAAATCAGAAAATGATCTATAAATACTCATAATATTTTAAAAAAACCTATCCAACGACATCCCACACGATGGGGCGGACGCGAAAAAAAAATTCATCCCCGCTTGATGTGTAGGGAAGGTACCATAAAAATATATTTTTAACATTTCATGTACCATTTTGTCGGCATCATTAATATGTGCATTCATGCTAAATTACAGCTTTGTAGGTCCTATAGTCTCTGAGCAAAACCGCGGACAGACAGACAGACAGACGGACGGACAGACCGAAACTATAAAGGTACCTTGTTGACTACGGAACCCTAAAAAGAGTTTTTTTTTAATCTGGAATATTAATAATTTGCTTTTACCTAGTTATAACAGAATCGTACGAGGATACTCATTTTTATTTTATAATTCAAAGGTTATGTTACACGGAACACTGCTACTAATGGGGATAAAGAGTAAACAAAGCCTGTGTGTTAATCTAGAGCCTACTACTATTGTAGTAGCCTAAATTAAATACTAATTTTACAATTGCCATCTTAATTTGATCAAAATCCGTTTGGTATTGTTGCTACGAAAAATACCTTTTTTTTTGCTTTCTTTATGCGCATAATTTAATATGTTAGCTAATTTTCTGATTCTGCAGGCCCATAAAAGATATCTAAAGGCGGCGCCCATTATTTCGGAACAAAATGTATTCACAAACGTGACAATAAAAATAAACCACACCTTTACAATATTAAAAGTGAGCAGCACGGCCCCTGTTCACTCGCATTTCACGCCGCTATACGGCGCACTCAATTGTTATGGGCCAATATTTTCCGTATGGATACACCACTTTATCCCTGACGTTTTAATTCACAATCAGATACACAATACAGTTCTGAAAACTTTGCGTTTCCTCAATACAGTTTTACCTGTTGTAAGTTCTTTAGCCAACCACATAAAGATATAAGCTGTTGCCTGTTATGAAATGTCGCATCAATGTAACTGACTTATATGCATTTTTATGAAATTCCTAATTTCTTGTGAAGGGAATTGCGACATGAAGCTAGCGAGGACTTGAAAGAAATTCATAGAAGCCAGAAATGTCGTGGCCATATGCGACCAATTTCATGTCGTCCGCTACCAACTTGTACCTGAATTCACATAGAATTTTCGAAATGTCAAATAACTCTCAGATGATATTTGGCCTTGTGTTATTATGCGATTGCGATGCGATTATTAGTTTCTAAAATGACTACATATACCAATATCTTGAATTTTATGGTATAATAACATCGCATCGTAATTTTGTATTACTACACTGCAAAAAGTTAGCATGACGTGTATAATTTATCTCAAATTGCGCTATTAAAATCAGCATTTGAGTTTTTACGCAGTTAATACAGCATCTACGTGACAAAATGTTTCATTTATTCATACTTTTCGCGGTCTGCTCCGCTAAAGAATCAGAAGTGATTAGAGTGACTCCTTTAAGTTTCAACAATAATGGCCTGCCTTTGCAAGTGAAAAGTGTAACAGAAGATAACAATTTGAAAGTGAAAGTTTTACAAGATTTTGACAGCGCTAAGGGGTTCACTTATCACGGATTTATCGATTCTATCGTAGAAACTTCGACAAATGGCAAAGTTGATATGCAAAGAAGAACAACAACAGATGACAAAAAGCTTAAAGCAGAAAAAATAAATTATAAAGAAGCAGTTGGTACTGATGTTACTGAAATTAATGTGATTGATAGTAATAAAAAATAATTGGATAAAACTGTACACGAAAATAAAGTAAACGAAACAGATGACCTAAAAGTGATTCCTAATGGTAAAGAAGCAGCCATTAAAGATAAAGAAAATGAGAAAACAGTGATCAGAAGTTATACAAATGTATTAAATACTACAAAGGACAAAAGAGTTATGAATAATCATAAAAAAATAATGAATAAATTTGGTGATAAGGAAAAAAAAGTTAAAGAACTTAAAATGTACGTTCCTATATCTGAGGACCTGGGAAAACCAGATTTTCCTCATGTGTTGAATAAAAAACAGCTCAACGAAATAGTAAAATTAAAAACGTGACTTTTTCTATACGTTATACCAGAATATAAAGTAATATAGTTCATCTTCATACACTTGGTATAAATTTTAATAAATGTCTTGCCAGAGTTTTACTTACGCTATTTTAATAAACCCCCTTAAAAGCTTTCTGTTAGCATAGCTAAGTAAAACAACAAACAGAAGCTAAGAAATATCCTTTTAAAATTCTGTTTGAGAAACTTGATTTATCAAGCTCTGGTTAGTTTCTGAAATACTTTAAAATATAAATGTTACTGAGAACGCCGAAATAAAATTGTACAACTTTTTATCACTGTGATATGAGGCAGACTTGACATAATATTATACTCGTATTTTAGCATACTTTGAGTTCTTCGATATTAAAATTTCATATACAAACTATCTTTCTTCAGATATATCAAAATATATTGTGTGAGATTTATTAGTTTAGCAAATAACTGAGATAAGTTTGTGAACGTTTGTGTTAGGTAACTTGATTTATTAGTATTGCGTAATGGTGGAAATACATACTTGGGAATAATAGAGTATAATACGAAGTGATGTCCTTGGTTCGATTTTTTAGATATTATTTCCAGGTTTGACATCGTATATGATACAGTATACACGTATAGTCATTATTAACCTATCAACCCTCATAAGGACACCGGCGACCGCGACAACAATAGAATAATAATAGATTTCCAAGAATCCGCGATCGAAGGTTTAAGATAATAAAATAAATTGTCGATCTTTGCTTTTGAGTTTCAGTTATGTATATATCCGTATAAAAAAGGTTAATGCTTATTTTCTGGAAGTTTTGATTGTGGTCCTTGAAATGTCGGAAAACTGCCAATATAAGTAACAGTAAATATAACAGTAAGAAAAATCAACAACTTCACATCTTCATTTCAATCAGCAGACGGTTCCCCGTAATCCGCTGAAAAAACATAATTTTCTCTTAAGGTGACGCCGCGTTAAAGTAAAAAACCGTGTTGGATATGTTTTAGATTGCCTGTTATCTATGAGAGGCCGGCCCGGCCTCTCATAGAAAACAAGCAATGGAACAGCAAAAATGGAAAAGGCGTAAGCGACAAAATGGTTTTTGTCGCGTAATTAGAAAACCATAAATACATTTCATATAAACTATGGGCAAATTAAAGTGTATGCTTGAACCAATCTATGTACAAATTCTGTTGGCAAAATAGGAATCCCTTTTTTTACAGAGATCTTTTTGATTGATTATTATGTGTTACAAAAGTTGACCAATCGTGTTATGCTATGGGTAATTCAAAGACAAAGACATGATGAATACTGACAATGAACTTTAATTTCTTAGCTTTAGTCATGGCTGAGAAAAATCGATATCGCTACAGCCAAATTGTCAAGGCGTCGCCTTAAATTCGGAATTATTGCCGAATCTATAAATGCTCATCGAACTCAGTTATTTCAAAAATGTTTTTATACAGATAACTTCGAAAATATGTCGACAACTTCGCTTTATTGAATGCAGTCCGCGCGTAATGACAGACCACGTATATAAAATCAATTTGTCCGTCCGTCCGTCACGGCCATTTGCTGCTGCCATTCACTCTGTCGTGACATCGGAACCGCTTGCATGGACTTGATAGAGTCGGTCAATTGAAATTCCATCTATTCGACAACGTGGTACATGAGAAAATTTACCTCTTAGAGGGATGAAATGAATTTTAGCCTCTCTTTGTCATAAATACCTTATAATATTTTATTTATTATACTAACTGCATTTATTTATAAGTGCACGACTAATTATTGGATTATTTGCATTAATATATTAGTACAGGTTTCCAAGAACATTTTTATCATTTAATTTTATTACTATCAAGCTAATTTTTCGTGAGTAGCTTCAGAACAACAATTTCCTTTTTTTGACAGAAAATTGTTGCTCGACTTATCAAAATGAAACTACTCACGAAAAATTAGCTTAATAGTAATTAAATGAAGAAAATGTTCTAGGATACCTGAACTATTATTATAATATTATAGTAGTTATCTAATTCAATGTTAACATAAACGCAGAAATCTTTTAGCAAAATTATTATATCATATTTTTCTGTATACCACGCCAAAATCGGGATTGTAATCATTCATAGCGTAAAACTGTTGGTATTTTTGCTACACACACATATTATGTAACGTGAACGACGAAGCTACACAAAAACATGTTAGAGATAAACTACGATAACATGGCGCGCCCCTCCAAAATTCAAAACGTTTGAAGTGCGTTGTCAAAACTTTTGAAGTGCGTTGTCTTGCGCGGTCGGCTAGTTATGATTAGTTGACCAACAAATCTTGGTAAATATTACGAGGACTGGTTGATTGGTTGAATACTTACTACTTACAAACTCTTTCATAAGGAGGTGACTACACTCAATGAAACAGTAATTTGGAGGGGCGCGCCATGTTATAGTAGTTTATCTTTACCACAATTGTATATGGCGGTGTAGGGCGGAAGAGTGTAGGGCGTAAGGGTTGGGCGGAAGGGCGCGCAGGTGCGTTAAAATTAATCCCTACCGGGAGCAGTTAGCGGTCGTAATTAGCTGCGTGCGCGTTAATTAAAAAATTACTACCTCTATGAGTTGACTGCAATGGTACCGTGTGTTTCTCTGGGAAAACATTTTTCCGTCAGTACCACAGACATAGATCAAGATTAGATACCGCATGTGTATGTACTTCGCGTGCCATATCGCGTTTCCAAATGACGAGCAATGCTCGTCTTTCGAAAGTCTGCTATCGAATCGGACGTCATTCGGAATTTTAAAAATGCCTAAATGCCTAAAAGTGCCGTATTTAAGCTGTAGAAATTCAAATAGAAAAACGTTTCTATTTGAATTTCTCAAGGCCAACGGGCCTTGATAATGGACACGTTTCTTATCATCGATACGTCACAGTGGTAGGAAAAAAGTGACACGCTCGTTTTCATACAAATGGAGCGACATGCGGTATCTATCTTGATCTATGCTGTGGTCAGTACCCAAGTGTAAAAACGGGAACATATTACTGAGACTTCGCGGTCTGTTCGTAATATATGTGATTGGCTGTATCTCTTCTTTGTCTTTTGTATCAAAATACAAATTGTATGGTGAATATGGTTGTTGCCATAACACAGATGTTATGGGAACTTCGATGCATCTTTGTTTGCTCCTAGAACGATCCAGTCCGTCAGTCTGCAAAATTGTGTATTCTTGAAAAGTCAAACAATATATATTTTTTTGACCTGTTAAGAATATTTGTTTGCTATTTACATTTTGTATTTAGAGCCCCAGTATTCCTGTACTGGGGCTGGAGATGTCCTCATCTAGTGTGCCATTTCCATAGTTTTTATTGCTGAAAAATCTTCGGTACTCGCGAAATAAATACTTATTATACGCGAATCAATTTACGAGAAACATAATATATTAGGTATAGTCAGTGAACTAACAAAATATATCTATTATCTATGATTATATTCTATCAGTTCCCCGTTATGATTACCCCTAACTATATCCCGTCAGCCACATCAAAAGCGACATAAGCCTATTTGGGGACTTTGTGACAGAACTCAGTGGTTAGTATAAGTGCCAGTGTAAATGGCACAGTTTGGAGGGATGCCAGCGTGCCAGCGCTTGCCAAGTGTGATTACTTGATAAATAATCGCTTGCACTGCAATCGCTGGAATTGAAACGTTAATGGCACGACATTACGTGTCCACGTTTTCAGAGACTCCGCTTATGATAGTGCATAATATTGGATTTGCTTATTGTTGTACGTAATTTACTATTATTTATTCAACAAATGCGCTTATCAATATAAAAAGAAGCCAGTAGCCGATTCTCAGACCTACTGAATATGCATATAAAAATTGGTAAAAATCAGTTATGCCGTTTTGGAGGAGTACGCGCGGTAACTAACATTGTGACACGAGAATTTTATATATAAGATCATTATAAGATAATGCCAAGTCAAACATATTATTTAAAAAAAATAAAACGAACATAAGCCTGTCCGATTTTCATTTTCAACCACGAATACTTATAAACGCGAACAGAATTTATGTTGTTGTTGCTACACCTTTTTTGGGGCCGTAGCCAAAGTTCGTGCATTAATTTCTCTGTAGAATTTTGAAACCAAAATCGTATCTGATTTGACATAAAATTATATGGGATTTGACACAATGCATCGCAAGCGCCATAACACCCACTAGCGATGTCATATCTTAAACCTCACTCATTGATTTAGAATACACAATAATAATCATAATTAACGAAAGCATCTTGTTTACAGCTAGAATAATGACGACGACCACTGTATTCGACGCTAATAGACAAAGGTCCATTGTATTGAGTATTGACAAGCTACACACACTAATAAACTTGGCACCATTGCAAACAACGCGTTTCTAGTTACTACAGAGTGAAGTTTGTACAGGTCCCTTCATAAAACTAGCGACATGTGGAGTTTGAATTTAGAAATTAAGTTTATTATATTCATAACCGTGACTTCAAAGTACTATAAAATAACTTTTGTTAGGTTAGAGTTTTGCCTTTTCTAAGTAGAATAGAATTGAAAATTTGAAATACTTGAATAATATTTCAAGTGCGATGATATTGCATTACTACGAATATTGATAAAAATACTACACTTATTAGTTATATGATAATAAGAGCCCTATTACAACTACTGAATAGTGCAGTAGTTGCAACTTGTAACAGGGCCTATGCAGGCTCTTATTCATAGTTTAGGGTTCATTTACAACGATGACGATGATCCATCAAACAAATCAAACAAAGAAATACTCGGACTCCAATAAAAAAAGAAAAAAATAATTATTCAAAGATATAGCATAGCAATTATTTCAGAGGGATTTCGCTTCGTTCTTTTTCAAGTTTAAAATTGTCGTTTCATCCCAACCGAAACAGAATAATTATGAAAGAATAATCGGAAAACGGTTAAGGAGATAGGGCTGTGCTTCCGAAGATTCTTTTGTGTATTTTCGTTATTCGTATTACAAAAGTATTTGAAAGTAAAGAATTTGAAGAATTCTTTAAAAATATTTCGTTTTACCTGATCTTAGTTCATGCTTAATAAAACAATATTAAACGTATTTTATTAAATGATAAAAGAATGTCGATGTGAATAGACACTAAAAAATTATAACTAAGTATACGAATGTGACAATAATGTGACAAATCTTTGGATTACTAACCTAGATAGATACTTTATTACTCACATTTAAATGGGTATACAGACAGACTTAAAATAGTTCAAAACTAAGACATTAATGTGGGCAAGGGCGGCCTTATCGCTATAAGCGATCTCTTCCAGGCAACCCTGCAAGACAGGGGAGTTCACAAATAAATAGAACCTAACCTAATAATAACCTAAGCTACCAGACCTACAAATTCAGCACAAACACTATATTTTGCAATGTTCTTCAGTACTTTATCGTAACAACACCATAATATTAACAGACATAAGCAGAACTCTCTACGTGCGAGCACGATTCCTCGTAGATTCATCACTGTCTCGTTGAGTATTCTTAACAAACGTGTTGACGTGAAGAGCTTCTAAATGTATCAAGATTGTTCACAAGATATTAAAATACAAACACCTATAATATATTCAAATTAACGAGGCAAGAAATTCATACTTTAGATATTTTACGTGAATTTTTGTGACTAAATTCGCCCTTTGGACTTTACACTGATGTTGCTTTTCAACTTTGTTCGGTCAGAAATTCATTTGTATAGAACCTACATAGAACCGTATATTCTGATGTACCTGTATACTATCTTGTGTCCTGTCTTGAGAATCAAAGTCCCGTGTTCATAAAAATCGGTTGAGCAGTTTTAGCCACAGATTTGTGCTTTTAAAGTGAAGAGATGTGTGGTTTTTAACCGACTTCAAAAAAAGGAGGTTATCAATTCGACGCGTATGTATGTAATATTTCCAGAACTTCCCAGTTTTTGTATATGTTAATTTATGACAGCTTCTGAACAAATGTGCCAAATTTCAAAAGTGTATGTATGTATGTATGTATATATATTTTTATGTTTGTGCACGCATATCTCCGGAACCATAAGTCCGATTTTAGTGATTCTTTTTTTATTGTACTAGATATTGTTCAACTTAGGGAATACTGCAAGTTTCATCAAAATTGGTTCAGTAGTTTTTGAGTTAGGGAATTTTAATTCTTAATTACGTATAAAAAATTGAAGTCGGTTTTATTTTTTTAAAATACTATTATGAAGTGAAGATATATACCTACCTGTAATTAAATGTAAAACAACTGGGTTTCGATAAAACTATGGCTTCATTATTGCGGCAAAAGACACGGTTCCTGCGTACATTTTCTTACTTTTGTCAACCCTACGCTAGTGTGGGCGAAACACGCGTCGATATCGAGTTGTGTCGATTAATTGTGATTGCAGTCGCGCGCTTATCGATAAAATAATTGCGTAACTATTTAACGAGCACAATTTAACAAACATATGCGAATTTAATTATTTCAATTAATTGCTGTTTGTAAATTACGGCCAAATCAAGCGATTTATAATTGCGTTATTTAGTAAACTTATATAATCACTAGCTGTTGCCCGCGACTTCGTCCGCGTGGACTTCAGTTTATAGTTGTTCCCGTACATCGATTAAATAGTTTACGCACAAATCACAAAGTTCCTTTTTGTGGGAACGGTACATTTTTCTGCGACAAAATATATCGTATGTTCTTCCCCGGGACTCAAAGTATCTCTATACCCAGCAAAATAGATTGAATAGCTTAGGCGAAAACCATAAAAGTTTATTGAGCGGGAACCGTACATTTTTTGGGACAAAATGTATCCCTTGTCCTTCCTAAGATTCAAAGTATCTCCATTCTCCATACCAAAATTCATCAAAATCAACTGAATAGTTTACGCGCAAATCATAAAAGTATATCGTGCGGTAATCGTACATTTTTCCAGGATAAAATGTATCCTATGCCTTTTCCGGGACTCAAAGTACATATATCTATACCAAATTTCAGCAAAATCGGTCCAGCTGTTTACGTGTGATGTCGTAACCAAGCGAAGTATACGGATTCATTTTTATTATTGATATACGTTCCGCGCGGCTTCGCCCGCGTAAATTAGATATTTCACAGACAAATTAGTCCACAAAAAATAGCCTATGATCCGTCACGTGCTCTACTTCCTATCTGACCCAAATAACAGAAAAATTGCTCTAGTAGTTCGTAAGATAAGCCCTTTCAAATAATTTCCGCCGTTTTTTCCACATTTTCCTATATTTCTTCGCTCCTATTAGTCTTAGCATGATAAAATATAACTTATATCTTTCCTCGGCAAATGGGCTATCTAACACTCAAATAATTTTTCAAATCGGATCAGTAGTTCCTGAGATTAGTGCGTTCAAATAAGCCCTTTTAAATAATTTCCCCCGTTTTTCCACATTTTCCTTTATTTCTTTGCTCCTATTTGTCTTAACGTGATAAAGTATACCCTATAGCCTTCCTCAATAAATGGGCTATTTAACACTGAAAGAATTTTTCAAATCGGACCAGTAGTTCCTGAGATTAGCGCGTTCAAATAAGCCCTTTCAAATAATTTTCTCCCGTTTTTTCCACATTTTCCTCTATTTCTTCACTCCTATTAGTCTTAGCGTGATAAAATATAGCCTATAGCCTTCCTCGATAAATGGACTATCTAACACCGAAAGAATTTTTCAAATCGGACCAGTAGTTCCTGAGATTAGCGTGTTCAAACAAACAAACAAACAAACAAACTCTTCCGTTTTATAATATTAGTATAGATAACTTATATTGTCATCGTTTTATAAATCAGTGTTAATACACTCTTAATAATTTATCGGCTAACTTTCTTTTCAATCTGTTTTAAAAAAAATAAAAACATGTACCTACTTATTTTTAATGCTTCAACTTTTACGATTAATGTGACCTAAGTACTATGTGAGTTGATCAACAATTTGATTAACTTCTAATCCAGAAAAAATAATCATTTGATTTATAAAAAAATCGCATAGGGCTGAAAATTGGTAGTTACGTGAAATACAACATTTTAAATAAAGCAACAAAAGGTTCCTTCGATTCCCTTTTGAAACAAATTTGCAAAATGTGCAAAATTAGGGTTTACGTTTTTTTTCTAAAAAAAGGTACAAATTTTCGTTAAAATAGATAAGTATATTATAGTAATAGTATATTATATATATATATATATATATATATATATTGTCTATTTCGACTAGGTTATTGCAGAAATTACGGGATAGTCTCGTATAAAAACTAGTCTTAATGGGGGAAGTGTAATCACCGGATTATGAGCGCGAGCCGCAGCCGGGGTTTTCAATGAAATTAATACCCAAAAGCACTTCACAAAGTTTTATTAATTAATAAATTATTGTACGACTATTTTAGTTTTCACTCCGAGTTTGCCGATGCTTTTAACACGATTATTTCGGATAGAAAATTACGATCTCCAATTTATTTTACATTACATGGGTCTAAGCACAATAATTCTAATGACGGCCTTGTATTATCTGTACGCACGTTTCTTTGTCTGTTGCTTGTTGTTATTAGGTACTTAAGTCTTAAACATGTTAAACTTAAAAAAATAAGTAGAGGGATATTTTGAGTCATGAATGGAGATTTTCAAATAAAGTAGAGTTTGTCTAATTTGAAATGACGCGCACCACCACTACAAATTTGATGCAAATGAAAACTTTTTTACTGTGAATACGAGGGAGGGGCGCGTCATTTTAAGTTAGACAAGCTCTAACACCTTGCTAATAAAAAGTTGTACGCTATGTATACAGAATACAGATGCTATACAGTATTTTGTCCTCATGCGACAAGCTTAACGTCTGTACACATTGGACCTTTTTATTAGTAATGGGTCTTTATATTATCACTAAATGACGCCCGCAAGTCTTTTGCGCCAAAATTCGTTTATCACGCGGGAACCGTACATTTTTCCGGGATAAAAACTATCCTATGTCCTTTCCCTTGACTCAAATTATCTCCATGCCAAACAGCAAAATCGGTTCAGCGGTTTGAGCGTGAAGAGACAGACACAATTTCGCATTTATAATATTAAGTATGGATTTGAGCGTATAGACTTAACAGGCAGACAGGCAGAATTTCCCATATGATATTAGTGTTGATATAATATCATTATGTGTAATTTAACTGACTTTAGTGTACTTAATATTGTCGGGATGACAGTCGTGTCAGTTACTTTGAAAATGTAATTATGCAGCGCCAATGTATTATCAGAGTGTTGTGGTTTTAGTGGTTGCAACGTAGTAGCAATATAGTTGCTTTTGTAATCTGTTGTAATAGTTACACATGACAAAGTAAATGCCAATGTCAATATACAATATATTATTAGATATTCTGCATTCGATAACCTCGACATAGTAAGAGCTATAGCTAGATTTTCGTCATTTAAGTAACCGCGAACGAAACTCCATAGTTGCTGGTCGTTTTTAGGGTTCCGTAGTCAACAAGGAACCCTTATAGTTTCGGTCTGTCCGTCCGTCTGTCTGTCCGTCCGCGGTTTTGCTCAGAGACTATAGGACCTACAAAGCTGTAATTTGGCATGAATACGCATATTAATTATGACGGAAAAATGGTACATGCATTCTTAAAAAATATATTTTTTGTGGTACCTACACATCAAGCGGGGATGAATTATTATTTTCGCGTTCACCCCATCGTGTGGGGTGTAGTTGGATAGGTTTTTTAAAAATATTATGAGTGTTTGTAGATCATTTTCCTATTTAGGGATCCGTTTGTGAAATATTAAGTTTTAAAGTGGAAAAAATTGTTAGAGTCCAGTGTCCCCCCCCCCTCCCCCCTTCTACCGGCTAAACGGTTGCTTCTGGATATGTGAAAAATTTAACGGGAGTAGGAAATATGCTGAATTTAAAAAGAAAACTATACGATATATATAAGACTTCATAAGTTATTGAGTAATAGTCGATCAACTAAAAAAATTTATTTGGCAAAGTATAAAGGAACTTTTCCTTCAAATTCCTTTGAAAGTAACTAAGATGATGTTGTTAGTAGTATAAAACACGTTATAAATGTACATATAAAAACATAAAAAAATTTAAGAAAAAACTAGCGGTACTACGGAACCCTATATTGCGCGTGGCCCGACACGCACTTGGCCGGCTTTACCCCTATAGGGGTTATAAACAGATATACTTTCATCTTTTATAAAAGTCAAAAGTCTGGCTGTCGCTGGCTCTTGGGCCAACAGCATATACTTCAAATAAATACTGTGGTGTTTCGTCCCAAAGTTTTTGGGCCCACTGGGACCAATGACCAGATATGATTTTTTTATCATTTTTTCATCTAGCTTTGGTCCCACTTTTATGATCCATTGTTTTCTGGGAAGAAATTTTGAAGTAGGGTTGACACAAAAATAATCAGTTATACATAACCATCATATTGTTTTGTACATTTAAAACATAGAACACTTTCACCTATAACCGTATGTTACAATTAATATTATGATTACCTAAACATCCTGCTTCGAATTGGGTTTTAAAAAAATACTGCTCTATATATTATTCTTAAATGTCATAATAATATTTAAAGTACATACTTAGTGTACTAACGTTAATTACTGTTAAAGTATTTAAATAATATCATTGGTCAAAGTTTTAACTAGTCGATTGGCGCGGGCGCCCGCGCCTTGCCCATTTTTAGCCGACTTCCAAAAAACGAGGAGGTTATATGTTCGGCTGTGGATATTTTTTTTTTTTTTTTTTTTTTTTTGTATGTTCAACGATTACTCCGCCGTTTGTGAACCGATTTTCGAAATTTTTGTTTTGTTTTATTAGGTTTCACTCCAATTTGGTACCATGTTCACAAAAGTGGTGACCTGATGATGGGATCCATGAGTAATCGAGGGAACTCCTCGAAATTTATATAGAAACATATGGTGATTTCGGTTTTATGTGAAGTGTACTAAGAATATGCTACCAAAAAGTCAAATATTGGGTCAAAGTATACCATGGTTTCGAAGATGCTGAGAGAACTCCTGACTCCTTATAGATACATGTTCGGGAGTTTCGGCGTTGTTTTAAGAACAGAAAGCATATGCTACTATGCAATTCATATTCATCATCATAATCATCATCATCATCATCATCGTCATCATCATCATTAAGGTCACCAATGTCTCATGGCACAGAATTAATAATAGTACAAGGCATAGGTATGGATATACTAATAATAATAATTATGTACTGTATAACAACACCTGTTTGTTTAATACATGGCGGTCGGCGCCGCAGAGGCGACGGCGTCGCCGCGCCGCCGCGCCGCATGGCGCGTGGCGGCAGATAACAGATCGAATACTTTACTAATTACTTTATAAAATTTAAATAGACAAATAGAATTAAAATAAAGTTATTTTAAAAAGAGCATTTACACAAAACAAAGTCATTAAGTGTCTTTTTAATCAGTTATACTTATTAATCGATAGATGGCGCACTAAGTATCGATTTGAATTCTTGATTAAGCGCTTATTCCACTTATCCTAGCTAGGAATTCCTAGCTAGGGTCCTAAAAAATTTAGTCAATAACATTTAGAAGCTAGGATCCTAGCTAGGATCCTAAATCGGAAAAAATTTAGTCAAGTGGAATAACATTTAGAAAGCTAGATAAGTGGAATAAGCGCTTTACAAGAACAGAGCTGTCAATAATTATGATAATATTAAATATTATGAGTAGCTACGCTACATCCTATGTAAGTTTATACAATTTTTTTATCTGATAGATCCTTCGATCGTGGAAAAACGAGACACAATAGCCTTTCTATTGTTATCTCAATCGCCGGTGACCGCTTGGGGCTTGAAGCATTAAAATTGTTAAATTACTTAGCACAATATGTTCACTTCACTGATAATATATGATTTTGTGAGTGTGAGTTGTGACTCTTGACAAATTGTAAAAAGATACGTAAAATATACGCGAAGGTTTACCTACTAGTGTAACTAAAAAGAGTGAAATTATTATTATTTTTAACAAAAAATTAAAACCGACTTCCAAGGTAAAAACAATAATACTTAACATTAATATGAACTAAAAAGTATTAAATAATTTTTACTATCTAATGGTGCCTTTTTCCGAATTCGGCTAAACCTCAACTATTTCTGTATTCAATCTTCATAATTTTGAAGTCGGTGCCAGTTCCAAAAGTTTCAAATATTCTGTCAGAGGACTGAATATTCAGCTATCTGGTACCGACTTCAAAATAATGAAGATTGAATACAGAAATAGTTGAGGTTTAGCCGAATTCGGAAAAAGGCACCATTAGATAGTAAAAATTATTTAATACTTTTTAGTTCATATTAATGTTAAGTATTATTGTTTTTACCTTGGAAGTCGGTTTTAATTTTTTGTTAAAAATAATAATAATACTTGTTTGCCCGCCTCACTAAAAAGTGCAATAATTTGCACAATAGGTTTAATATGTGCGAGAGAAATGGCATTAATTTAACAAGTTTGCCCAGTCTGTGATAAATTATGGCATTTAATACTTGATTTATAATTAGATATTATTATATGAAAATAACAAACATAAAAATTATTAAAAATTATTTGTAGGAAAAAATATAATATTATTGAAAATTAGAAAAAACAATTTAGGAAAAGTATTACTTATACTTCAATAATTTTATATTATTACATAAGTAATAATATTGAGTGACCAACTGGCAATTCTAATATTTAAAAAACTTAGTGAATTGTATTATTTAACAATAAGCTCACAGTTATTACAAGGTACACCTAAGATGTTATTTCATAATAAAACCTGTGATTTTAATTGATATAAGATAATTACCTACTTTACTATTATTTTAAAGTTTTTAAACTAAAGAAATACAAACTAAGAATCATAATATTATTATTTTTACTAATTGTTTGAAGTTTTAATTTGTCTTGAGCCTTGACTGATGTCAATAGGTAAATGTTTTCATACAAAGTAATTATTTGGTTTTTTATTCAAATCTACAACTTTTTTACCTACGGACATAAACCCGACTATATAATTACTTGGGACCAATCGCTAGATGAAAAAATGTTAAAAATTAATATCTGGTCATTGGTCTCAGTGGGCCCAAAACCCTTGGGACGAAACATCAGAGTACTCCTTCAAATGCTGTTTGGCATGTGCGTTTTTTGACCCCGCCGGTACTGTGACTCTTAAAACCACGACGTAATTTATCGTTTTCATTAATGATGTGATATTAATTGCCTTATTTGCAAAAGTAGAATATATTGGTAGAAGAAAGGCTAATGAACGATGTCGTCACTTGTTCATTGTTTGGGCAAATTCATTCATAATCAAAATAAAGTCTTTCAGCGCTTACGCTTACGCATACTTACACAGTAGACTCTATATTAGGGACAAAATATATACACCTAGGAGTATTATAGTAGGTCAAACACAGCCTAGGAGTATAAAGAGCGTTACTAAAATCAATAGAATCAATACTAAGAGAACGCAACTACTAGCAGCTATTGTTCCCAATTACCTTAGGCCTTTTAGCGGAGTCCATTTTCAGAATTGCTGGCCTGCGCCGTACAAATGCATTGCAATTTTTTTCTATTACAGGTATTGACTCCATTACGCGAGATGAGCCTAGGGAGAACAGGCAGTGGCCTATTCTTTTTCACAGTGGTAAATAGTTGTCGATAAAATAAAACAATACAGTATACATATTATTATAAAATGTATAATGTACCATACCATACCAATATAATGTGAAAGTATTTATGTCTGAAGAAAGAGGTAACAGACAAACTGTCTGTTACCTCTTCACGGCTAAACCGCTGAACCGATTTTGCTGAAATGTTGCATGGAATACTTTGACTTCCAGGCCATATAATAATATCTATGGACGCTTCACACCACGTCAGTCTGGCCCTATGCTAAGTACCTGATGGACTTGTGTTACCGGTACCAGACAACGAAAATATATTTAATACTTTTATACTATACATATATTTAAGATTTTTATTATATGATACACATATTTAATACACATCCATGACCCAGGAACTTTATAAACTTTTTTTGTTCCGTCGCGTCGGCGGGACCCGCGACCTCCGGCTTGAGCTACCGACGCGCTCACCACTGCGCCACGGAGGTCGTCAATACTTCAATAGGCCATATGTCCCTTTTTATGCTGAAAAAATATACGGTTCCCCCATAAAAGAATTTTGGCGCAACGGAAATGCAGGCGTGATCTAGTAATCAAATTTAACACATACTAATATAACACAGATCGAACATTCTCGAGTTTGTGGCTTACACGACCGACGACGTGATATTAACTTCGACTAACTTTAGTTTGCGTAAACTGTAGTTTCGATGGAATAATTTATAGTACTTACGAGTAATAGGACTTGGTTGATTGTTTGACTTTAAAATGTATAAGATAAGCAATATTAACCCATCAATCCCCAAGCGGCAGCCGGCAACAATTGAAAATCTATTGTGTCTGCGAAACCCACGATGGAGGAAATCTTGTAAAAACATATTTTTTAATTATTATTACTATTACCGTGAGTTCAATGTTTTTAACTTAAGTATTTTTATATGAAAGATATAAAATCAATGATCTAAAAATTACCTGCCTAAAGTGGTGAGCAATAATAAAAAGAGTTCGAACCTTTTTGTATGGAGCGTGGCATACCTAAAGTTATTTTCGTATACACTTATGAAACATACGTCAATCGACAGAGAAAATAATTACAAACAATAAAATATATTCTTTGACAAAATATCGTAAATGATATACTCTTTTAAATATTTCAGATTGTATATCTAAAATGTTATTTATTTTACATTTTCAAACTGAAATAATTCGGAAAGTATCTGGGGGCACGGCAGTGCCCCAGCCAAGCTTTTTAGCAAAGGCACGGCCGTACCATAGTTTTCTGGAAGCGGCTTGCGGCTATTTCACACTCCCTTTATCTTCGATGTTAACAAAGCTAGGGATTTAAAATTTCGGTCACTAGCCTTAACTAACTTAACCTCCAATTACATGAAATTTCAATAAATAGTTTAGGAGTTAAAGATGGTCAAAGTTACTACATTTTGTCACTCACCGACATATAGATCATCAAAATTCTAAGGTACTTCTAGCAGACTTAGAACCTTGAAATTTGGTACTCGGATAGGTATTTATTCACAATGAAAGGAAAAATTATGAAACCGGCCAAGTGCGAGTCGGACTGTCGTACATAGGGTTCCGTACCGTAAATTTGTATGGGAGCCCCCCCTTAAATAATAAGTTTATCTAATTTTTATTATTAATTATTAAAGTTAACATACAAATGAGCGTTTTCTGAAATTTTCAAAAACCTTAGTGTTACCATTATGGATATAGAGCAAAAAATAGGAAAAAACGTGTTTGTTGTATGAGGCCCCCCTTTAATAATTTATTTTATTTTGATTGGACTATTAGCTTTTATAACGACACCAGAAATACATAATTATCTAGCTATTGCAGTTCTCGAGATCCAGCCTGGTGAGTGGTGACAGACACGACGGACAGACAGCGAAGACTTATTAATAATAGGGCCCCGTTTTCAGCCTTTGGGTTGGGAAACCTAAAAACTGAAGTTGAAAAATAATATACTTAATAGGTGATTTAATATAATAATTTATTAAATTAAATAAAATATTTTTATGTTTGTAACTTTGCAAGAACAGTATGAGTTTCGACTGCATTTTATTTTTTGACGTACAAAAGGCTTTAAGTTAGTTATGAACTTAATGAAATGGTATTAATTAAATTAAAAATAATATTAACAACGTTAATAATAAAACAATAATTGAATTCCATTTAAATATAAATTTAATCACTAATCAGTACTGAGATATACACTCCTTACTTGCTCGATACAATTATTAGGGAAGTTTTAAGTTATCACATGAAATAAGGTGTGCTCCTTTCCTGCGAGGAACGTCGAGACGCTTACAACAGTGGCCAGTGCTGCTATGTATTCAACGGTAAAGATAAAAATGACCACATTCAAGTATTAGCATAAGAGTCATTTATATAATATGAATATAATAATCGACTCAGAACTCAGAAGTATTTACGTTACGTTGTCCACCTATAGAACTAACGAAGCCTCAAAGAAAAAATATAAAGGAGATAGGGAATGGGTGCTAAGCTAAGTACAGAAAAGTTATAACGTGTCCTGAAAAGAAAAGAAAAAAACCTTCAAAAAAGAAATGAAATCCCACCAAAAAAAAAGTATGAACTCCTCCCAATATGCAGTTTTATATTTGTTTCTATTGTGCTTATTGCCAAGCCACTATAATAATTATAAAATAAAGAAATATATCGATACATTTACTGAATGTTGATTTAAATTACAAAATAAGTTGAAGGCTTGGCTTGAATGTGATCTGAAAACTTTTTACGACAGAAGTATTGAATAGCTATGCAATATTTTGCTTGGCTCCTTTTACATATTTTCATGTTTTGGTGGGATATAATTTACTACATTTTGTCAAAGAGTATTTCTTATTTATAAACATCTACTCTATCGATTGGCGTATGTTTCATAGGTGTACACCAAAATACGACATTTTTATATGATTGTACTTGTATTATACTTGTATTGTACTTGTATGCCAATAAGGTTTGTTGTTCTTTGTATTGCTCATTTTTGTAATTCGTTAATTCTTCACCTATTAGACTGAGAGCAAGTGTAAGGCAGACTTACAGTAAATTCAAAGTAGAAAACTTGATATTATTAATGCTGTTTTATCTGCCGTTGGTGTAATGGGCATTCTAACCATACTAAAAGATAGTATGGACTATGGTTAGAATGCTCATTACATCTTGTTGGTAATAATGAATGCCCATAAGTTCACTACATTACTGTAAGTCTGCGGAACACTCGCTCTTAGACTATATAGACCAAGAGGTGTAAACAAGTTTCTGTAGCTATAGTAATCGTAACGTCTCTGAAACTTAGGGCCTTTCTCACCACTTCCTGATAAGTCCCGAATAGGCTATCCACCACTTGACAGATGAAGTATGGAGAATTTGTCAAGAAAGTGTATGTGTGTATGTACTGTGAATAGCCTATTCGGCACTATCAGAAAGAGGTGAAACAGGCCCTTACAGTGGAAGGACGCGAACTCAAAGTGGCCAGCTGAGACCTGCTGATTATGATAAAAACCTTATCTATGGATCCAAATCACACTCACTATCACGCGATTTTTAAATAAGTTGCTTTCAGGTTACTTAGATAAAATTTCACCACGGCGAAACATTACATGCAATTTTTCGTATCACTGGAATTTTAACATTCATAATCACGAAGGCAAAACACCGTTTAAAGCATAAGCGGCAGCGAAAATATTTTTGTTATACTTATTAGTTATTTTGTTTAATTTATATTTTAGATTGCAACTTTTTTTATTCCTATATAGACGATTATTTGTGGGTAGCTAACTGAAGGTATACTTAATTACCCTTGAAGCTTCTTTCCCATACAGAAAACAATTTTCGACTCCCCTTCAAAAACTGACATCATGAAAACGTTTAGTTGCCATTTTCCACTGACGTATAACATAATAGAGATAGCACGTCAAGATGAAAAGCATGGCACTCCTAGAGGAAAAGTCAGTGCAAGGACGAGAGCAGGAGGTGCGATGAGGAGCGCTTCATACTGGTGGAGAGGAGGAAGAAGCCCGCCGCCCGCAACCATCGCGGCACCGCACCATATGTACCTGAGCTGCGTCTGCGGAGCGAGGTCCCCGCGACGCCCCTGTACATATCCCGCCTGCACTGGTCCATGGAGGTCGAGGACGTCGTGGACTACATCCAGAAGAAGACGACACTGCGCTTGAGAGTCGAGCGTCTGCAGTCTCGCCAAAGTCAATTTTAGCTCCTTTGTGGTGAGAGTACCGTTCGTTTCTGACTTCTGACGACTTTCGAGGCGCCGGAGTTCTGGCCGATGGATGTAGTCTACCGGAGGTTCCGGGGGAGACTCCGGAAGTCACGTCGCCGGCAAAACGTGACAGTGTTAGTTTTTTAAGTATATACAAAATATGTATGTTAGTTTTAAGGTATTTATTATATAATTATAATATGTATGTTAGATTTTAAGGTATTTGTTATATGGGCCTCTGATGCCTGAAATAAATGATTTGATTTGATTTTGATTTGATTTGATTTGATTTTTCTCTAGCAGTGCCATGCTACTAACCCCACTGGTTCCCCCCACCTCAGCAAACATTTGAGGTATAATATTATAATGTTGACGTAGGTAAAACTTTTTCTAGATCTGAGATTACTTCTACTCACAAACATAGTGTAATTCCAAAGATTTTTAAATACTGATAACAGAATATATCATGCTATTTAATTTTTAAAATCTTTGACATCCCAGAATCGTTGTCGAAACCAAGATCGCCTCCGCCTCCGCTCCTCACTTATTTTATTATATCTCTTATAAGTTATAACTTGTACCTCAACACCTCTGTGCCAGTGCCCCATTTCCCAGATTATACACAGAAAACGCGTGCCCCACACCAACTTAAGTTGAGATTAGTGAAATCACGATAAACCTGTTCAGGTAATAAAAGTTTTATCGCGCCCGTAAATGTCTGATTTACGGCTTCGTGTAAATAAAAGAGTTAAAGGGTAGGTAAATAACTTCAGCAATCGGCAGGCGACATTAAAATAATAACTATTACAAAACATATTATTATAAATATACTAGATATTGCCCGCATCTTCGTAGTGCCAGAATTC